>JAGFPH010000566.1:280273-332647 GCA_018207615.1 Philaenus spumarius
AATGCCACCAGAAGCACTGCTTATATATATATTCGCTACCAATAAAATGTCGCTATTACTGTGACGTAATCTTTTACAATTACCTATATATGTTCAATGTGGCAACGTTGACAGAGAAGAAATTATCTTTTTTGCATTTTTACTGGTATTCAATGTAATTTAATAAGGATAATTGTTATTGTTTTCAAACTAAACGTCTTGGAAAGTTAATTAGCAAATTCACGTATATTTTCGTGGTTACTTTCATTCATTTTGTTTAGCGAAGTTATTGCTTATATTGTTTGGTGTATTAAGAGATTTATTTATTTTATTTAGTGTTAAAATATCAAGAGATACTGAATTTAACCTCTTTATTTTCAACTTTTATTTCTCTCTCGCATTTTCTGTAATATTTATTTCCCGCGGATATTTTTGGTGTTTTTACAGTCAGTTTAACGTGTTCTTTTACAAATTAAAAAAAAATCAAAAACCTTTGGTCAACACGTCCTTCATTTTTAAATTATTATTTGTTTTTTCATCCTTCAGAAATTAGTGGTTTTCTTTCACTACTGCTTATAAAGAGTAATTATTAGTTGATTTTAAACATTGTAATTGATTGATATGTTTTCTTTTTCCATGGGTAAAGTGATCATGTAATGGCAACCCTTCTGACGGTCTTTGGACCAAGAGTATTGTCAGGAGCTATATTTGTTTGTATATTACAAATCATTTTGTAGATTATATTTAATAAAGACATATTATTGTTGTATTTGCTCTGGCAAAGAATACATATTGCACAGCTGTCTGGGTCCATCAGTTTAATCCCTGTTAAATCTTCAACCTTGTAAAAATGAATTCAATGTTCTTGGACCATAATGTAAAATGATCGTAGATTAAATAACTAATAATACACAGTTTGCTTAAAACATTGATTTTGTAATAATGTAAAACGTCAATTAAATTAAATTTAATAAAAGAACCTTTGATAATGTTGGCTCATTACACAATATTAAAAAATAAATAAATGAGGAAAGGCCTGGAAGGGTTAGTAATATATACCTGAGACCAAAATACTTAATAAAATATTCTCATGTTTCGTACTTTCGTCAAATATAAATTTCCGTAAAAATGACGTGTACATTTTTATTATTTGTATAATAGTGCATTATACCTGTTTATATGTAATTAAAAAGTAATAAAAGTTTCCCACAATTGTTCGAGCGAAGGAAACCAGGGGTTTAATGTGTGAACTATGTATAAGTCTCTCCTAGTCGATTATATTTAATGTTCACTTCAAATGGAATCATTGTGAAAGGCAAATTTTACTTGTCCCCTTAGGAGATGCTTACTAATTGTTTGTAGGATTATTCAGCTATAAGAAACGTAATATTACAAATAAATAATGCAGCTTATTTTGTTGTTTCATATTATATCGTTAGTTACTGTCAGTATCTCACACTGTACTGTGTTCATTAGTTAACTATTAAATCAGCGTTGTAGCCATTGCAGTCGGTCTAATGCAGACAACATGCGGGAATCCTTAATCAGACAGTACGAGGCGGCTAATGATCAATCACCCTGACTTCTTCGTGAAAAAGATTTGGTTATCTTTATTAATTTGTAGTACAAAAATTGAATTTAAAAATATTATACAAAACGGTTTTGCATAGGCTGGGAATGCTAAATTTGTCTAATATTCTAAGGTTCCATTCTTGAAGGGGATAGAATTAGTCAATAAGCATTTTGATGCTATTCTGTTTTTAAAGTTGGTTTCTAGTGACGTATTGATTAAATTTTTATAAAAATACTTACAAATCACAAATAAATATGAACTATATTGTTAGAGTTGATAACCTAAAAATATGAATAATAGTTTGTAAGCCGTGTTCTATTACAGTGTGTATAGTTAAAAGTTCTTTTAGCAGTCCAGTTATCGTCTTCTAATTCTCGATTATATAGTTATAGATTTGTATTATATGCTAGTCCTATTTGTTTATGTCTGCTAAGTATGAGTTTATATATTTCATATTTAAGCAGTTGCGCTACTTGACAGCCTCCATTCCATCCTATTATTAAATACACAACTGAACGTGTTCTAAAAAATGATTTTCGACTGTAAACTACTTACTTGTTCAACTTTCTAATGGCAGCTTTAAGAGTACTAAAATCAGGTCTGTCAGCTGGATCCTCAGCCCAACACCTTTTCATCAAATTGGTCACTTCTTCTTCACACGATATCTCAGTCGTGTTTGGCCGAAGACATTTTTGTCCATTTCTTACGCCTTCGACGATTTCTGAAAACAACAAATTCATAAATTAAATTAAAAGTAAAACTATTTAGTAAATCGACTATGCGACACATAAAAATAATAGTGTTGTTACTAAAATGTTTCCATTAATTTGACTTGCAATAATACTTGGAAGTAAATTAATTGACTTGAAATTTGGAACAGGTACATAACTTGAAAATAAATATTTCTGTTGACATGTGAATGTAGTAGGTAATTGTTGGAATAACAGCACTGTGACTACGCCTACACAATTGCTCGTATATAAAATGAAAAGGGGCCAGTTAGACAATACGTCTATACGTTGGTAATGCTTATACCTATTATAAAGGACGCAGATATGACCTTTGTGATTGTAATATTGTCGATCAGAGTACTTTATATAGAGTTATTAATATAATAATTTCCTGAGATCTAAACAACCCAGTTTGACTGAAACTCGAGCTTTGAAACCCTTTGACTAAGCAAGTTCCAGTCAAGTCTCTACAATCCTTTATGCCGGTAAAGGATTTATGTATCCATTTACACTGAAGGGGCACTTCACCAATGCTATGTATAAATACTGCTTAACATTGCTTCTCTGTTTGTATGATATGAGAAACTAAAGCTAACCAATAAGTTGATAAATGGGTTTTACTGTTAAAAAAATATAAAATTATTTACAAATAAAACATATATTTAAACAATATAATATTTTTTATTTTAAAATAATAATTCTTACACACATACGTTTAACGATCAATTTATTAAGTAATAAGTTTTTAGTTGTAGCTCATGTATCACTGAGGATGACGACTTTGTCGTTGAAACGCTTTGATCATTAAACGTATGTGTGTGAGAATTAGTGTATTGTTATTATTATTTTTAAATAATTCCTTCTCACTCGTCAAGCTCAAAGTTTATTAATTAAATATATTATATACTTAATATTTGTTTTTAGTCCCATTTATATACTTTTATCAATCATTTTTATTTTGATATATACCTACTATTAGTGTGATATAATGCATTGAGAGTTTTGTATGAAGATTTTATTGTGAATGGCAAAAGGCAAAAAAATATTTGTCAAATATATTAGATACATTTCCTACTTTTAAAATTTATTTAAATAACTATAAATAGCTTCAACTTTTGATATTTGTTTTCATTTAAGTTCTTAATACACTATACAGTTAGAATATTATAAACAGCTATTCAAACGGCAATTAAATTCAAACTTGATCAAGTGTATGCTGGAAGTTCCGCTTTATTTGTTTGCAGTTTTTAAGGTAAAAAGAAAGCACTGAGGCGCCATCATTAGATACGCTGAGCACTCATATCAGCAACAATGAAGCTATTGGAGGGTAAAGCGAGCCAGGTACCCATCACACACGGCAGCTTCCTAACAAATATTTATGAAGATACACACACAACAGCTTCGCAAATGTCGGGTGTTTCAGTTAATTTTCATTTTAAATTAGATTGCTGAAAATTCATATTTACTCCAATAAAGAATTGTATTGTACAATTAAAAAAAATCTAGATAATTTATTTTCGATTAAAAATACAAAATGAAAAACACAATATTTCATAAAATAATAATATACAATTTACTTGATACATTAAATAGAGCATATTAATTAATCAAATATATTTTTTCGAACAATTCTAAAGGAAAGAAGAAGAACATTATATTGTGTTTGTTATACTAACGTATTAGTTCAACGTTTCAGTGCTTCAATTATTAAACTTGCCTCATAGCTCAAGGGGGGGTTATATCTCCCTCATTACACATATATGCAACAGCTAATTAGTGTTCAATAAACAATTTGATTAGTAATGATTATTGATTAGCTTAGAATTCCATCATGTTATAAATAAATCAGTATGGTTCTATGACGTAAAGATTAATCACACCTAATTCCAACTACAATCAAAATGTAATAAATCAAATCCATTTATTCCGTCATGACCTGTCCCGTGTTTAATTAAACAAATGGTATTGACATTTCAATAATTACACAATTAGTTTTGAAATATAATATAAAATGCGATTCATTTTATAGGCAAAAAATAGTTTTGTTATTTAATTAATTTAAATAAGTTTCGATTTTATCGAGTTTTAAAAAGATTGGTTTTATGTAAAGTTTGTATGATGTGTATATTGCTATTTTATTATTTTTGTGTACAAAAAGTTATAATTTAGGTGTTCATGAAAAAAATACAATACACGAAAGGATTTTTTTAATTTTAGATGTTGACGTATAAATGTAAGGCTCAAGATGGCATTATATTTTGATTATGTTTTGAGAGTCAGAAGATGCTTTTTGGAAATACTGGAGCAAATTAATAAGTTGAAGAATAAGATATTTTATATTTAATTCACATCATTTTTTTTAACTCGCAAATTAACAAAAGATTGTATTTTTGAGAATCGAAAATATTACAAAAATATCTCATTTTACCTAGGCTGACTATCACATATAATTAGAGGTGAGATAAGGTTTTGTCTGCATCAAGGTTATAGATATATTTTTTTAAATAGATGAAGAGGGTGTAAATGTTAAAAACAGAAACCTATCGACATTGTATATAAGGGTATAGTGGTTCCTAAAAAGTTACAGAAATGTTTTTAAAAAGTCAATGTTTAAAATGTTGAGAGAAACAAATTTTTATAAAAATTTCACAAAAACTGAAACAATATTCAAGTCAATCATAAGCTACAGAAGAACATTTTTTATTAATTATTAAGTATCGAGTTTGTTTTGCAAATCTATTGTTATCCATACAAATTATAATACAAGAAGTTTCGGTGGATGTATCACTTTATTTCAAGTGAAAACACTTAACTTATAACACGAACAATCTATAAACCCTCGAATGATGAGTATTAAATTTTATATACACAAATAATGGCTAGTGAATACGTACATTGATAGTTATAAAAAAGAAACAATAAACCTTAACACGTTCACTGCTAAGGACGCACATGTGAGCTTGACACTGAACACTATGAGAAGCGGCAGACGCGCAGAGAATTGCGTGCTTCGCACGCCAACCCCCGTATTGGGAATATTTTCGATATGCAATGCATTGCTTGTTTCGCAAGTCAACTCTAGTAATGGGAGAATTTTCAATACACAGAGCATTGCGTGCTTCGTACGCCAATTTTAAGCCTATGTGCTATGGACGCACATTTGCGTCCGCTTTAAAATATTAGTGATTTTTACGAAGAACTGTTCAAAAATCAAAAATCAAGTAATTTCTACTCATTTAGACTGTAAATATAACAAAAAAGGTCAGCTCCTAGTATATTAAATACGAAATTTGCACAGCGGTGACCAACGTTAATTACAGATCTGTAGGATGGTTCAATAAAGCTACAAACATTGACTAAAATATATTGGTATAAATTGTAATTACTTACAACATTTCAGACATTGTGTGGTTGAAGCTATAAATCTTTGCAGAAGAGATACCGCAGGTGCAACTAAAGGTTTTAATTAACAATCGTTGCTTTGTCTGATCCTAAATAATAGTATAATGCATTATTTCAATTAGTGTGAATTTACATGTACGTCTTCATTAAGTAGATTATTGCAGGAATTTATTTTACGCTACTGTAATGCATTAAATAAGAAAATCTAAATCAGTTTTGGATGTTGGAAGAACGGACAGTTGTATCAATCATAACAGTATGAAGATTACATAGAAAGTTTATGCCGAATGACATCTCGTAATTTTATTGCATTAATGACAAAAGATGGTTGTTGCTCCAGTAGTATGCTGAGATTCAGTGAACAGCAATTAAATATTGAAGAGATTTTTGTACTATATACATGATTTTTGCAAACTATAAGATAATTACGATATCTGATATAACTAGTTTTTGGGAAGAATATTGCGAGTTTTATCCGCCAATCCTTTCCTTTCTCTACACACATATTTTTACAAATAGTAAACATTATATACATATAGTAATTTTAAAAAATATGTCGAAAATAAAAACAATTGAAACTGAAATAATATTAAATATGATATCGTTGCAGTTGAGATGGTAAAATATGTTAATGCAGTGACTCGTACGGTAAGACCTAATGTCGGGAGTGGTCAATTAGCACCGTTTTGGGGTGTCATTAAATATTAAATGAAATTATTAAGTTAATGATACACAGGCAAGTTATTCATTTACAACCGGGGATATTATAAAGATAAAACATAAGTGTGACAGGCCTACTCCTAAATAAAACCTAACCTACAAATTAGACACAATTATTTATTGGGTTTGATCAGCTGTCGAAGGAAATATCCTGCCTTTTTTGAAGAGTTAGATTAAAGAATCGATTCAGAAGAATGTATACTCTACGTTTGTAAAGGCTTCGTATCTATTAGATATGCAGTTTTCGAGTTAAATGATTATTAACAAATACACATACATCTTGTAGAATATAATATAGAACTAATAAACAAATTTATTGGTGGGTTCCATCCTCAGTGTTTTCTTTACTTTTATATAGACTAAATAAATACATAATACTATTTATAACATCAACTCTATTAAAAGATCCTTTCTCCTTCTAATATCTTTAGCACATATATCACATGCAGCCTGAAATGTTCCTTTGTATATCGAATCGGTGATGTTGATAGATTATACCGTTATATATCAAATACAAATACAATGCCGAGACCTGCTGTAGATTTTCCATAAAACCCTCTGTATGAAAAGGTATTGCTATAAAACCCGCTTTACCAAATTAGCATTGCAGTCGCAGCTTTTCCTTACCCTACTCTGAATTATTCATAGTTCGCATCATCCCGATTACTCAACCTTATATTTCTATTTTCGGTGGATAATACACGCGAGGAAATATTATTTATGAATTCAATAATTACACATACGGCGATCTTTTATATTCACTCTGTACCGAAGCAACTCCTCAGAGAGCAATATATCGATTACAGATAATCGATAAGTATATGCTTTCCATCTAGTTACTATTTAGATTCTGTTGAATATTTTCCCAGGAGATTAAACTATCCATTCATAACTGTAAGATGTATATTTAATGTTAAATTTAAATGTTCCTGTTTTTAATTAATTGGTAAAAAATTATATGAAAAAAACATAAAAAAAAAAAACATTATATGAAATTTATTAGCTTACACAATTTATACTATTCACCAAATAAACTTGGCATAATGTAATTTTAACGAAAACACAACACACATTATTTAGTAAATAATGTTTAGCCATTTCAACAATGGTTTCACCAGCTAAAACATTTATGAGAAGCTTAACAATGACTAAGAAGCTAATAATGAGTATGTTTATGGCAATGGTCCGATACATGGCTGACAAATAAAAAACCTCATATAAATTTATGTGGAAGGCGTGAGAGAACTATGGCCACAAGCAAGTAGAAATCTGTTAAACATGTTCCCTCTTAGTACAGGAAATATTTACGTAATAGTTCCTTAATAAAAACAAAAATTGTTTTGTTGTTGTTGTTTTTATTGTTGCTTCTTAACTTTGTTGGTTGTTTTTTGTGGTTTGACTATTGTAGCTCTTACACCAACAAAGATGGCGACATTGAAAGTCTTACTATTATCTGCTATAATGAACATAGTATAGCGATTTCATTGAATCTTGTGTAGTGAAAAACCTGAATTCATTTCATTTTTAGAAAACGTTACATTAATAGTTAGGACTAAATTAATTTAAATAAGTAATTTTAAGATTTTATCAAAGAAAGGGGTATCCTGTTCAAGTGTCTATTTGCCTAGTTCAGATTACACATAACCTACTTTTGTGAAGTAATAACATTTTAATTTCAATTAGTTGTGTTGTAAACTAAAATGGAGTTTATCAAAAATGAACACAGCTAAAGAAATTTAACTAATTCATCGTACTTACAGCTAAAAATACAAATGACTTATAATGCTTCGTCAGTTACAAATTTGCTGCTGTATAGTACTTCGCTGCAATAAGTTGAGTTTCTAAGACTGAACGAGTTTTGTTACCTATAAACGTAACATTCTTTGACTTGCCAGTACAACAACAAGAAAATCCCTCACTTCCACACCTAGTTGAATATCTATTAATCCAGGACCAAACCCTGCCATGGGAAATAATTTTTAACACGTTACGCACAAGTGAGCTTGACACTGAACACTATGAGAAGCGGCCGACGCACAATGCATTCAACCCCCGTATTGGAAGTATTTTCAATACACAATGCATTGCGTGCTTCGCACGCCAACCCCCGTATTGGGAGTATTTTCAATACACAATGCATTGCGTGCTTCGCACGCCAACCTTCGTATTCGGAGTATTTTCAATGCACAATGAACGTGTTAAGTCCATGCATAAATTTAGTCTAGAACACCAGCTGTCTTGGACATATAACCCCAGATACCTTATACCTTATGTATAAGGTATCTGGGATATAACCCTCTGAACTAGAATCCAACCCTTAATGTCTATTAAATGTGCACATGTAAAGCATGTTTAAAAAAAAATCTTTTAAATATTAAATTGTCTAAAGAACAAATAGGTTAAGTCATTTCTGAAATTACACCAAACATGGAAATCCTAAAAATAATACATACAAACTTTTATAATACTAGTATAAATCCAGATTCAAATAACAATATCAATCAGTATTTTGTCGAAGAAATTTAATTTTGTAATTGTAATAAGATAAATAAATGTAAGTGTAATAATACAAAAAGCTATTACAGACAAAAGAATAAGGATTTTATATTCGAACAATACAGTACTGAATGCTTTAATACCCATTCTATTATTGATACTATCGATAATATTTTAACTCTACTCCAATCTCGTTCGATATTGAGCGCTTTCATTAAAAGTTTTATAGTGTTAGTTAGATAAACTTGGGTTCTAGAAACTTGTGAGAATGCAATGGACGATAACATTATTTTCAATAGAGTTGGAACTTTGGCTATTAAAACGGAAGGAAAGTAAAGGTTTAATCGTGTTCAAATAAAAATAGCTAGATTTTGATCCCTATGTGGCTTGTTAAACATGAATGCATAATAAATGAACCTGACGACGATTGCAAAGTTGTTAAAATGTCGTGTACAATTTGTCATACATTGCGTGCGATTAAAATTGTTTAACGTGTTGCAGTTTACAGTTAAGCTTATTAAGGTGAAATTGTTTGGTGGTTTGATATACCAGTAGTTTAATGATGCGTAGTTAATTGCAATACATTTATCAACTGAAGTAAACACATATTTAACGGTAGTGAGGTAAAATATTAGAAAGTATATGCTTAGCACCGTTATCAGTAAAATTAATGGACGATATTGCTATTCAAAATTCATTTATCCACATCAAAATAGAAACGATCACAATAAAAAAGGCTATTTTATTATATTACACAGAAAACAACTGTTTTATGTACCAGTAATACACCGTAAATTTTCTGTGCACCAGATGATTTTACAAATAAGAATAACCATATCAGTTTTATGTAAACAGCTGATTTAAACAATAACACATTTATTTATGAGAGATTAGTTGCAATGTCTAAAATAAGAGTAAACATAGTGGTTTATGCATCTTATGTGATGTAAAAATTTCCATAATCGATTTCAGTGATGATTATAATGAGCCTGATATTCCAGATAATATTTTAAAACAATCGCAAGGAATAACTGCGAATTTGCTGCCAAGAAAATCAAAAGACAGGTATGAAATTGAATACAACCAATTTTGTAAATGGAAAAATAACAGAAAAATCAAACAAATAACTGATGTCGTGCTACTACTTGTTTATAAATCGGAAAACCCATGCACATGAAATAATTTTTATGAAACTGTTATTTGATGTTACCTAATGTTTATAGTTATAATTCATAATAATGTTGAGATGTTTAGATACAAAAAGTAGCATTTACGTTAGTTCCTTTCTGAAATGGAGTTTAACACTCAGAAATAATAATAAAAATTAATTTGGGCACGTGGTCAGATATCTAGTAAATGAACATAAACCAATCAGATAATTGATCTTTAAAAGAATAGCAATAATAATAATATTATTAAGATCCAGAAAATCATTTCCGAATTTTCTCAAACTTGACTTTTAGACGACGCAACATTTCCTTCAAAGTTCAGCATTTTGTTTAAACAATTGTATTGCAAGTTGTAACTGTGATTCAACAATGGAAATGTTAATGAATGTTTTCTTAATGTTTTAAAAACTTAGAAGTTTACCTAATTGCTGATTACGTCAGGTTTGCTTTAATTTTTAATTAGTTTCAATGTTTTCAAACATTCTAATTAAAAAATGTTGTATGAATTCTCAGGAAATGCCGACATATCTTTCCGAAAACAAAAGCTTAAAAAATGTAGAAAGAATTGTTAGGTTCTAGCTAACGAAGCGTATGTTTGGATTTATGATTACTTTAAGATTCATATTTACCACCTACGGTTTTACAAGTAGAACTAAGTTTAACAATAAACATTGTTTAGAACAATAAACATGTACATTGTACATAGGTATAGGGAATTGAGTCTAGAGCTAATAAACTAAACACGTGTGAGTTTGACCCGCCAAGGGCTCCGTACTGCAAGCTATTCTAAAATTTAACAACATGATATTAAGAACAACAATACATAATGACGTCACATCTCAATAAATCGAACTAACCATTCACAAATAATAATAACCATATCGGCAATACATTATACGTTGGTGGTAGTGAAGTTAGGTGGAACCATGGAATTCATATGTTTTGGTACTTTTTCAAAGGAGTTTTTATCCTCTGTAGATTTTCTGTAACGTTTAGCATTACCTCTAACAAGTTAAGTTTTTCTTCAAAAAAGTAGCTGTCTACTCTAGGAAATAAAATGAAGGGGAATGTTTTTAGAGTTTATGTTAAACACTTTATATCATAAAATCCAATCAAAGCTTTTTAAACATATTTATTTAAACTTTGTTGACCCAAAACGAATAGTAAAATAGTTTTGGGGATATGATTATTGGGATATATTCCAGTAGCATGCTTTATAACACTGGCAAATTTAGCTTAATAAATTCATACATTCTCGAGAAATTTGACTGTGACAGGCAGATAGACAGAAATAAAGAAGAGCACTAAGCCATCAGAGCTATATTGCACACAACAACGTCATATGGATAAGAGGATGTATGGAAATACGAAATATGATAAATAATTGAGTTTTGAGACAAGGGTAGCAGGCTGGCCCAGAAAATAAAGGAGCTAGACCAGTTTGCTTCAGTTGTATAGGTTCTAATCTGATTGAAGGATATCGATTTACCTGCTATATTAACTGCTCCCCCGTTTTCGTAAATCTAAATTTCATAAAGTAAAGGCGTAAAAAACGAGTGCTCTTGTAAAGGATCTAATTGCCTTTAAAAAAAGAGAAAGGTGTATACATACTGTACAGATGTATGTATGGACACAGGTCTGGTAACACTTCCTTTTGAGACTTATATATATATATATATATATATATATCTTTGGTAGTTGATAAGTTATTAAGTGAAGATTTGGCATTCACATTTTTAATATTACATGGAATCTGTAAAAAGCATTAAATTAGAACACTTAAACTGTATTCGTGCATTTTCAGGTTAAAATGTAAATGTTGAATATCTTGAAACTTTCAACATTATATAATTCTAGTGGAGATCACAATATTTATAATATATTTTTTAATAAGGTTTAGGATTAATCATATCCTCAAAGCTGAGAAATAATATTTAAATATCGAAATCATATAATTACAAGTTTAAATAACCCAGCATGACTTATGCCTGCTCCTAGAAAACCTAACCTAAAAATTAGAAATCAAAATCATATCAAAGTATGAAATTAGCTGTTGATAGGAATGTCACTGAGAAAAAGCCCTCGTGAAAGTTTAGAGGTGAACAGTAAACAGCTGATGGTTCAATCAACTCAGAACATCTTTAATCAGATGAGAAAATTATTTTAAATTTAAAGTTATTTGGAATGGTTGAAACTAATGTTCTATTTATTGTCTAAATTTTATTTTGAATTATTTTTAGATTTCAGTATTTTTTCCCCAACCCTTTAGAAGCATAGGCGCTTTTTCATGTAATTTTAATTATCAGTATAAATTACATATGTGGATTTAGAAGAGACTCAAATTTGCTCTATTAACGGAAAACAATGTTGCCATGCAATTTTCAACCTACAATTTAAGGTTATTAACTTCGTGTTCTTATAAAAGTGTAACAATACAAACAGTAATCACTGATAAATTTGTAATAATAATAATTAAACACAGTTTTATATTAACAAAAAAAGAACCATAATAAGATTCGAATGGAAAAATGTCACTCCAATTAATGAAATAGCATCAATAATATTTCATAATTACATGCACTTATTTAATCAAAAGAAAAATGTCCTATACTACACTATATTGTCAAGGCTCTCTACCAATCGAGTAATCACGTCCTCTTCTATACAAGTGCATTTGTGAATTAAAAAGTCAAGTTTATACAGTTGAATAGTCACAAAATATCCAGTGGTACAGGATTCAAATCTATTTCATATTAAATTGTGCGCTGGAATGAGATTTGCAAAGTTTAATGAAATGTAGAATTTCAAATTTAAAGAGAGTTTACATCAAAATGGAAAAGTAACTAGCGACATTAAATTACATTTAAAGATTAAATGTTTACATTATGTTTTTGTATGGCTTAAGATTTGAAGCAAAGTAAGACAGAAAATTAATTCCAGAATATTTGAAGAGATTAAGACTGCTTTCATTTCAAGTAAGATACATTGCAAACATCGACAGAGAAGTAAAATGTATTTAAATAAACAACAGAACCAAAAGTATATAATTCTAAGCGATACCCTTTTCTCTCCTCTAAACACAGACTTTACAATTTTCTTTTAATTAAATTGTAAGTAATCATAAACTGAAAGCGAGAAATATAGATAATATTTAAGTTTTTGGGAAAATTCGTAAGTATACGAAATAACATAAGTTCTAATAAAGGTTTTTACAGGATTCAACATAACTTTTCGTCTAAAAAACAAGAACATACAACTTAAAACTAGAAATATAAAATAACCAGTTAATGGAAAATACCACTGAGAAATAGCCTATATACAAATATATAGGCGTTTAGTATGTTTTTAAAATTAAATACATATTTTAAATACAAACGTAACAGTTTTAAAAGCATTTACTTTCGTTTAAATTAATTATAAATGTCAATACAAAGAGGTGATACCCTTTAGATTGATATACAAGTGTTTAAGAACTCCATAACAATACTTTCAGGTATTGCTTCTGGGCCAAAGACAAATCATAATGTCATCATTAGAATGTGCAAAGTTTATTATACAACATTTTAAAAACTTATTGATATGCAGAGTTGAAATTGTGTATGGAGACTATCAGCCTAAAGGCCAAACTATAAAACAATAGATTTTTTCAAACACCCAAATTCAAAATGGTGACGTTTAACATTTTTTATGTTGAATGTATCTAAATTTATTGATTGAAAAAAAAATATTCTAGTGACGACAAAGCTATTTTTTTAGTGGAAATCAAAATAGTTTTAAAATATTTCTGTTGGCCGAAGGCCAACCTACGTCCGAATTTTCTTTTTTAAACGTGTCTAATACACTCTAGATTAACCTATAGGCTAGTCGGTAAAGGTCAATTTAGACCAAAAGTACCAGTAATTTGCAATACGGCTGAATTTTTTTTTATAAGTACATTAACGTATGTAGATTAACATAAAAAAACGTTTACCAGTCTATCGATTTCCCAAAGTCGAAAAAAAAATCGATTATCATTTTTTTTTCGATTATCCTTAATATTTCGAGCTGGGATGAAGATAGAGGAAAATAAATAGAGGGTAATTTTCAAGATAACAAGCTGAGACTCAGCATAAATGTTTAAAATATATATTTTAACTCCTATGTCAAGTTTCAATTCGATATATTAAAATTCGGCCAATTTAGAATGAGCCAACGCTTCATATATGAATAAGATGTCCCCTTTTAGTGATTTCCCCTGCTGCAAAATACATACCTGCATTATCGAATTTTTTCCAGACAAACCATTGCTCGGACGAAATAAATACATACGACCTTTTTTGTTGAAAAATACCTCCCATACACGGTGGTATTTTTTATTTTCCTCTATCTTCATCCCAGCTCGAAATATTAAGGATAATCGAAAAAAAAATTATAATCGATTTTTTTTTCGACTTTGGGAAATTGATAGACTGGTAAACTTTTTTTTATGTTAATCTACATACTTTAATGTAATTATAAAAAAAAATCAGCCGTATTGCAAATTACTGGTAGTTGTAACCTATACCGACTGGGCTACTAGCTCCAAAATATTTTTCAGTTTTAACTTTTTGTGTTAAAAACTTCGGACTTTTGGACATTTCAATAATGGTATTGTGAATTGCCTTAGGGCCAGAAGCAATCCTTAAAGGAATTGTTAGAGAGTTCCAAAATACCCTGTATAATATATCAGAAATGAATGCACATATTTAACCAGTTCAAATTATAACTTATCTTAATTTTGAACTAGTAATAGCCTACGGTTTTAAAGAAACTGAACCTAGTTATTTGGAATTCATTTTTATTATTAACATT
This sequence comes from Philaenus spumarius, assembly GCA_018207615.1. Lineage (NCBI taxonomy): Eukaryota > Metazoa > Arthropoda > Insecta > Hemiptera > Aphrophoridae > Philaenus > Philaenus spumarius. Next base: position 295,174 of record JAGFPH010000566.1, read on the forward strand.
ATTTACTTTCAATTAATATGTTATGTTTACAGTATAAATAAGATGGAAATCACAATCAATAATTTGTTTTTCGTCTATAATGTCAGCTATTGGGGAGAAGCACTTCTTCAAATAAAAGAAAATAATCAACTATAACTTTATCACACAACTTTAGGACAAATCTGTTGGACATTTATTAAGACCACATATATAAATGACCCTATAAATATGTAATTTAGCAATATAGCTTTTTAGTTATAAAGTTAAATACATCGAACTGGGCGAACGTATCATACCTATTTATTTAGTAAGTCACTCTGGCGAGACTAGAATATCGCGTAAAAACAAAGTCTTATTTGTATTTTAGCCATAACATACAACAGTAATTTTATCAGAAAACTATAATGTATAGTCAGTAGTCTACAAAAGTCTTGTGTTCAAGTATTTAAAAAAAAAAAAAATCATATTTAGCCCTGCTTATAAAAAATTACATCTAAGAAAAAATATATAATTTACCACTTTTTACTCAACAAATTATAGTTTAGATGTTAATGAAGAACTTCCCGGAATTGAAAACAGTTTATCTATCTATATAAAAGCGAAATGGCACTGATTCATTCATCAGCAGAACTAAAAATCTACTGAACCAAATGAGTTCAAATTTGGCATGCATGTTCAGTTGGACCTTTAGACGCGCACTAAGAACGGATTTTGAAAACATCCCAAAAATACGCCCAATATTCGCGTTTTTCTAGCGATTTTTTGCGTTTTCTCAGCTTTTTCGAGAACTAATTGGCAGAAAATGTTGAAATTTGGTACTTAGGTTCGTTTAAGGCCTAAAAGTAGTCTGTTAAAAAATGTTTGAGATTCTCCCAAAATTACGCCAGAAATAGGCGTTTTTGCATTTTTCCTTGCGTTTTCAATGCGTTTTTGATCATCCTCAAATTACGCCCGAACGGATTGGAATGAAATTTGGTATGTAGCTTCCTCTAGGGCCTTAGGCGCTCTCTAAGAAAGGGTATGAAAAATTTCGAAATTTTAGGAGGGGTTTGGGGGGGATCAAAGTCACTAAAATCATAATTTCAGATCTTTTATTATTATGACAATAGTGCTTTTATTATTTAAGATCTATATATATAAAAGCCAAATACCACTCACTAACTGAACACTACAAAAGATTACAATTACGTTAAAAAGACTGAAAATACTAACCACCACGGGCAACGCCGTACGTGTCAGCTAGTCTTAAATAAGGTTGGTAAGACTGCAGGTAGTTGTGTTTAACTGATATTGCTCGCCCTTAACATTGTCGCTCAAATATAATAGAAGATGACTACTGTATCGTTGAAACGCGGTTTTATTATTAAAAGTATTATGTGTAAGAATTTCTGTTGTTTGTGTAAATAGAACTTTTTTGTAATTTGGCTTATCTTACTCAGTACCAATAGACACAATCCACAAATCTGTATAATTGTCAGTTGTTTATGAACTGTTGGAAAAATGTTAGAAGGTATGTGTGCAATTACAATAAATATAGTAAACCTCAGGTATTGTGTTTTAATCTTGTAACAATCTTAGATTATTAAATTGTATAAACCTATAGTAATAATTGAAGCGTGCGATGCCATAACGTTGTAAATGCAATTTTTCATTAAATAGAGTTTTCTGCAGAAATGGGTTGCAAATGCCATGTTTTATATTACTTGTTAATTTATTTCAGTTAGTGGCGCTCCAAGTAGGTGAATTTTAAAATTTGAATGGTTGTGCAAGTCATAACGTTGTAAGCGCCAGAGTGTAAGTTCCAGGTCATGTACATTAGTTTACTCTTCTGTATTACAGTGTTGTTTATCTAGCAGTTTTAATATTGGATTGTGCGTTTTGTCACCAGTTTTATTTTTCCAATTAAAATGAATACAGTAGACAATAAAGTATCTAAGAAAATAAACTATCTGCTGTTGGTTCTGCAGGATGGTGCAAACGGATCAATGTTTTAAAATGTGGAGTAAACATTAATGATTTCAAGAATCTCCACCTTCCTCTTACTCGCTGTGGAATCCCACAAAATAAAATAGCTGACATTAAGAAGATGCTCCCTTTCCTAAACTCAACAGAACGAAAATACTTTGAGGAGATGCTGGAAGAAGACACACCAGCCCCTACTCTCAAATAGTGGAAGCAACAGTGATTGAGCCAGGCACCAGTAGCACATGATTACTGAAAAATTTTAAATTAAGATTTAAGAGCTTATTTATAAAGTTTATGCGGATTTTTAGGTTTGAAATTTTAACAAAATAGCATATACATTCATTTTATGATTAATAATTTATGTTGGCATTTAAAACTTTTTGCACTTGCATAATTTTGGCATTTACAACGTTATGTCTCTGAACTCATTTTCAAACATTTTTTGTACATCTCCTACTGTAGTAAACTGTTTAAATTTGTGTATACTTCTGTGTACCAGTATGTAAATTGAACATCTATATTTTATATACTGAAATGAAATTATTTAACAAAATCAAATGTTTTTGTTTCTCTTGAAAAAATTTGTTTTTGGCACTTACAACGTTATGGCCAATAATAATTGTCCTCCAAAAAGAAAAGCTAATCAGCTAACCATGGCCGGCGAACCCATTAGGCGACCGCCTAGAGCGCCAAATTTTTGGGGAAGGCAAAACGAGGAGGAAGGAGAAAACAAATTTTGTATGATACAAGAGGGCCTTGTTGGACTAGCTCCACAGCTCTAACAAGATCTGGCCCAAATGATTGACCGCAATGAAATTGTAAAATCTGTTTCAAAACGAAAGGTAAGAAAAGTAAACGGGTTTGAGTTCAAAGTGAAATAAAAACCTGAAATGAAGAAAATCACCAAACATATGCAATACAAACTAACAGACTTGTTATAGACTTAAATTAACTAATTAATAGACTTGTTTGATTTCAGTTCAATTTGAAGTTTATTTGTGTAATATTGTTTTCAGTTTATTTCAATTCTTTAATGTATCTTGTTTCTATATTGTCTGAAAATTATTGATGCAGCTCATTTTACCTTTGTATTCGTGTTGTCAAAAACTTAAAATGCAACAATTAAATAATTGATGTCTTGGTTTCAATATAGCAGTAGTAATTATTTTTGTATTAAGGATATCTTGGTAACAGTAATATTACTAATATTTAGAAATTACATTTAATATTTAATTTAAGGGTACCTACTTTCTTTTATTATATTTTTAGTATAGTATAGCATTCATACAAAATTCCAAAAGTTTGCATTTCTTTTTTTTTGCGCGAGGTGTAAAAAAATGTGCAGGCACATGCCCTGTTGGTACCGCACAACAGGGTTATGTGGGGGGTTATGTAAAAGGTTGCATATTATAAATATTTGCATTAGGTCTAATAAATAAAATCAAAATAAAACAAGAAAAAACTTAACCTCAACAATTTAGCATTATTTCGGTTGGTTGAGCTTCTGACAAGCTAACAGTTAACTTTAAAATCTTATTAAAAAACTGCCCTTAATAGTTTTTGGACGTTTTGTCTTTTTGTCTAGGTTAGTTAGGGAGGGGCGGCAAACGTGATCTTTTGTCTAGAGCGGCATACTTTGTTGCGCCGGCCCTGCAGCTAACAAAAGAAATCCTAAAAGTTTTAACAAAGATTATGTTTGCGTGGATTAGCGTGGATCTTGAACGTGTTAGCCCTTCATTTTTGGCATCTCTGTCGCATTCAACTCTCACCGGACTGAGAGTCAGACTTGATGAGGCTATTACCATAGATCTTGAATAATAAAATAGATCATGCATGCATACGGGGGGTGTGTGCCGAAAAAAAGGTTGTCGGGAAAATAGTGCATGATCGCGCCGCGAGATAGCGCTAGGGAGAAATCATTGGTAGCATTGGTGTTTCACACAGCTTCCGTCGTTTCCCCAATAGATAGCGCCACTATCGTCGAATTTCCAGTGGATTGAAATATTGCATTGGTTCGGAGTTCTATTAGGTTATCCAAATACAATGCTATTACTCACTACAATTACGGTATACAATAACCTTAAAACTATACAATGTTAATAAACTACATCGGAAAGTTTCACACCATGTCGGCCTAGCTAGGCCTCACGAAAGTGCTTGTATTATCATCCATAACTATATTTCGGCTAATAAACCAACAACGATCCCCCACCTAGTGTAGGTAGCCCCGGTATTGCTAATTAGCTAATCAACATTTTAAGCTAAATTAAATTAAAATATTCTCAGCGGTTGATTCGACCGTCCGAACTAAAGGAAATCACTCTGCTCCCTTCTCTACTCTCAGCTCTTAGCTGGTCCACACAAATCTTCGTCTCCGGGTCCCCATCATCTCTAAACGCCAATCTAGATAGCGCTAAAACCCGAGTGGACTCGAGCGATGATTCCTTCCGTTAGGGTCGGGTTCTAGATGGTGGATCGAGATGACGTGACAGTGGGTTTGTTTGTGCCTTGCAATAATAGTTCACTGCACGGTTCAATTCCATATAATCTTTTTGTAATTAGACTCATACATCATGAGATGATGAGTAGTAATAAGAATAAAAATGTCACTATACTTATCATTGTTACTTTATTATCACGCTTCTAGTCGCTTTACATAAACAAGTCTAGTAAGCAGTATTTTCCCCACTTAACTGATTTGATTTATTTGCAACTTTTATTACCTGTAACATTTCAGTTCATTCTAACTAAAGCATGTTATTAAAACATACAAATAAAATTGTATTAACACCAGCAGTAAGGTTTTTCTGTAAACTCTTAACATTACCGACGAGGCTTTGTTTTAAATGTTTATTACATTTCTTTTGTAAATAGCCTACTTGATAGATGCATTGAAACGTTTGCTCGAATTTGGTGAAGTATGTTACAATTTGTTTTTTTGTAAATCTTACATTAACAATAACCATATTTAATTCTAGTATTAAAAACAACGTAACACGTTTTCTAATGCAATTATCAGAAGAACGCAATTTGTTGTTTGAAAGTAACTTCTGTGAAAGAAATTTCAAACAGAATCTGACATAAACCCTACCGTTGATGCATAATACTATTGTTAAAAAGAGCCACAAGAAGAGTATTACTGCAGATGTGGTTCGTTAGTGGCAAGAGACTGTGCAACACGAGACCTTTGAGATTGTAAATATTGTCTTACATCCCTTGCTAGACGAGTTGTTTCAATGTATTTATTGATATATTACACAGCTTCTTAGAACATATAGGTCACAGCCAAATCTACTCTAAATCCACTTTGAGATCCTACCTACAAAAATGTCGTTTCTCATATTATAATTCACAGGAATTCGATAGGCTAGTATTAAAAGGAAAATGCATCTAATTATCTATGTATAAATAATAATTTTTTAGTTACATCTATTTATACTTAAGTTATCTAACTATAGAAGAACAGTTTGAACGTTTGTTTTATTAGAACTTAAGTTATAACAACTTATTCGATTTTAATGAAATCTATTGTGTACAAAATTACTGTCTGGTAACATTGTTTATATTTCACTATGAGTTTTACAAATTTTTAACAGTTAATGAGAAAGATACCTTTTGTAAAACAAACGCTGGGGTTAGGTTCCGTGTTTATTTTACGGTGGAAAAACGGTTAAAAATAAGTTAAAACAGTAACAGAAATATGATAAATATTAGTAATGACAAGATATACAAAAAAGTTCACGAGAGTACATTATGTTTACTGTAAAGCATTTATGATTGTATTTAAAGCAACAAAACAGCAGTCAAAAAACAGATTTTATTTTATTTGTTCATATTAGGTATTTATAAGCTATTATATCACATGAGGGTGACATTTATTTGTTGTTTGCATTACTATTTCGTTTTATTTATTTAATAATAAATTATGGTTTACTTATATATATATATTTTTATTAGTTAACGGTACTTATAATATTTTCAATTATGCGCTAAATGCTGTCCTTTGAATGTCCTGGTGTTATATTTGAACTTGTTATTAAGAAATAAGTATATACCTATATTATCTCACTTTGAAATAAAATTAACTAGGAATACGCCAATGTACTTTAATACACTATGTACTGTACTCGGCAGTCCCATCGCTACCTCCACAAATACTAATAATTTATTTCTAATGAAGGCGTAGGATTGATCAAACCTCAAAGCTAAGATGATAATACAAATAATAACTGACTAAATAAAGTATTAAATTTATGATTTAACAGAAGTTATAATAAACGTTAAAAAGGACTTGAACGATGCTGGCCTAGTCTTAAACAAGACATTATTTTAAATTATGAAATAACTAGTAAGCCCCCGTGAAAAATCACAGGCATATTAATTAGATAAACATAAGAAATACGCACCGCAATTAAAAAATACGATTGCAAAACAACCGACTTGGCTAACAACAGACAAGACACCGGTAGCGGTCGGTGACTGTGATCGGTAGCCAGCTCAGACTCTGCAGAGACACCGGGTCTGTCGTCACAGCCACCTTCTATTTTTTTATTTCCGAAACATTCAGAATGTTCATAGTTCCTGTCAGTAGGCTATATAGTTTTGTCTCTTAGTGAAAAAATGTTCATTAATCAGCAATGCTTTTCAAAGTTTTTATTAGAATATTCATCGCACAAACAAGGTCGATTGCGAATAATTTCTATAAATGACTCGGTGTCAAAATTGTCTACTGACATTTTTATATTAAATACCAGTTAATAATTAATTGTACATTTGTAAAAATATAAATGATAGGCCTAAAATAAAAATTAAATTAAATTAAATACTGTAAGACTTCAACAATTTAATAAAACACAAAGTAGGCCTAAATCAGCTTTCACACGGTAGCGCGCCATGGTAGCGCGCTACTCATTGTCAGTGTCTCGTCCGTTGACATACATTTAATTGGTGTCCCGTACACCGGTGTCTCGTTTTAGATTGATTTTTAACTCTGTAAATGGTTACAATTAGGTATAATTACTACCAACTGTAGACCTATTTTGTTAAAAAAGGGTTATTTACACAATATTTTATTATAAATCAAGAAAGATGAAAATATCATTTTTGAATTGATTTTTATTTCTTATTGAAATATCAAAACAATAGTTTATATGTTTTAAATATTATAAAATGGTCAAATGTAAAATTTATATAGGCCTATGATTTTATAAAACTATAGGTCTATTTGTTAAAATTTTGTATTTATATATATTATTATTTTATCATTTAATTGCTGTATCTTTTAATTATCTGTATCTTTTAATTGGTTTTTTATTTCATATTGATATATCAAATGATTTATAAGTTATTAATAATATAATGAAGAAATTAATAATGGAGTATGTTTATATGTTTTAGCCTACGAAGATATAGGAATGTTTTCGAAGTTAAACTCATTCATTCTCTTCTTTAAATTTGTATACATGAAGAAATATTGATGATAAAAGGTTATATTTTATAACCTCAAAGCAAATCTTATGACTTACTAGCTGACCCGTACGGCGTTGCCCGTGGTGGTTGGTATTTTCAGTCTTTTTAACGTAATTGTATTCTTTTAAAATTAATTATATCTATATGTCAGTGAGTGGTATTTGGCTTTTATACATATAGATCTTAAATAATAAAAGCACTATTGTCATAATAATAAAAGGTTTGAAATTATGATTTTAGTAACTTCGATCCCCCCAAACACCTCCTAAAATTTCGATATTTTTTATACCCTTTCTTAGCGAGCGCCTATGGCCCTAGAGGAAGCTACATACCAAATTTCATTCCAATCTGTTAGGTAATTTTGGAGAAATCGTGATCTAGTAATTTTTACCCCTCTAACCCCCCTAAAATTTCCAATTTTTTAAAACCCTTTTTATTTAGTGAACACTTATGGCCCTAGAGGAAGCTACATACCAAATTTCATTCCAATCCGTTCTTTAGTTTTGAAGAAATCGTGATTTAATAACTTTTATTCCCCCAAACCCCCCCTAAAATTTCGAATTTTTTCAAACCCTTTCTTAGTGAGCACCTATGACCCTAGAGGAAGCTACATACCTAATTCCATTTCAATCCGTTGGGTAGTTTTTGAGAAATCGTGATGAGTAAGTCAGTCAGTGAGTGAGTGAGTGGTATTTCGCTTATATATATATAGATTATGGTCTACAGTAGTTTTATAACTCGTATTAAAAAAAACAATCATAAAGGAAGCCGTTTCGAGGTACAGAGGGAACAGCTGAAATACTAAGCGATCATTAGAGAAAAAAACTATTTTTGGATCAACCTTTCATCAAGATTTTCGTTTCAAATTTTTAAGTATAAATGTAAAATATGTCAGATATGTAGACCTCTAGATATAGCTGTATTTTTAAATTGATTAGGCTTATACATTTCTACAATTAATATGGAATAGCCCCTTTCAAAGAGTGTGTATCCTTAAGGTAAGTTTATATAAAGGTTAATAGTTTTTGGTTCATTCTCTCACAAATACATAAATTTTAAGTATTCAAGTTAAACATAACAGACTTTCAGATCTCCAGACTTAGTCATTTTTAGGAAAAAGTAGCCTATTCCAAATTTTTAGCTTAAGTGAGTCTGATAGTCGTTAAAAAAAATGTTCTTACTTATAAAATAAACAAGTGATTTTACCAAATCTAATAAGTCCGTGGAACACTGACATATGAGACTGAAATGTATTACGTAAAACAATTAATTAGATTATGTTATTGAGAAATCCTATATCCTAAAAATGTTCATGTATATTTTAATAGCTGCATGTGGCAGCGAATTAGAAATATACTGAAATATAAAAGAACATAAAAAAGACGAAATTAAATAGCATGTAACACTAAGTATTTAATTAATAATTAATGATATATAAAATATGCTTCACTCTAGCCAGATCTGAATAATTATTTATGAGATTTATCGGTGCTTACTTCATCAATTCAGTAGTAGTCTTAAATTTATATTTGATGCTTATATTTCATGGTGTGTAGTAATATAAAATACTAAAATGTATATGTATGCCCAACAGTTGTTCCATTTAGAAATATTTTGTATTTTATTCACAGATTTTTTTCACTTCGATGCTGAAATGTGAAAAGAGGAAAGATAGAAATGTGGATTTACTTTTGCATTGTAAATATTGAGATTCCATTTGCAAACTAAAACAATATTTGCTTTCAATTACTGTGTTTCGGTTGTATTACCAATACCAAAGGATGTTGCGAGATGGAGTAAAACGAAGTGTTTCGATCGTAGAAACTCTTTGGTGCTGTCCTGTTAGCAAATAGCATTATTCTTTTCATGACGTCAAACTTTGTCTAAGTAGCGTGTCAAACTTGATCATCCATTTGCGTATTTTGGTTAGATATTGAAACCAAAAGCTCATAAATTTGTTACACTAGGGGAAACCCCTGCGTGCTCCGTACGCCCACCCCGTTGGAACCTTCTATACACATAATCATGTTGTTTTCTTCATAATAAGGTGTAGGATTAATAATAACCCCAAAGCTAAGATGGTAAATGTTCAAATCAAATTATTTCGTATATTTTATAACAGCAGTTATAATAAAGGTTAAAAGAACCAGCAAGGCTCAGGTCTACACTTTAATAAAAACCTAACCTAAAAGTTAGAAATACAATTAATTCCTACAAAGTTTGAAATCAGCTGCTAATGGAAATATTGGAGGAAACAGCTGTTTATGTGTTATATTATTCAATTGGTTGCTATGGTAATAAATGTAAATACATGTGTTGGTTCATTAGCCTAGGCCTAACTAAGATTTTTGTCCGACCAAATTTACAAATATTGAAATAAAAAGTGTTTTTATCAAAATGAATTATAGCCTATATCACTCAGGGATAGTGTAGCTTTTTATTAGTAAAACTATTTTTTCAATCGGTTAAGTAGCTCCACAGATTACCCCCTACATATAAACAAATTTTACCTTTTTATAATATTAGTATAGGTGTAGATGTATCATTCGCGTTGTAATGTTATAGTATGCATTGGATATTTGCAAAGCTCGAACGATAGTTAAAAAACAATAATTAAATCAGAAAAGAGCAGACGCATATTATTGTAGGTTTAAGAAAAAGAGAAATACCATTATGGAATTAAAATTGTCTGGTTAATTTGCGTGGAAGAAAAACATTAAAAATTATTTTATAATTAAAGAAAATATGAAACTGTAAAAATGTACTATGTTAATATAGAAAATAGGTACCGTAACCCTAGTTTTTAATATAGTTAACTATTTAAACAACATTTATATGCTACGGATATAACACAAGTTTAAAAAAAAAATTGAAAATACGTAAAAGAATGAATGGTCAACACAAGTAACAATTATAAAATGGTAGATTTACTTTCTTTTTTTTTCTTAATTTTACAATTTTAATTATATTTTTTCAAAATGCAGTAGGTTTATATTTAAATAAAAGTTCATTAATTGTTCATTAAAGTTTTGTAATAAAACACATAAATTATCATTTTTTATGAACTAGGATCAAAATTCTTTCACAAATATAAATAATAGCTTAGGCTATTGTGAAATGCTCAAATATTTCTTTTATGGCAGTTTATTTCATAAGAGAGACACAAGAAACTTATCTTGGGAGGTTGGTGCCGACTCTTCCCAAAGGACAAATGAAACAAGCATGAAATATTTTTTTAAATGTTACAAAATTAAATATTTATATGTACAAAGGTTATTTAAAAGTTGAAATGAATAGTACAAAATGTTTATTGGTGTTGATATGGATGTATGTGTGAAGTGTTGAAGAAGGGAATCACAGAGTTCAAGTTATGCACAAAGTTAAAAAATTATATACTGTTTTTATTTTTTATTTATTTATTAAAAAATAATATACAGTTAATCATTCTCACAGTCATTAATTGAAAAATAAGATAGGGTTAGCCCTTTATCGTAATAGGTTCTGATATTTACACAAATAGGTTTGATTGCAAGAACCTAAAGAGAGCTATTGAGGTCAGTGGTGAGATTTCACCAAAACTTTGGGGGGGGGGGCGGGCGACGGCCGACCCCGGTGCGGAGGGAGGGGCCGTTGGGTCCCCCCAAAAATTAAAATGTTTACAATATAAACACGTCATTTTAAGCTATTTCACGATATATTGAGACATCTTTAGGGGCAAACTTTATCTTGAAATGATTGCAGTTATTGGTATCTAATATAGCTACACGTGGTGACTGACTGACTGATGTAAATGTTTGGGTACTTCCAGACCATTTAGAGAGCTGCACATTGAAATGGGGGCAGTTGATTCATAATGAGAATATTAGAGATAAAATTGGCATAAACCAAAAACAAAAAAATAGTTACTTTTATAGATACTTATAGCTGAACCCCTTATTGTTTAAAATAATTAAATTAATGATATGTTCGAAAATATTGCAACTATAAAGGTTAGGCTTTTCTGTTGTTGAGCATCATCATTGCACGCCTATTATTTTAAACTTTCAAATTATAATTTTAATACTTTTCAAATCTTGGAGGGGGCGCCGGCCCCCCTGCGGCCAAATGACGCCCCTGATTGAGGTTTGGAAAGATCTCACCAAATTATTAATTATTATTAACATCTTATTATATAAACTTTATATCTCTTAATTTAGGCAATCACTGCGAACGTGGGAGGAGCTTACGTAGTAAAGATTATCATAGTAATGAAATTTATCGGTCGGGACTTGGGTTTTATATTTATACTGACGTAACGGTGCTTATTTTATGTTTTCGACAAAGACTTTATAAATGTAAAAAGGTCGGTTCCTTCATTAGGCCATATTTAATTTCCTATTTAGAATGTAGTTTTCTCGTATTTGAATTTCTTATACCGAATTCAGCTTGATTTATAATCGGATCGGCCTACTGGCCGATGTCAAATGTCAATCTTCGTCGAATGATTTCGTATTGGGTTGATATTTTAATTTACGTGGGTAATGTTGAAACGTTTTGATGGTCGGAAAGGTCGGGAAGTATTTTTAATCAAATGCAATAGGGCCGAAAGTCGTGATGTGGCGTTGTTTTACGTCTTGTTAAGCGTTGCGAATAATTACGGCGAGGTGGCGGACGTATCGTCTTTGATTGAATGAATGATATTCCTGACATGTTTACCATGTATATTCTCTCATGCATATTCACATTTTCGTTGAATTATTGATAAATATTTTGAATTGTTATTCGGAATTGGAATTTGAACAATTAAATTAAATCTGTCTGAGTTGATCATTATTTTATTTTTGATTATCATTTAAAAAATGAAAGTTTTATAATAAACATATGCAAATATACAAATGGTAAATAACACCCAACCGCTATGATCCACGAGTAATTAGTTGAATCACTGATTTTTTTAAGATCTTAAGGCGGAAAGCCACTGGTGGACTATCATCGTCTGAAAATCAACTACACAAACATCAATGGCCATCATCCGAGTTAGAACCGGCAACTATAAGCTTTGTCAGCTATCCCTCAACTACAAGGCAGCCTCCGTCCACGTATATTAATGCATTCGAATCAAATACAAAAGTAGACATAAAGTTATACACTTTTATCCCGGATAATAGTTTAGATAGAATGACGTTGGGTATATCGATATTATTGATTACATTCGCTAACGAAATAAATTTGGTTTATTCAGTGCAATATTTTTATTATTACAGTTATAATCTAAGGTTTTATAATATTTTTAGGCTGTTTTTCATTTTTGTATTGGTTGTTAAAATGCAAATTTACATATTTAAACTTGGGGATATAAAATAAAAAGTATTCTTTAAACAGATTTAGCAACATAAGCAATTACAAGTTGAACCAAATACTATTTAATATTAAAAGCTGTCTACATTGTTTATTTAAGGAAGGTGAATGTTATTTAACCAAATCCTTTTAGTATGCAAATTGAAATGAGATGTGCTCTGTGTGGGCAATACGGTAACATAATAAAGGCTGTTGTAACCAACTGAGCGGTCTTTCTTTCAACAATGGAATTGAGTTATTTGATAAAGAAGGTTAAGTGTTTTAATCAGTCAAAATCAATGTTTTACAATAGTTACTGTTTCTAATTATAAGTAACAAGTTCAAATCCATGTTTATTTATAAACAAATGTTTAATTATTAACCGAAATCCAAGTGAAAAATTCTACGAATTTAACATTATTTGAATCACTTATTTGAGAAACAACACATGTCCAATTTTTGGCCATTTTCACTTTATAACTGATATGTGTTCTTCTTATGTAAATACATCGTTTTATGTAGAAACAACACTAATCCAATGTCTCCAATTGCACTAAAACAGCAGTAATCAATTTGACACACCACACATACATAATGACCTAGTAGTTAAAAGGGAAAATGGCTATTAAAAGATTACTGAGTTAAGTTTTGAGAAAAACAGTTTTTTTTAATTTCCCAAAACTTTTCTTTTTTGGATATGTGTTGTTTCTAAAATAAGTGATTCATTTGAACCCAAAAGTTTTTGCTTAACGCGCTACTGATCTAACAGTTGAGCTGTCGCACAAACTAGGCGAGGTGTTCACTCTTTGTTCACTACTTTGTACAATTAATGTTACTGAAATACATATTCATTCTACTTAAAATTCATTGCAAAATGTTGTACAACTCTAATATGTGAAATACACACACTTCACATTTAATATAATAATTAGATTTATCTTATAAGACAGTTTAATACCTTTATTAGCACCACTCTTCTATTTTAAAATAAATAAAAAAAGGAATCTAGTTTTATCGCACAAAAAGGGTCTCGTTAAATTATTACCGTGCGTAATCTTCTGATTTATAGTTCCATTAACCGCCATTAGCTTCTGTCTCTTTTCCTTCTTCTTCTTTTAGGCTTAACCCTTATTACGTGTTTGTCGCATTCATGTTGAAATGAAACGTAAAGAAAATTTTAAAGGCTTTACTATTAGAAATTTTTTTTTGATACGCCAGACTACTCTAAGGATGTGTTAGAGGGTCTATTGTGTTTCCTAAATTTATTTATAAAATCCCTTAATAAATATCTGACGAACTCCCTATACGCCGACCACATAGTTAATACTGACCACAAATACAGTGACATCAATAGCCTGGAAATTGTACACACCTGTAGAAAAGGTAAACATATGGACAGATTAGAAGAAATAGAAATTTATAACAGCTTAGAAATTTAAAGAACCTACCAAAATTTTAAATTCCCAAGTAAATTTTACAGCAAACCCTATATATGAAGAAATAATCAGGTCGGCTGCATGGAATTAGTCGTTGTAGGGATAACCTGTTCTTCGCAGTTGGCAACCCTGATTATCAGCTGTCCAACATTTTAAATAATTAATTGTAATGTATTCTCATTCTGTTGGCCAACAAGTTGTAAATATGTCGGACGTTTTGTGTATTTTTGTGTGCTGTTTTATTTTTGACGACGTCCCAATGGACGTAGAATTATCGTGTGTGAACTGTGTGCGTTTTGTATTTTAGTGTGTTTCGTGTACAGTGTTTGAAAATGCGATTAATCGTGAAACAGTTGGATAACGATGACGGTAAGAAATACAAATTTATTAATGTAAAGAAAATACTCTGATATTATAAACAGAGAGTATGTAAAAAATTAATAAAAACTTAGGTAAATAGATATTTTTGTTAGTGACAATAATCAGTAACTGTGATTGAGGTTCTAACCATTTATCATTGAAACATTATTGACTATTTCATACATCAATCATTACAAACATCATTTGATCTATAAATAATTATCTATTTTTTAGATTCTACATTAGTGTTAAGGCTTGTTATTCTTAGATATTAATAAACTCATCCCGTTAGGAGCTACAGGGGATCGAAAGAATGTTTTGACATGTTCAGTTTTGTGGTTCGAACTGTAACAGACTGGACCACTTTATGATCTCGGTCCCACTGCTTCCCACAATGGAACATATGGGTAGATTTAGGTTTGAAATTTTATCAAATCATATGAATTTTGCATAAGCACTCATAATAATATTATTAAACATAGCGTAAGCTATTTTGATTTAATAGGTTTTGTAAATAATGTAGACAAACACATTTAATTAAACATTATTTGTCCATTCATTAAAAACACTGATCTTGGCAAAAAACTGTATGAAAAACATATAAATCTTTTAAAGATTAATTTATTATTCTGTTGCCATTCAATCAATGTTTCAAAAAATACAACTTCCTGAAGTATTAAGACGATCTAAATCGTACTTGATTTGAGATGGTAAACTATTGCATGGTTAGTTTATATTTAGTGAGATAATGATTGTAGCTTGTAATCCAAACTATGTGCCTGTTTTAATTGCAAATTTGGGAATACAAATTAAGATTTAATCTCCTAAAATTAAGGCGTGGCTTCGTTTTAAATAGTTATTATAATTTTACTTTTGTGTTTTTGTAAATACGTAAGAGATGGTTAAATTTTATACGTTTTAAAGATTGTCAGAGCCTGTAAATCTTTCGAAATATTCTTTTAAACTACGAAACATTAATGCCTTTTAGAGTACAGAAGAATACCGTATCAAATCAGTGCTTTTTTTTTTCAGAAAACACAATTTGATCAGTTTATGGTAACTAAACATAAAAAAAAAAATCTACGATTGCAAGACTCTTGTTGAAAGTTTTGCAGATGAGGTTCATTAGTTGCAAGAAACTGTGCAGTACGAGACCTGTGACAGGCATCTATATATATCCTTAAGGGTCTGCTCCAGTAAACGAGAAAGCAACCAGAAACGCAAGCGCTTCTCTCTATAACCGTATCTAAACAGTGCAATTTCTTGCAGCTGAGCGCTTTGACATTGTCTCATCTCAAACCATTTTATAAATCCATCTTTTGTAATTGAGTGCTGAAAAAAACCTGAATATTCTTTATAAAATTTCAGATCCGGCTTGAAAATTACTTTTCATTATTAATTTTGTATTGCGTTAGGAAAAAATTCAAACTTTGTACTTACAAAACGTCAATTACATAACAAAAGAAAAGCATGTAAAAAAATATAAAATGCAAAACGGATGCGTATTGTAATTGTGTTTAAAATGAGACCTTGCAAACAATTTTATGATAAAAATAAACGAAATAAATGGATTGATATTTAACATTGCTCTTATGGGATAAAAATCCAAGATGGCCGCCACTACAGCAGAATCTTAATACGAATTATTTCGAGATAACACACCGCACAACAACGTGGTGTATAAGAATTATTTTTTCTGTAACACCTACTTTTATAATTTTACTGTACCGAGTTTAATAACTTTTTTACTGTTTCAGAGCGTTTTCCAATTGAGCCAATTTTTTCTAATTTTTTCACTGAAAACTAGTAAAGCTTATACACTGGCTATTTTAAGCTAATTTAGACAGTTTTTCAGCGTAGATTTAAAAAGTTGTTTTACAATTATTTTTAATCTAATCAAGAAAGGCATTAACAAAACTATTAAAATTGGCAAAGTAAACCTCTTGAAATAAGCGTTAGAAAATCGTGTTTTTCATAAAAAAATACATATAAAGTTTTATTCTGTACAACTCTGTTATGACTTTAATCACTAAAGCAACAAACCAACAACTATAACTTTAGCTTTTACCAGCTGATGTAAAATAAAAACTGTGCTTGCACTTTTAAGAAATAAAAGTTAGGTAATTGATATTAAGGTTAAAGTAAATTAAATCCTAGGCCAGGTTTAAACATTTTGACAATTTACAAATTGTATAGAAAGAAAAGTTAAATTCATATCAAAAAAGTATAATTTAACAATCATTCGTTTAGTAAAATAAAGTTTATGTTAAACAATTTCCCCCATAACTGCCCAAGTAAAGACAGTGAGAACGAAGGATGTCGAGCGATGCTTTAAATAAAGGTACATGTGTATCTCCACATTCAAATATTTTTGTGTGCTAGAAGTACTTACGATATTAACTCAATCTTCTTAAGGAAAACAATTATAAACACAGGAAAACAATTTCATTTGAATTAAATTTGCATTGAAACATATCACAATAGCTTTAAAAAATGTTTCTCTCTGGCAAACTAAGGTTTTGTTGATACATGGACCTGACCTTGTTTTGAAGCAAGTGAATATTCCTTTACCGTTAAATTTTCTTCCTACGCACGTTTGTATTTTCTCGAACATTCTCCTGCCCTATACAACGATATAATGCAAGTGACGGATAGTGTATTTATAGGTGATTTTCAGCGTATCTGTCCTGAGCTTCAAACATTTTCTGTCTACTACGTCTAAACTTTTACTACTCATTGATTCGAATTAAAATCATCCTTTAATCATTAGTAGTAAGGTTGATTGAGATTATCTTTTTATTATATTTAGTGAAATGTTATTACATTTTATAATAACTTCAAATAGAGTTAGAAATGATTAATAACGTACTTGTATTACATTTTTACAACGATTTTTAAGTTTTCTGTCTTCAAATTGATTTCATTAAATTGAAATAAACTAATAATATATTATATGTAAATTTAATTCAAATTTTAAACATGTATTAATTCTATTATAATATTTGTTGATGTCGTATTTATTTAATATATTGGTACTTCTTTTATATTATTATTATTTATCTTAATATAATGTCGGATGTTCAAAAAATCTAACCTAAATTGAAAACATTCAGCTGTTTGTTTATTAGAATAAGTTGCGAACACACTTTCGCTGCTTATAACAACCGTTCTGGAAAAAGGATCTTAAAAAAAAAATATATTATTGTATTAAGCTGGTTATTGTATCAACATTAAACTTTTTTGATTTTATGAATTGTGTACTTTAAACGGAAAATAAATTTTCAAAGACTATTATTGCCTTTAAATTAAATTTAACAACGTTGTAACCTGTAACCAAAACAAAGGAAAACTAAAATTCATCTAATTCGATAGAGTTGGTTTTGTTTCTTTAATAGGATAGACTTAAAAGATAATGAATGAGTCCTAACATTTATTTATTGTTACACAAATTTAAAAGACGCTAACTAACCTATAGAAATCTAAGATTTTTGCATCGCATATCAACTAAGTTTTTAAGTATGTATTTGAATTATTGTTTACTCGAATAATTGGAATTATAAACTCATTGCTATAAAGGAACCTTGTTTCTATTCGTTAAATATTTCGTCAATACTTTAAAACATATGCATGTTCAAAGTAATGTATCGAATTCCTGAACAGTTTACATACTCGTGGATATTATGGTGATGAATTTAAAGTCGTTATTTTTATAATTTGATTTGAATTATTTTGAAACCTTTTTCAATTTTACCCATTTTTCACAAAAATGTCTCTTTAATGTGACAGATTTTATATCCTGAGAAACCTGAGCCAATCTTATGAAACTCCCCTCGCAACAAAACTCATTCCGCTTTACGTTGGATGAAGGATAAGATGGTGCGATGTAACAAACTAATGATGTCATTCACTAATGACGTCACACACTAACGACGACATACGTAATAGTTTTTCTAATAAAAATGACTTGTACTTAATCGAATACATGAATTGTTTTCTTTGTTTTATGGAGGAAATGTTATATTCTATCACAGAATACGATTTAGCCATTGGCAACCCTCCAAAAATCCAGACCACGAGACTTTAGGTACAAATCTCAATACATTTACACAAAATGTGTTCCGTTGGCTTTACTACTGTAACAAAAAGGCATGCTGGAGAACCTTGAAAAAGAGAGAGAGAGGGGGAAGGCGTTCAAGAAGATGAGTAAATGGCTGATATGTCTGGTAAAAAAGGAAGTGAGGACGATGTAGAAATGAGGGAACACCGCTACACATTTTCTTCCTGAGAAGGTATGATCGTTTGTGAGAATAGTATGATAGCATAAAACAAGAGACTTTAGTTGTGGACATTCTGCAGACGAGAAAGCTGAATGTAACTGATCTGTTGGGGGTTGCAAAGAGCCCAAGTAGGGTCAGTAGTAAATAGATAAAGTGCGGAGAAACAGTCCGTGTGACCCAACTACTGGCACGTAATGCCCGTCCCACAATAGAATAGATTAGAATGCTCTATTTGTAAACATTGTCCCATTTCAGCAAATCCTTAAGTGAGCGCACCCGGGTAAACACTGCTAGTTAAGAATAAACGTACTTCAAATCTGTAAATGTATTACATTACATCTGTAGATGATACAAACTAAAATGATACCATTAAAAGTTTGTAACTAATATTTTGAAAGCAGAGATAAATTACCTAATTTACCAAATTATTGCTTTTATTTACACAAACATTATCTAACTTTGTCATTATTTTTACGTTATTTGTTTTACAAATTATTTTTTAGCTCAAGACTCTTTCTTACATCTTAAATATTTGTGTTTATTCTAGAAACGAAACTACGCGTATATTGTTTGAAATTTTTAGTTTGTAATGTTACACCATTTTTTGTATGTTTTGTTTACATTATATGTGTTTGTAATCGACACTTAATTCAATACCAAGCCATAGAAGTTATTTACTGCCCCTTTATATTGTTATTACAGGAAGACAATTATCGTTGAATGCTGGTATATACGTAAGGTAATTGGTTTCTTGAGATCCAATATAAAAGGAGAAAATATCTTCCTTTCTATCAGCTCCAAACCCATTGAATTCTAAGCAGTAAAAATATCGAAGTAATATATCTAATACGTAAGGTTTTATTTAAATGTGTATCTAAGAAGTACTAAGGGCACTAATTCTATTTAAATTGTATGTATGTCATATAGTAGTTGTACATATTAGTAATAAATCGAATATTACATAATTGTAATTTTTTAGAAGGTGGGAATTGAATCCTTGCTCTAATTTTGGTGATAGTAAATATGTTGAAATAATATTTCAAATTGTAGTAATAATACGCACATGAAAATATTGAAGGTTGAAGTTAAAGGCAATCAATCAAAATGTCTACTACAGTATTGTCATTCGACAAAACTTGAACTTTAATCAAATAATTAAAAATGGAAATGCATTAAAGAAAATTAAAACTAAATTCCAAAAGTTAAATTGCAAGTAAAGGGAAAATATGGGTAAATTTTATTCTGAAAAATGACCTGTCATTTACAAAGAAATTATGGAATCATAACGTAACCTTTAAGATAAAACAGAATAACCAAACGTGGTTAAAGTATGTGCTTAATTTCAGTTTAATAAAACTACACTGAAAAACACTAACGGCATTCTAGGAACGAAGGGTGTGCTGGAAGAATTGGCTGCAATCTAGGCCTAAACTCTCCCCTAGTCTCATCTGTTCTTCGGTGATTTTGCCCTAGTTTAGGATGGCTTAACACATCCTAACCTTTACTAGGCAGGTCAAGGATGAGATGAGGTGGGAGGAACCAGTAGAAGATATGAGGAGGTCAAGCATCTGCTTTAGGGTTGTCTCGTCGCGTCTGGCAAACACTGTCACCTCTAATGTTTTATAACTTTGACCGGGTTTTGCTGTAAGTAGTTTGGAGTAAAAAACACAACACAATCGATAATCTTGTACTAACTATGTGGAAGCATAAACAATTTGTATACGAAATTATATTCTGAAATCATTAAAGTAGTAGTGAAATTTGTGGAATATATTTTGTTTGTTAAAGTATAATTGCTTAAAGTTGTTATTGAATTCAACCAGGGTCCCATCGAAAGTTATATTGTTGTAATTTTACTAGCTTTAATAATCTTATTTTAGACAATAAGTTGCTTTACATTAAAAATCGATAAAAGTTTGTTTACTAAAATATCAGTTTAAAGTTATGTAATTTCACTTGAGTTTGTCATAAATTCACGAGTTGGAATATCGCTCGTAAGCTTAAGTTCTTGCAAATGGCGGCCTTACTTTTAAATTTAACAATGTATTAAATAGCTAAATCAGCCCGTGGCAGACTCCTTCCAGTCATTAAGGCCAAATTCCACTTCTAATCAGACTGTCTAAGTAAAATACATACATTTTTTACGTACGCGTCCCCACCTCCTTAAAATAAAAGGTTGGACTCCTTCCAAAATAAAACACTCCGTTGGATCACTAACTCTCCATGGTGCGTATTGAACGTAACCATCTCTCAAGGGCACAGAATCCCCACACTCGAGGAGTTCATACTTAAGCTCACAAACTCACTCAGGCACAGAGCCCAAACCTCTCACCACAAAAAGGCACTTTGCAGGACAAAAGAAAACTTCCCTTGTGTATGGATTACGAATTACCATAAGAACTTTTAAAACAGAAATCCAAGCTCTTTCGCAACACTTAAATAGTCTATGTGAAACATCAGTGTATAACCTGCATTCACCATCTCGTTTTCCACACAAAATGCATTCCCCTTATAGTCATTTAAAATTGCATCAAGTCATGTTCTTTAGTTTCAGACATGCAGCCATTGAATTTTACAGATGCTGTCAATTATTAAGACCACTCAGGTCTTGTCGATTTCCCATCGCTCCAGGGAGCGTAGTATAGGTGAAACTAGGTGACATGGAATCCACTGTCATCTGATAAGTTATTCGTCGAACTTGAAAGAAAACTTGTGTAGTATATGTGGAAATTTGTTCATGAATATTTGAACTATGATTTGTTGTTGTTTAAACAAAAATTAATAATTGTATACAATTCATATAAATTAAATAAATATTTACTTGTCCGTAGGATAAAACAACACACGATTATAAGCTGAACAACTCAAAAGTAGGATAACGTCATAACGACTTTGGTTTAATAAAGTTATAAATTGAAGTAAAAAAGCTATTTAATACATTGTTAAATTTAAAAGTAAGGCCGCCATTTGCAAGAGCTTAAGCTTACGAGCGATAATCCAGCTCGTGGATTTATGACAAACATTTTCTCAAGTGAAATTATATAACTGTAAACTGATATTGTATAGTAAAATTCAACTCAGAGTGAGGCGGAAGTTCAAGCCTCCCGAGGGGGAGACTTATTAGCACGGTCGACTGGTTTCCGCTCCACTCCTACCTGAATTTTACTTTTTTATAGTAGCATTATGCAAACTTTTTTTATAACAAGAAAATATAAAAATAAATCACATAACGTTGTGTATCACGATCGTCTGTTTATTTTGATACCAAATTTGAAGTAAATCGGTAAATGTTGAGTAATTAAATGGTATAGCTTTTAATGTAACTAAGAACTATTTAATTACTCAACATTTACCGATTTACTTCAAATTTGGTATCAAAATAAACAGACGATCGTGATACACAACGTTATGTGATTTATTTTGATATGTTCTTGTTATAAAAAAAGTTTGCATAACGCTACTATAAAAAATTAAAATTCAGGTCGGAGTAGAGCGGAAACCAGTCCTCGGTAGGCTTAAACTTCCGCCTCACTCTGAGGTGAATTTTACTATAGTAAACAAACTTTTGTCGATTTTTAATAACAGGCAACTTATTGTCTAAAATAAGATTATTGAAGCTAGTAAAATTACAACAATATAACTTTCGATGGGACCCTGGTTGAAATCAATAACAACTTTAAGTAATACATTGTCCTTTAACAAACAAAATATATTCCATAAATTTCACTACCCCTTTACTCATTTCAGAATAGAATTTCGTATACAAATTGTTTATCTTTTCATATCGTTAGCACAAGATTGTCAATTGTGTTGTGTTCTTTACTCCAAACTACTTTCAGTAAAACCCAATCAAAGCTGTAAAACATTAGATGTGCTAGTAGATATTATTGTAGACATCAATTTCTCCCAATGCTATTATTTTTCACTGCATTTGTTATTATTATTTCCGCTAAGATGCTTGAAACATTTGTCTTCTTGCTTATCCGCCTTTCTTAGCTTTGTCTTTCTCTCGCTTGACGCGTTTCGGGTAGACCCCATCTTCAGAAGCTTTGTTTGCTACTATCTATCTTCTACCATTGTCTCCTATTTATATTTGTTCTCCTCTCCCACCCCCTTTCAACCTGTTTACTGCCTGTTCTCTAATTGTTTGTAAAGACTAATCATTCATTTTAAGGCTGTACTAAAAGGTTTCACGTCTACAAACATACAAATGGACTAGTAATTTTTTTCAATGTTCATATAGCATTTGTAATGGACAAATTATACCTAAATGTAAAACTACATTATAATTATATTTTTCGATCATTAAAATGTTTGTTTACTTTTATTCAAATTTGTATAAATAAGTGTAGTCAAACTGTAAATTATGTAAAACAGTGAAATTTTTATGCAAACCTGTTAAAAATAGTCTATAAAGTATATAAGTATAAGTTCAAATTAAATAATACACTTTTTTTAGGTTATATGTGAAAAACGTTATATGGGTCTGTGAGACTTGACGACACCACTCACGTTAAAAAAAAGGGTGCCACTATTCCACGATTTTAGTAATTTACATTAAGCTTCATGCAATTTCAAACATTACAATAAAACACATTTACATGTTACGAGGCAAGTTAAGTACAATTTGTAAAATACAAAACTGGATTTTTTTAATTGTTTTTCGTCACAAAATTTACCTAAAAGTGAAAAAACTTTACCTAATTTTTGATTTTGTTGATGAAGTGTGCTGAATTGCTTATGCCTGCTCAACTTGGTTAAAAATTTAAGCATATTTCATCTTCTACATGCGTTATTAGGTAACATGTTTTTATATGTATAAAATAATTTGAAACTAGTAAATATAACAAATATATAAAACCGTAAAAGTATTTACAAAAACTCTTATTTTGATCATCAGTATTTGTAAAAGTTGTTCTATACCTTATTATCTGTGTGACGTCCATAACTTCAGATTTAAAAGTGTAAATAAAGATAATAAAAAGTTTATGAGTCTTAATTGGTAAAAAACATGGAATAAATGTTTGGAATATGAATAAGGTAGTTTTGCTGTGAATTATACATTGTTTTGCTGTGATAGTCTATAATTAATTAAATGTTGACGGGTCTGCTGGGTACACCATTCTTCACACATATGTGACGTTAGATATCGTACGAGCTTTATTGCATAAAATAAAGTCACTTACATATCAAAGAACAATAATGTATCTGATGTTTTATGAAACATTCCAATTGTTATTAAGTAAAACGCATTTAGTTCATTATTAAATTTAATTTAACAAACTGAAGCAGTCTTTGAAAAATTGATTCCTTTCTATAAGTAAAGCTTAGTATAACTTTTCAATCATTAAAATTAATAACTTTGCGATCAAATAATGTGAAATTACTGGTACAAGCTAAGTTTCCTAAAGATTAGACTAATTTGGTGAACGCTAAATCATTTAATGTTGTGCTCTAAAACTTCTATTTAAACTTGTACCAATAGCGTAATTTAATCGAAAATGAAGTTATTGTTAGAGAGTATAATTTATGCTTAAACTACAAGATTTGACTTTTATGTGGGGATCGAGGTGCAAAAGTATAACAGAGATTTATAAATTTACATAAATTAAAAATGGACTTAATTAATGGTATTATTTGATTAATAATACATCATTCTAACTGTACAAAATTAGTTAATTATAATTTATTTAATATTTTGAATTTTTAAATAAATCTTGTAAGGATTGGGGTAATCAATTTACCCCAAACACTTAAAAATAAAATAAAATAAATTAAAAACAATTCAATACGATAGAAATAGATCGAAAGAAATTGAAATTTTAATAACAAACGAAACTCCGATCGTAAGCAAAGAGGAAGTCAAACAGGAAACCGGGAGTCAGGTTTCTCAAATTATAATGAACTATGGAACCTGTCGATGATTCATCCACAAATTAATACAGGCATAAAAAACAGCAAAATACGGGCAAATTGAGCAGCTAATCAAATGGTCTAAATTAAAAAATCAACCAATCAACATAAGAAGTAAAACACGCTTCCAAAAAGAGAGGTGGGATAGGAATAGAATTAATGCAAGAGTCATTGTGGGCATTTGAGAGGAACGACATCGTTTTAAAAAAGGGTTTGGATAAATTCAACGCCATTTCAACATTACAAATAAAATTAAAGCAGTTATTGAAAAGTGATTGTGAATCCGAGCAGAGTTCGAAAGTGTATTGAGTGTGTGGGAGTAAAAGAAATTAATAAATTTATGTAAAGTGTTTTGTGCGGGGTGGAAAAAGGTGGAAAGAGAATGTGAGTAGAATAAAATTGTTTAAATAATTGTAAGACAGATTTCGAGATAAAGAATTTAGAGGAAAAACCATGTAAAAAACATTAATCTAATTAATTGAAAGATTTTCATATTTAAAATACTAATTAATATAATACATGCAGGGGTGAGATCATTATAAGTAGCTGTAAATCGGGTTCATTTAGGAACACCTGAAAAGCAATTGGGGTTGATCTTGTACATGTAACTAAGGTCTTGAAATCATTATTTTTGAAAGAGTTTCGTTCAAGGCGTAAATAAATGAAAATTGGTTCTTAGATTTGAAGAGTAAACATAATATTAGTTAATCTAGATACAGAAGGGGTAATTTCATGTGTTAAAGAGTTTGTAGAAAGTTAGTCGATAAAGTACAATTTGTTTATTTGATTTCATGTATTAGAAGAGTTTAAAGAATATTTTTATCAAGTTGTATCATAATTGTCTAATTAGAATTAAACTGAGGGTCTGTAAATGGAGAAATTTTAGAAGTCTATTAAAACTCGATCTTAAATTTTGAACAATGTGTCTCTGTAATTATTATTAAAGCCTAATACTTTGGAGTACCTCTAGAGCCTAGCGATATTTTGATTCCTGACGGGAATCTGGTGGACGCCCCCAAACTGTTGAAGAACTATTAAAAAGGTAAAGTAACATCTTAGGATAAAATGTAGATGACGTTTAAAATAAAAAAACGTTACAAATTAAAATTTAACCTTACATAAAGAAATAATCTTACAATCTTTTAAAACTTACAGACGACAAGGAGCATTTATTTTAATATGTAATAAAAAATCTATTATAATTTTTACATATATTTTCAAACACATTCACAGAGATAATTTCAAACAATAAATTTGTACGATATATTGCATGTATTATTTATCATGAGATTTATTTAATTTTGTGAATATACATTTTAAATTTATTTGTAGATCCTGTGTACTGCATTAGAAGCTACATATAAGCATGTGAATTTGTAAAACCAATTAAAGTTAATACTAACTAGGTTAGAAACTTGCGTGTGTTGCAAGTAAAATAATTAAAGATAAGTTATACATTACGTACGTTTTTTCAGATATATTATGTAAACAGGAGTAATATGGGTTAGCAACACAAATAATTTTATTACTTCATAAACAATAAAAACTAAAAATGATTAAGTTGATTAATTTGTAAAATATTCTTTGAGCAGAGTATATTTTTCAAACATAACCAAATGTGGTAATTTAGTAAAGTGTTTTGGCCTTATCTAGGTTAACTACCCAAGTTCTAAGGGCTATATGCGGCATTTTTACAAATAAAGTTATTGTAAATTATACCTTAATCACTTAAAGTTTCCTTTTAATAATCAAGTTAGTAATATCTAACTATATTTTAGGCCAAACACTACTTTTAAGTTTAGTTTGTCAGTTTAAGTTTTAACAAATTTTCTTTCGATTTTTCATAATTATTTTCGGTAGTATTATTTATTTTTTATTGAATATTTTGATGTTATGTATAATTTCATAAAATACGAAAAAATGTTTCAAAACAAAATCTTAGCTTTTTTTCTGGGATAAGCTAACAACTAAGTTATTATTTTTATTATTATATCTGATATAAAACAGCCTCTAAATTTCGAGGTAGAATTGGCATTGGCTAGGACCTTTTTTAAATATTTTTGTCTCCGGAAATTATTCGTAATTTTATATATCAGTATTTACAATATAAAAAAAGATAAATACATTTTTATCATTTTAAACAGTAGGAAATTATTTTCATCCTCTATTTTACATGAATTTAAATTAATGATGATTAAAGATAAAATAAAACTGACAAAAATTTAAAAAATATTTAATTCTAACTAGATAATTATAAAGAACAGAACCTGATTAGGAATACTATTTATAAGTCCTTATAAACGTTAATGTCAACTTAAATAATTACATTTTACGTTTTCAGTCTCCAGAACTATACAATATTAAAAACGTTAATATCAAAATAGAGAAAGATATTTTTAGCTTTGGGTGTGGAGATATTAATGAGGGATGAAGATATGACGTAGTACGGAACTCATTACTAGAGTTCTACTAGGTCAATTCAATGAAACTCGGAATAAGTCTTAAAATATGAAGCAAGACTCCATTCAGATGGAAAACAGTCCCACGAGACAAACTCCAAGAGAATAAAATAACTCCAACTGCATCTGAGGTAGTAGAAAAACTAGGTCTTAAGATAAAATCAAGGAATATTGCTTAATAAAAGTTGAAAATGTCAGTACTGTTGCCATAAATAAAGAGGGCTGTGGCACATTAACAGATAGAGAAAAAGGAAAATCTATATATTAAGGAAGGAGGAGACTTTCGTATTTAAATACATTTTAACCTACTTTTAGCTTCCCGTATCAATATAAAATGCTGATATTTTTGTGTTAGATTTTTCAATCAAAGTTTTGCCAGAAACATTTTTACAAAATACATAAATGCCAAAGAACAATTAGAGAAATACAAGGCCTTCAAACATAGTAAGAATCAACTAGTTTGACCCGTGCGAATATATCGCGCTTCACGTTGATTTAATTTAATTGCTTTGTGTGACGGATTACACTTGCATATAGAATGTTATCAACCTAATAGCTGCCATGTTAGTTAAACATATTGTTAATAGATGGCGCATTTTATTAGAAATCATATAAACTTTAATATACAAGTTTTTTCATATTTTGTTTAACGAAAACATTAATTTTAAGATATTTGTCTATTTTTTGTCAATAGCGGCTAACATAAGCTTTAAAATTACGTTTGAAACATTAATTTTAACAAAGAATTATATGGTGCAAAAAAAAGAAACACGTTTGAGAAATAATATATATGAACGTTTTTTAAATAATTTTTTTAAACGAAATCATTATTTTAAGATATTTGTCTATTTTTCGTCAATAGCGGGGAACGTAAGCTTTAAATGATGTTTCAATCATTAATTTTGTTGAAGAATTATAAAGGGAGATATGGTGTTACCACAAACAACCACCTTTTGAAATAATATATATGACTAGCTGACCCGTACGGCGTTGCCCGTGGTGGTTGGTATTTTAAGTCTTTTTAACGTAATTGTATTCTTTTTAAGTGTTCAGTCAGTGAGAAGTATTTAGGTTATATATATATATATATATATAGATCTTCAATAATAAAAGCACTATTGTCATAATAATAAAAGATCTGAAATTATGATTTTAGTACCTTTGATCCCCCCAAACTCCTCCTAAAATTTCGAAATTTTTCATACTCTTTCTTAGTGAGCACCTATGGGCCTAGAGGAAGCTACATACCAAATTTCATTCCAATCCGTTCGGTAGTTTTGAAGAAATCGTGATTTAATACCATTGATCCCCCCAAACCCCCCTAAAATTTCGAATTTTCTGAAACCCTTTCTTAGCAAGCGCCTATGGCCCTAGAGGAAGCTACATACCAAATTTCATTCCAATCTGTTCGGTAATTTTGGAGAAATCGTGATTTAGTCATTTTTACCCCCCAAACCCCCCTAAAATTTCCAATTTTTTAAACCCTTTTTTAGTGAACACTTATGGCCCTAGATGAAGCTACATACCAAATTTCATTCAAATCCGTTCGGTAGTTTTGAAGAAATCCTGATTTAATAACTTTGATTCCCCAAACCCCCCCTAAAATTTCGAATTTTTTCAAACCCTTTCTTAGTGAGCACCTATGGCCCTAGAGGAAGCTGCATACCAAATTTCATTTCAATCCGTTTGGTAGTTTTTGAGAAATCGTGGTGAGTGAGTGGAATTTCGCTTTTATATATAGGCCTATAGATGACTGCTAAACGACCAGCTACCTTCCAGTTAAACATACTGTTATGACAAGGTTGTCCGACTTGCGTAACCTGAACAGTAATCGATCAACCGTTCGAAAAAGTAGACGTCTACCCGATATTATATTCAGCATGTTGAGTGATGTATGTTTTGCATGTGATTTTAATATTTTAATGTTTTTTTTTTTAATATCTGATGATGAAACATAGTTTTCAAAACGCGTAAAACACCCAGATCGATGTCACACCTCGGATATAAAGAAAATTTAGTTGTATATATCAATACCTTGGATACTACTAAAATGAGTTAACAAAATGTTTGTATGAATTCTTTTGAAATGGCGGCCATTTGACATTTTTAATGTTAATTATCTCAAAATGCGTTCATTTTGCACGGAAAATAAACAAATTAGTTTTCCATTTAACAACAAACAAAACGGATTTTTATGTTTTGTTTGGCAGCTTGTACTACATTTTCTTACAATTGGATATACAGCACCTTAGCGCAAGCCACAAAAGTATTGCTAATATTACACTAAATGTTCCAGAAATGAATAACAATCTGGTTTGGGTTAAACAACAAAATATCCATTACCATTAAAAACAAGAATATTTTGCCTCTTATACGTGTTATGTAAAGCGAATGGTTTTCAAAATATTTGAGATTCAATATTCCAAGCTCGCTATTTTTAATGTGTATAAAAAATACCATCGATTTACAAATAGCTCCCTTTTGTTAGTCGATTTGTAAATTAGAAATAACGAGTTTAACAAATTTAAAACCAATCTATTGACACAGTTTTCTTGTTTTGTGTAAGGAAATAAAATGAAAATGACAAGCGAAATAAGCGTTTTTGGCTCGATTTTTATGTACAGCATTTTCGTTATTCGTGTAGAAAGAGTTTAAAAAATTTTTGAGTATATTTTTTAATCAGGGTACTATATCGTATTATTGAGCCTCGACATAACTTCTGCAAAACTTATCGTCAGTGAAACAGCATAGTAAAGTTAAAGAGATTGTTAAAACTCACTTGTAGTGCCTGTTTCTATACTTATCACATTAATCCTTTGTTGTACACTTATAAATTATAAATTAAAACAACAATATGTATTAAGACCCTAACGCACAATCTTATGACTCCTCATAATCTCATAATTTAAGCAAGTGATAAAGCCTGTATGGTCCTCATTCAAATTTGGGGATGCACGAACGTGACAAATATTAATATAATACAAAAGTTTCAAAATAAAGTCCTCAGAGATATATGTAGTTCACTGTGCATCCGGAACAGTGATCTATAACGTGATATAAAAATGATCTTAGTGAAAGATGAAATAAAGAAGGTGACATAATCACGGCTCCATGTCCATGTTAATCTAGCCATGAAGACAATGACTGACATTCATAATGTTCGCCGACTCAAAAGAACAAAACCCAGGGATTTGGCTAGGTAAGAAGAATAACAAAACTTTATACTAAAACAAGAGCTAATGTATAAAAGTTAGGAGTCCATATTGTAAATTCTAACTGTACAAATGTGATTTTATTAGAGAAATAAGCCTTTAGTCGATCCTAAAGGATTGTTTGAGGTATGTAACGTTTATTTGGTTAAACTCTTCAGATTCTTGAAGATTTCTATATTTGGAATTGCTCAAAACAAACCACTTCTTCCTCTATCTCTCCCTAAAGTGAATCTTTGTGAATTTATAACGGGGTACTACATTGACGTCAATAAGGAGAGGTGGATGGCTCGCTTAGTAAATTAAAATTTCATGAATTTCAAATTAAATACGTTAAAGAAATATTATTAGTAAAACTAAAAACAATTTTTAATTATAGGTGATACAATAATAGTATAGTAACACGTACTTCTTAAAATAAAAAGAAACTGTATGTTTATACTGAGGAAATTGTACTGACATTTCCAAGAATGTTTAGATCAATGACTACATATTGATATGTAGTCATTGGTTTAGATTTAGTATTGTTACTAATTTTACTAAACATAAAATAGGTCAAATTGAGAGTTTGTCAGTTTAAAGATACAAAAATCATTTGCCTTCTGAGAAATTGTTGAATTCGTGATGAACCGAAATAAACAACTTTGCCATATCAGGAAAATACAAACAACTTATCAAAATAACTAAGAAATCCCCTCAAAATGTTTTACATACAATCATGTTTACAACAGCTTTATAAATTTAGCTTTTATAAGCAAATCTGCAAAGATCTGTGGCAATAATAGCAGTACCTAAATCATTACCTATATTTTCATTTGTCTACTGAACATCAATTTCGTAACTTAATAAATTAATTGCTATTATTGGATTGTTAGACTTGTATTGTGTTACATTTTGATCATAACTTATTAACAGCTACACTTAAATAAAATGGGTAATTTAATACTTTTTTTTAAACACTTCCGTTAAAATTAATTTAAAAGTATGAATATTACATAAGTATAGGCACATTTGTTATTTGGCCTGTTTTCATTTTAAAACATCCAAGTTTTAGACATTTATGTATACAAAAATAGCCTACCTTACCCCTTTGTTCTAATATTCATTCGCCATATTTATACTTACAGCAGTAATTTAATACTCTTTACCAGAAAAAATGAACTGTCATCAAAGTCGGTGCATACCAGTTTAAAATATTTTGTATATTGTTACATAAGTCTAGTCACTTTGACACTTATTTCTAAAAATATTCTGGTTAAGTATTTTTCCTTAAAAAATATTGTGTGTCAAAACTCCTGGTTTGTGATTGCTACTCAAAAGAAGTTACTCAAGGTAAAAACAAAAATATATTTATTTTTTGGAATACCGTGATTAATTGTTTTGACGATTTCCTAATTTGGTTTATTTTAACAGATATTTACTTTTTATCTCGAGTAATTTTCAGGAGTTTTTTTTTAAGAATTAGGCATTTTTAATCTAAAGGTTCTGGTATACAAGAAAAGTTAATAGTCACGTAAAAAGAAAACCATATTTAATATAATTAAATTAACCCTTGCTGGGAAAGTGTATAAGCAGAAAATTACTACAAATTAAAAACAAAAACCATATTCTACCAACCAGTGTTGTACAGAATAAATATTTACTAAACTTAAATTAATTGCCTTGTACTTTAGATTACATGGATTAAAGAGGTAATATATCTAAAACTCCATTATTTTATTTACAGAGAAATGTCAATTATGCACTCAATGTTATTCTCATTCAAAATATTAGTTGATTGAATGTCAAAATCATTTAGGAATGGATATCCTAAGTAATGAATAAGAATATCATATACACTATAAAGTTCTGTTAGTTGAAGGAACATAAGCTGAAGAATCAAAAGTATTTTTTAAAATAAAGTAACAAACATGTAACACGAACAATTAAAAAGCGACTTGTGTAACTGGATCTTACACGAGAAATACAGAAAACGTAACTTTTCACACCTTGTTGGGTGAGAGATCTGATATTTCTTCTTTATTTTCCTTGCCGCAACATAAACATCTCAGTTAATGGCTCTTTCTCTAAAGTCAATTCCCATTCGTTTCCTTGAAAAGTAAACAATGGCAGACTTTTTATACTTTGAAACCTGAAGACATATTGTTTAGTATGCCCATGGAAATAACGTGGAGTTCGGTTGATTAATATTATGTTTAAAATAGTTTTTATTTGATAAGCACGGTTATATTAAAGATGATCAACTTATTGGACTAGCGATTCAAGACATATTTTATTTAAAAAAATTTAGGGTAAAAAATGTAGATAAATAGTAATAATTTTGTGGATGTTTTGTTTACTCATCTTATTCACATTACCGTACTAGATATTATGAAGCTAGGCAGGCGGCCGTTTCATTGATCCACACCTGGTTCTCGCAGAGATGTATCCTAGAAAACCCGTAGGATAAAATGTTTGTAAAGTTGAAAACAAAATTAACATCTTGTAATTAAAATCCTTTAAATTGAAACTGTCCGAGTAACATTCAATTTCATATGTGCGGTTTGGGTAAATTCGTTCCCATAAAGAACCGTTTTACTGTCTGTTTGGCTCTTCCTCCATAAACAAGTAATTGCTACTCTTTAGTGTCTCGGGGTGTAATATTATACTGAAAGTCGGTTAATAGGGTAAATAATAAATGTTACGTAAATTAAAAATAAACCACTCCAACAAGAGCCATTACTTTCAATTTCTTCTGATATATTTACAATGATTGTTTTTTTAAGAAACTGAATAAATACATAAATATAAAGTTAAAACATTTACATTCACAAAGAAGATGCAGACAAAAATGTTTGTGTAACAAATTGTTCATATCATTTAAAACGTGTACTTACTTAAACGTTCTATCAATTATAATTTTATAATAATAAAGATTTTCACCTAGTGTATATCCAAAAAACTTTTAATGTAATAATTTGTTTGAATTTCTATAAATTTTACCTTATAATTTCAATGTACGTACACATGTTTGCACACGTTCTAATTGTTATAGTTTCTCCATTACTCTAAATTTCCATTTAAAAATACTTATTTTACTTTCTCATTATACTATAGTATAGAGAAAGTGATCGCAAAAAAATCGATCTTGAGATTTTTGTGGAAATATCTGTTTGGAGACCCCCTGAGACCAAAAACGTGGTTTTTACAAAATATCTGTCTGTATGTCTTTTTGTCTGTATGTATACAAAGCTAGAGCGAAAACTATTTAATCGATTTCAAACAAATTTGCACCAAACTTGCCAATTAGGTCCGTATGGATGCATGAAAAAAGGTTTTGAAATTTTTTTGAAAAACAACCACCTTTTTGGCCGAAAAACCCCCAAAAATCAATTTTTTGTAAAAAATCGGTTATTACGATTTTGATAAAATTTGGCTAATTTGTAGCCCTTAATGTACTCTACCATAAACAAAAAACCGCATCTTTCTAAACATTGTTGTTTAGCTAATAATAATAATAATAACTGATTTTTGGGTGTTTTTTGGTCAAAAAGCGTGTTGTTTTTTTTAAATTTTCTAAATCTTTTTTCATGCATCTATACAGGCCTAATTGACATGTTTGGTGCAAATTTGTTCGAAATTGATCCAATAGTTTTCTCTATATTAATAATATTTGTTACTCTCCTACTTTAATGTATCCTCTCTCCCACTTTAATAAAATTATGAAATCACAGTGAATCTATTTAATAATTTAAATATGTGGGTACCGTTTATTTAGATGTTTTAGGATGTTATTGAGATAAATAGTTGTGAGGCTATGTAGTGATAATATATATGCTGAAACTAAGAGGAATAAATCAAATAAAGTAAATGCATCTGACGATGTGCAATATGCTTGCTCTAAACAAGCCCATTAAATTATACTTGATTTATTCGTTTGAGTTAGGAAATATTTTTACGATAGTAGGGGAAGAGTATTTTAAACTGGGACGAAGAAAAAAAATAAAAATCAATAATAATTACATCTAGTATCTGGTGAATAAAATTGATTGAGATTTCTTTTAGAACCCTGTACAGGTTTGTATGTTGTCAGAGGCAAATTTTTGGAAAGAGATTCATTCTAGAGTCGAAACAGTATACAATGGTATTCTATGGTATATTTTTCAATATTATTAACTTTCAGCGCTAAAACAAATGGGAATTATATGGTTACAACCATAGGATTTGCTTGGTCTTGTATCAGCTTTTGGAATATAGTAGTTTTAGATTCAACACAATTGAAATATTCTCCAAATAGATAGGTAATGAATCAAATTTGTTGAAATTATTTCTTGATATCACTAACCGAGGGTAAGGAGAAGCTCTGAGATATTAAATTCTGGTAAAATAACAAATCAGTCTACATTAAAACAGCTGCTATTCTAGAATTTTTTGGAAAACGTATGCTTTTAACGCACTGATATAATTTAGATTGATTGCGATTTGGAAATTATTATTGCATAGTTAATTTAATTACCAGGTAATTTGTGTTTTGGTAAGTGCTTAATTAAAATGTAAATTACAATGAATATTTTACTTTTATAATTTAATTCTGGCCCTTGAAAGGTTTTGTACATGCCTATCATTTCGATAGTCTCAGAGGTTATTTTCTGAATTTAGAAAGTTTTTAAGGCATAGTCTATTTTAAGGCAACGCATTATTAGAGTTTGTATGGTTTCGAACAGATATAGTAACACCGAGAATCACTTACAGATTTCTGATTAGTTAGAGTAAAGTTCTCCATCAATCAAATAGACGAACCCATATAATAAACTCTTCACATATACAGAAGGGCGTACAATACGGTTTTTGACTAAAGAAACTACTCCTAAGTAAAACTATACAAAATGGTTAAACCGTTTTATAGACTTTAATTAATACCTTACTGTATCACAACAAAGTAGAATAGCTTTCCAAACTGTTTTATAAGACGGGTTACTGAATTCCTTTTACATTAGAATATTTCTGTTTATTACCTTTCGATGTGGGAGGAGCTTACTTCAGACCTTCCGGACACTCCCTTAGGGAACGTTTTGCATTTGAATGGACTTCTTGTCTTATCAAAGTAAACGTTAACTTTACCTCTAGGGTATATTGTTGGTTTTGTATTTGGGAATAAAGTAATGTTTGTGTCTTTGTAAGGTCTCCAAAGAGAAATAGTTGTAAAGCATTTACTTTGGAATAACTATGCTATTTTAAGTTCAATTTAATTAATTTCATATGCACTGTGTTTATATTTAAAATCATCGGTTTGGACTATTCGGATTGATTTGCGCTTTGTATGACAAAACAAAATTTATTTGTTTAATTAATTAAAACATAAAGTTGACTCTGTCTACAATACATTCAGAATCCAAATTTTTGAAACAATGTTTTGAGGGGAAACAATTATACAAAGTGGTTTTTGTGGTTCTAATGATTGTGTAAATAATAAAACTATAGATGAATAACTTGTTACTTTATAAATCTGAATCAATCCATCCCTGATATGTGTGTGTTGTAGTACACAAAAAATTAAACAAATAATGTGCGTACGTCTAAACAACTTCATGTACTTTTTTGCACGGAGAATAATTACAAAGATATATTAGTACAGTAATTCAGAATAATATTGCATGAACACTGTAAATATTTATTGACGAAATCTTAATAAATTCAGATTAGTTTAATGTTTTTACAGTATTCAAATTGATTTTGCTTAAACCTAAGTAACAGAAAGTAAATATTTATTTCTAAATAAATACTTGGTAAAATCGATTAAGACTAAGTGAGTATTGAATTACATTTGTGAATTCTCCATTTGTGAATTATGACGTCTCCATTTACTCTACAGGTAGACGCATCTATGACCAGGTAAACAATTTATATTGGTAAGTAAAATTTCGTGAATGTAATTTACTCACTGCCTCAAGGTGGTGGGAAAAATAAAATTTACAAAATAAATTTAAAAAAAGTTATGTTTATAAAAGTTTCATAAAATGCTTTTCATGCATTTAAAATACATAGTACAGCTGATTGAAATACATATATACTATTTATCAGTTGTATTTCCGTTAACAGGTGACTTCATACTTTGGAAAAATTTATATTCTTTTTTTTAGCTTAGATTTTTTTACATGTAGGATGACATCATGTTTTATTTAACTTTTTTATTACGATTGTTACATCATAAACTTTATAGTTTGTTTTAGTCATGTAATATTACTTATTATATTAGCTTTTAAGATGTGATCTAAAAATCTACATCTTATTAAAAATAAGTCATAAAATAACTGTGTTGAAATTAGTTGCAGTGTGACATCAGGTTAATATTATATAAAGATGCAAAGTGTGTTTTTCATCAAGAATTTTTATGAATTTAGTATTATTTGGAACTTGTTTTGAATAAATTTGCACAAAATTCTTAAATTAAATTTTTCAGAAAAACCGAAAGAACGAAGAAGTACGTAGTTTTAATCTCTTTACAGATAACGATATTAAATTTTTCTGTGTTTATATTGATATTAAACGGGGAATGATAAGCTAAAAGTCTGACGTTGATAAATAATCATATCGTTAAGTAAGTACAATAAATACATTTAAGTACTATAAGAAGTCGTATTAACATTATTAAATGTGGTTTCAGATTGATTTGAGTTTCTCTACACGATGTGGTCAATAAAAGCAATAAATACGGATAACATATATTCTAACTTGCAAACAAATAATGCTTTATTATTGGTATACGATGTAGGGAGCAAAGTTAGTTAAACGTCAAAAGTTCTCGTCCAGTGTATACAGTTGCAACCTCCTAGCGTGGTTATTAGCGTCCGGTTTATCGCGCGATTAACCCTGCTTCCCATCTTCATTACTCTAACTCGCATAAAGTAAAGATATTAAGAAAAAAACAAAAACATTAATCAAATTATGGACAACGTATGGACAGATTATATTAAGGACCTCATATTGATTAACCTTATATTAGAATCAATATTAGAAGTATATTTTGATAGAAGTAAAATTAATATTTACTAACTGACTTAATCTAATAAAACTTGAACACAGATGCTACATTGAAGATGACACCATGTAAT
>JAGFPH010000566.1:337970-348292 GCA_018207615.1 Philaenus spumarius
TGATTTTATATTTTTTTATTTAAAGTTCCAAAAATGTCTGGTACAAGGGGGGGGGGGGGGGGGGGGGGGGGGGGTAGTCAATGCGATAACAGTTTTAGTACCGGGAAAGTGGTCTAAGATCGGCTAAGATTCTTTTCGGATTAAGTAATTTTGAATTAATTATTATTTCTATAAAAATGTTTTTGAATATTTTTTATTTATGCCTAAAATTTGAATAAATTATGTATTCGCGTTTTATACTCTACATGTTAATTTAGTTGGTAAGTAACATTGTTTGAAAATTATGCGTTTCGCAATCTAACGGTTACAAGTTTAATCCCAAGCTGTTACTCTCAAAAACAAACTATTGAATAATTCTACACCAAATCTCGAGAAAATATATACAAATTAACAATTTCCGTAAAACTTGTAGATAATGAATTTTTCGGATATTTTCACTAAGTTTAACAGACTCCTTGGGTAAAACACCCTTGTATAGTGAGTGAATCTGTAGGAAATTCTTAGATCCGTTTAAGAGAAAATGTTTACAAATAGACAACTTCTGGAAACTCACAGAAAATGTATTTTCCGGACATTTTCTCTAGGTCCGATTAATTGGGTAAAAAACACCTTTTATACCAAATTTTGAGGAAATCCTTAGAAAATATTTTAAAATATAAAATTTTAAGAATATAAGATTTAAAGGCATTACGGTCCTTTTAGTTGGGCAAGCTTTTCTCTTTATATTTATAGTGAATCGTTATTCAATTTAATAAATAAAACATAAATTGCTGCTCTATTGTGTCCGTCCATTCTGCGGTCCTGAAAACACTTAAATTTATAAGATTTGTGACTTACCGTCTTCAATATTCCTTATTCGTCGCTAAACGACGGCTGTTTCGGCTATTCAGCCATTTTCAAGTTTATCAGGTTTCCCTTCGTCACTTACACGCGTACCGGGACAGCGTCGTATGTGGTCGCTCACCACGATTTTAAGCAATACGGGCGTGTAAGTGTGTTTTATTTATTATGTAATTGTTGTGTTAGTTATGTGTAAGTGTTTGTGTAAGTGACGAAGGGAAACCTGATAAACTTGAAAATGGCTCAATAGCCGAAACGGCCGTCGTTTAGCGACGAATAGGAATATTGAAGACGGTAAGTCATAAATCTTATAAATGTAAGTGTTTTCAGGACCGCAGAATGGACGGACACAATAAAGCAGCAATTTATGTTTCATTTATTAAATTAAATAACGATTCACTATAAATATAAAGAGAAAAGCTTGCCCAACTAAAAGGACCATAACGCCTTTAAATCTTATATTCTTAAATTATTAAAATTTTATATTTTAAAATATTTTCTAAGGATTTCCTCAAAATTTGGAATAAAAGGTGTTTTTTACCCAATTAATCGGACCTAGAGAAAATATTATAATTAGTAATCAATATTCGGAATGGCGACTAAGAATTTGTTACAACTTATATTTACTGTATATATGTAGCGTTGATTGTTGAGGCCCAGGTTCAACGAGTCTCTTTACCCAAAAAGAGTTCAGAAAATAAAATCGTTAGAATAGTTAAATAAAATTAATAAATATAAATAACAACGCATTTAATAAACCTAATAACAAAAGTATATCCTCGTTGTATCATACTTCAAACTGAATGTATTAAAATAGGAATTGGAAATAAACTAATGTATTAATTAGTGTACAGTTTTTAATTAGTAAATTGTAATTTGATTGTTTATTTACGTATTTGTTCAGTATGGAAATATTGTGAAATGTAACCCAATTTTAAAACATTTGTTTGCATATTGACATTACTCGTTGCTATGGTAACTACAAATAACTGCTATTCAACCTTTTTTAGAATATAACTGAGAGTTATTAGAGACAGTGAAAATTTTTCATCACCTGTGCTATGGATTTAAAATAGGCACATTTTGATTTTTTTTTTAATACTATTCACTTTAATCGAATTATCCCAAATTTGGGACCTGGAACGTGAAACTTATCGTTCCTAAAAGTATATAAAACGAAATTTCATCAAATTTGTTAGAGCCATCTTCGGAAACAAAAATAAAACGTTATTGTTCAAAACAAGTGCAAACAAGAAAGTGGGGAAGTGTAAAAGTGTTGTGTTATACAGAGAACAAACTACTCAAGATGCGTTTTTAGTATAAGGTAAAAACAGATGTTTACTTTAGTCAATTTAGATGCACGTTTAATTTATAATCTATTAATAATTTAATAGTATCTACAATTAATTTATGTAATTTTGTACGTTTATAACGTTAATGGATATAAACATTTTTCTTTACTTCATGTAGAAGTATTGCTGTAATAATAGTTTCCGTGATATTTTGGCAAGTAAAAAAAATAAAGAGTTGTTATTGTTTCAAACCTCTTTGTGAAAATAGCGTAATAAATTGTCTAATTAAAAAAAATTTGAGAATTTTATTTTATTTGAAATTCCTATAACTAAGGATTAGAATGTTCTCGAATAAGAAATAAATTATAACGAAGATTACTTTAATTCATAATTTATCCGTAAAGTGTCATCACAATAACTGGTAAAATAAAGGATCGTCGAGACTGATACACTGACAGACTCGGTGAAACTATAATGGTTCGGTTGTTCTATGGTTATGAACAGGTACTTTACAGAAATTTTGTGATACTGATACACATACTATATTAATTACAGAAAAGAATTACAAGCACTCTCTCAAAAACTATACCTAAAGTCACTAGCTTTCAAAAGATGTCTAACAATTATTAAAACCTATAATTAATACCATCTATAATAATTAATTTATAGTGCATATATTGTTTGTCCTTTGTAAAGGGCCTACTAGTATACTTTTCTAGATCTCAATAGATATTAAACATAGAAAGATAACGTTTTGTAGGAAGTATTAAATTAACGCATACAGATACACACCGATATATTTTTGTTTTGATTTTTTCAATAGCTTAATAAAAATCAAAAATATTTATTCGATATTTATCAATTTCAATAAGGCGGGACCATAAAATCGCTATCATTTAAATGTCACATGTAACCTTATTAAGCTGTTATGTCTTATGTAACCTTGTTCAACGACATCTGTTAACAAAAACCCCGAATCAAACATATAACATTTGAAACTTAAATGCAACAAAAAGGGGATATTTATGAAAACTTCTTTAAGATTATGTTTACAACATTTGAGCCAGTATTTGTGTTAATATTGTTATTTATGGAGATAGTAAGGTACAGCTCATTGGCTTAAAATTCAGTGGCATTTTTTACATTAAAAGTGCATATGATTGGTTAAAGGTAACGTATTCGAAACAATGCAATTTTTAACATTTTAATTCAAAAGAAAATGTTTTTTTTATATTTTTCAAGAACTAAACATCAAAATAAATTTACATTACTTGTATTAATAGAAAATCAGTTTACAAGCAATACTGTTTATGTAATTTAATAATTTAAACAAATATAAAATATTTGTTAAATTAACATTTAATTGTATAAGTTCAAATTAAACTAACAATATTCTGGTATTGTTTGTAACCAACTAGAAAACATTAATATAAAGGCAATTTATCATAAATATTTTCAAAAAATAAAAACATTTTATTCGTTTAGTGATTTATTTGTCAGAATTTCTTTTACTCAGTTTTTCATATTTGTCTTTATTGGTATGTTTATTTGTCAGACACCATAACATAATTGATCTTGTTTAATAAATAAAGTTGACAGATACAGTTAATCTTAATAAATGAATCCTACGTACATTTGATTTTACATATACAGTACTTTTAATAGTACTTTATTTTATAGTTGTTTTAATATTGACTTAATTTCGTGAGGTAGGTGTTGGTAGAATTTCTAGAGTAATAGGACATGAAAGTTACAGGGTGTATTAAGACTGATTTATTCAAATCTACGTAGGAGAACTGGGTATTAATTTTGACCACATAATCTTTTGTAAATCTATGACTTAATAATGTATATTTATTACGAAGAAAATCCTTGCCAATCATAGAAGAATCTAATATTTAAAATAATTTACTAAAACTGTGTACAGTGTCTAAGGCGTTTAGCCTGTTAGTATTTATAAAACTAATACACTTGTGTTACGTTATAATTTCGTTACTGAAATTTATCTGATTAGCGACAAGAACAGATGTTTTAAAAAAGATGAATAATATGACAAAAAGCTAAAAGGTGATTCTTTTTGGTGTTCCTCAGCATTTAAATATTATAACAAATAATCAATACAAATAAAAATAAATTTATGATTATTTATTAATAGTAGGGATTTTTTAGTTTTAAGTTTGTTTCAGTAATATTACTGATCTCATTCTTTGAAATAAATTTTGATTCGGATTTGTATGTTACGTTTTTCTTTTAAGGTTGACCTGGTTTTTTGTTAACATTCAATATAACAATTTTTTTTTATCGTGTACTCAATGATTTATTTAAGACATGCAGTGTTATTTACCATCTTTACTTTGAGGGTAGTATAATTCTACTCCGTTATTAAAAATAAAAATAAATCACAAATAGAGAGGTCTTTAGTACTAAAATGTGAATGAAGGGAAAACGTAGAGATCTTTTCTAGTAATCATTTATATACCTTTATTAATTTCTTTGACAATTTTTTTATTTTATTTAAATGTGTTTCTTTAAAGAATTCACAGACAATTAAATACTATATTATGAAAAAAATATTGAAACGGGAAAACGGCCAAACCAAAGTAGAATTCCGCAGCTGCCTAAAATCACCTACTAATATTGTATTTAAATTATTAGTGTTGTAACAAGGATAAGGCGGCGATATTTTAAACGACACAAATTTTGTCTGTTTGTTTACATTTTTTATACAAAACATTTCCATGAGAAATGTCAGAAATGTTTGGTAGGTTGGTCATATTGTAGACAAAATACAATTTCTCAAAACGGAGACTTTTTCAGATAAAAACAAACTGTTCAAACATCAGGAGACGTATTTTTATAAATGGGGTTTCTGGTATATTTCTAAAACGGTTTAATTTAAGGTACAGTTATATTTTGTATTCAAAGAACGTAGTAATATTACTTTTGGAGATTAAAATATTGCTTTAAATAAAATATTCCGAAATAAATTCACTAATAAATCGTTTGCTAAAATTTGATTTGTAAATGGAGATGACTTAATTTTAACCTAAAACAGGAATTATTAATTTTATTTTTCTTAAAACTCATAGATGTGAGAATAATTTTCTAGTATCGTGTTGGCATTGAGAACCTCCTGTTCTAAAGTTTATTTCAATTTATTTTCAATACTTTTTGGAATATTTAATACATTTGAATTAGCTTAACTCGTACAACAAAGCAGAACTTTCTTTTCTTTTGCAAATACATTTACTGATAACAAGGGTTTATTTAATATTGTACAGTTTCAAAAGTAATTTTATTGAGCTTTGTGGCAGTGATTGTACAGGGGTGAAGCTTCAATAGTTAACTTTGTTTTACTTCGATAAAATATTTCGGTCCAATAGAAAAGTTTACGGACCCCTAAAAGCTAAGTTATCAAACAGTTTTACCCCCCGCAACTCATCAATTGCTTCACTACAAAATTAAAGTAATTTCATTGGGCAATACCGTTAAGTGCATTTGGAAACTTCCATTGTTACATTGAAATGGATGTGTAAATTATGCATTAGCAAATATAAATTACATATACTAGTATCACACTGATTAAAGGGTAGCATATTAAACTTAACTTACAATTTAGTTGTTTAGTTATAGTTTTTGTTCCTTGTTTTGTGTTTCGGGGTTTTTATTCAAATCAGTGTGATTTTGTCGCCACAGTGCTCTTTTATTTGTTTAATATATTAGTATGTTTAAGAAATAGTATAATACATTCTTTTTTATAATTTTTATAAACAACACAAAGCGGATGCACATGTGCGTCCATAGCACATAGGCTTAAAATTGGCGTGCGAAGAGCGCAAATGCTCTGTGTATTGAAAATTCTACCAAGACGGGGGTTGGCGTTCGAAGCACGCAATGCATTGTGTATTGAAAATACTCCCAATGTGGGGGTTGGCGTGCGAAGGTCCATTCTCATAGTGTTCAGGTCAAGCTCACATGTGCGTCCATAGCAGTGAACGTGTTAATGTAATTGCTACTTAGAATAGCCTATAGAATAGAATAGAAAAAGTACTTTATGTTGACATGTGATCCATACATACTGCAATAGGAATAACAAATACGTACATCTGTTAGTCAATTGTAGGACACACAAAATAAAATTATGATTTACATAGCACTGTACAGCATGGTCATTTGACCGTCAGCTGGGTTGGCAAAGTCGTTTATTATTAGGACTTAAACTATGGTGCACTAATATTTACTTATTTTATATCCATCCATCCATCAAAGCACACATAATCAGGTACTCAAAATATTCAGTATACATTATAACAAAATTAATACATTTAGTACCAGCTATATTACTAAAATTACTTACATATATAAATAAATTTACAGTAATCCTTTTTTTTCCAAGAAATCAAGATCTCAAAAATTACGTAACCCCCAACCGCGTTTCCCGGTTGGGGGATTCATTTATTAATTGCCAAATAAAGTTATA
The DNA here is from genome assembly GCA_018207615.1 of Philaenus spumarius. Lineage (NCBI taxonomy): Eukaryota > Metazoa > Arthropoda > Insecta > Hemiptera > Aphrophoridae > Philaenus > Philaenus spumarius. The sequence goes on from JAGFPH010000566.1 coordinate 344,583, forward strand.
TGCAATCTTCTTGAATTTACTTAATTTTCACCAATCTCTCCCGTTCAATAAAAGTTCAGATTCCTCCCGAATTAAATTTGCTTCGGCAGTACATATACTAAGAATATTACATGCCAGTTTAGAGGTGTTAAGACAATACTGATTATTATAATAAGACTGAAAATCGGCCATTCGTTGGGGTATGTTTTTCAAATACATATTTTTAATGGACACATAACATTTTTAAAACTATTTACGAGTATACATTTTATTTTAAATGATTTTAAAGGTTAGAAATTTCTAATGGAACTTGAAGCAATTACAAATTTGATTGGTGTACAAAACAGATAGTAAGTGAATAGTTTTCACGTAATTGTATTCACCTGGTCAAATTATATTTGCGGCTTTATCTTATTCATATTATTTTGTACATTGTACATTACATTTTGTACTTTTAAAAATGACCTCTAAGAAGATAGCCAAAGTCAAATTTAAGTTTGAAGGATATGTTTATTACGTAAAGTCGATTTTTGAAAACACACTATATGCTGAACTAATATGTAATTAGCTTTTATTGTGAAAAACTAATGTATACATTTGTAATGTATACGATAACCTAATTTACACCACATTTGTATTAGTTACTAACTCATTTAAGCGTCGAATGTATACTCGGTAATTTTATTTCACTTTAGTTGAATTTAGGAAAACAAGACCGGCTAGGTGCATGTCGAATACGCAAGAAATCAAATTCCATAGATTGTTGTAAACAAATTATATATCCCTTTTTGACTAGGACGACAGGCACAGGTAAATTTAAAAAGTAATATTGGCAACAAAGTATTTTAACTTTCCTTTGAGATACTAAACAAACTTATTTGCCCCTTGTCCTTTAAGAGCAGCTGTTGTCAAACAAAAGAATTTTTTTATATTTAGAAGATCCACAACAATGCGACCTTATTGTGGAAAGGGTTGGCCGTAAACTTTCTTGAAAAAATTTTTCAGAAAAGTGTTAGATAATATTTAGAAGGTTTACAATAAATAGGAATAGGTTTTATACTGTGACTAAGGAAGGATTCATCTTGACCTGTAAATATGTATGTGTGGATGTAATGGCATTTTTAAATCTAGTTTTCACCCACTTCCAGTCTGAATAATTTTATTAAGAAACGATGACAGTACAATAATTTCATTGTTTAATTTGATATTATTAAAAGATAAACAATATTACTTCAACTGGGATAAAACTATCGAGCCATAAAATATAAAGGAAATTTGGGAATTATTTTCCAACTTGGAGTTAGTGCATTTTGCCTTGACGTCCTCTGCGGTAAAAATAACCTGTCTGTTGTGCATGTGCGAGGTACACTGTGCATGCGCTTTGTTGTGCCGAATTCAAATTAAGTTTACTTGTTTAACAATTTTACACAAATGTATGGCGGTACACTGGACGTAAAGCCATTCACCAAAACTTATTATTGCCATCAAAAAATGTCACCATGGCATAACCACTCGAGGCAAGATATCGATTATCAAGTTAATGTATATCGAGTCACACATTAGGGCACATATATAAATTGATTAAGGTAAGTGAACCACCTTTCTTCTTAATTTTAAGATTAACATCATCTCAGTAATCTCAAATAAGCGCATTCATTTTAAATAACTTTTGTATATAAACAAACACTGTTTGGTTACTACTTTTTACACTTGTTTGGGTGTCCCTATTGTCAGAATAAAATTAATACAAACTGTTTTAGTTGGCTACTTTATACCAGATATCAATGTAAAACAAATAAATTGTCATAGAAATTGATTATTTTATAAGATTAAATAGATTTACACCAAATTAGGCCAGAGATGGTTCGACGGAAATTGGGACTTGACATGAGACAAATTGACAAGCACCTGTTATTGGCTGAGGCACTTAGTCACGTGTCATGAATGACGTTAAACGACGGCGGATTATGCAATTAGTTGGGATTTGTTATGTCATCGGGACGATGTCAACAAGAAAAACTTTGTTACGCCATAAATCTCGGTAATTCTAAATAATTAGTTTAGTAATTAATTGTAGTTACGAGGCTACATTTAGTTGTAAACAAAACCAACAACTAACTTTAATTTATTATTAAAGCAAATACAACTAATTTTAATACACAAATAAGCTAAGTAACAAATAAATTTAAATAATTTGATTTTCTTTCACTTTCTGGCAAACAAAATTTTCAAGTTTTAACCAGTGTTTTAATGCCATCGGTTATTTCAATAAGTAACTTAGCTGATGTCTGTAATCAAATTAATTGTATTTTCTTTAATAATAAATTTGTTTAACCTGAAATTATAGATTATGTTTAAATGTTGTTTTTGTTTTATGACCATTATTACTTAGAAAATAAACTAGTTTGATCTACAATTGTATTTAAATATTCTACGTGTTAAAAAACTCTTTGCATGCATTTATAAATATGTATGTAAACAAAGATAGTATTCCTAGATATATTAGGGCTCCGGACCAATTCAACACAAATATGATATTATTTATGTTATTTAAATTACCAGCTTCAGTAGGCCTACATTTTCAAAACTCCACCCCATCGCACCGTGGTTCGAAACACTGCAGATGATGAAATAAACTAAACAAGAGTGAAAAGGTTTCGAAATTCAGTCACTTTTTGTTTTTTTTAGGAAAATAGATTCACTATATGGAATCCGTTTTTAACTTACCAGTTTTCGCTATCGGCAATAAAGCACGATCAATTATTTTGCTGTGCAATAAAATTAATGAAAATTAACTGCTTATTTTCAAAATAATATTCACTGAATACAAATATTGTGTTTAACCGAGAGTACGGTTTACAAACATATATTGCATGTACTCACGACCTTTATCTAACTTCTTTACCGGGCACTTCACCTGCGTAAGTACGATCCGGGAAAAGTCGGACGCAGATATGGATACAATTTATATGGTAGTCAGTTCAATGTAGGCCTACCATGTTTAGGGCCAAAATGGTCCAAGACAGGAGGAAACCGGAGCTTTATTGTCAGTTTGCAAAAATCCGTGAACAATTTGTAATTATAATCAATTTTGACTATAGTAAATTAAAAATGGCCGCTCTAAATAAACTACACAACACTTTCCAGTGTAAGTGGCACAAGAAAAGAGTTGATCTATTAGAGTGAACTTAATTCTCCGAATTGCTAGATAAAACGTATGTTCTGAGAAAACTGATTTACAAAAAATTAATATGATTCGTGCTTTAATATGTACTCAGTGTTTATGTGTTTTTTATGTAATGTTTGACAACCTCGCAAGATTGATATGTGCCTGATGATGGGGTTAATCTTCGAAACGAGTCATACAAAAAAGAGAAGAAATAAAGTAAGTAATTAAGCTTAAATATATGATTCGATCTGACGTAAATTATATAGAAAATGTTTATAAGATTGTATAGAACAATATGCTTGGACATTTCTTACACACTTTGCTTCCTTACTTTGTAATACACAAGACTACTTGTCAGTACAGATTAATGCAAATTTTAAGATTAAAAGTAACTAGTATTTTACAAACGGAATATATAATGTTAAGAATTTAGAAAACAAAACTTAAATGAATAGCTTTGCTTTATGAGATATGGCCTAACTATAGGAAACCTGGGCAACGAAGGCTAGTGGAGCCTAATTTGTTGCAACAACATAAACATTGCTAAAGCTAGGCATACACT
>JAGFPH010000566.1:354345-411257 GCA_018207615.1 Philaenus spumarius
TTCGGCTCCGAAACATGTCGTAAGAAATACACGACAAGAAGTCACGTGACGGACCTAACAAGGTAATATTATTATCATTAATTGCAATAGTGATTTGGTACCACAAACATGCTAATGAAATAAAAATTATTTAATCTTATTGAAATAAAACGATTTTAAATGCACCAAATATTGATTGAACTAGCCTACTAATTAATTAGGCTCTTAATTAATTTAAACACACATTAAAAGTACAAAGAAAAAAAGAAACATTGTTAAGTTTACTACTGAAGAAGCAATCAATAGAAATTAAATAAACACAAAAGGCTATTACGCTTCTTTAGATATAATTCACACAGTGCAACTATTTGTTAGCGTTGTTTAAGTAAAACTCCGTCTATTAGATTATATGAACCGTAAAATAACTTAAGATTGAATATTGATCTTGTTATTTTAGAAGTTTAAAGTGCAGCCTTTAGATGAAGTTACGAAGCAAAACGGTGACTTCCCTTCCCTAGTTTCAAGAATTTGTACTCGTAATCAAATTTTAATACCGAAGTTACTTTCTGCGACAAATATATACAGTAATGTTCACTTGACATTTGAATTGTAATTCATTAATATTTATAATAGTTAAATTTAATTTATACAGCGATGAATGTTACTTCAAGAAAAATCATCTATATCACGTTACAGTTCGTACTATTTACTATATGAAGGTATTAGCTAAAACCATGCGTGTGTCGAACGCCAACCTTTGAAATAATTAAACTTCATTTGTAAAAAGGCAAAACTGAGTGCTATCACAACAAATATCAGGAACAAAATGAGGGAGGTATTGCTATCCTATCAGTACATGAAATACCTCAAGATTTTGTATGAATTACAAATATACAGAGTGTCAATTAATTCTGGGACTGGTTTAATATTTCGTATATAAGGCAAATTTGAAGGTAGATGTGATTGAGGAACCTGCTCTATGTAAAAATACTATTTTATTAAGATATAAAAAATGTATCCGCCATTTTGAATGTAACTTTGTTTTTTTGTTTTTATATAGGAAGGTGGTCATGTGATGTATAATTTCGATGTAGAATTTCAAGAAAAACCCAACGGTGAAATTTGCGCATACATATTTTTAACCGATTAAAAATATCGGCCAAAAAACAACGAAATCGTGTTTTCCGATTTTGCCCAATTTTGTTGTACTATTTTTGTTTTAATATTACTTAATATTTTTTTTTGGATTCAGAACTAAGTAAACTTTCAAACTATGCCACCAAACGATATTTGGGAGTATTAAAAATTTTTGAGTTACAGCCATTTTTATTTTTTCAAAATTGATTTCGAGTGGTTCAACCAAATATCATTGTGTGGCATATCGTTTGAAAGTTTATTTAATTCTGCATCCAAAAAGAATAATAATTAATATTAAAACACAAATAGTACAGCGAAATGAGGCAATATAGCAAAACACGATTTCGTTAATTTTTGGCCGCTATTTTTAATCGGTTAAAAATATGGATGTGCCAATTTCATCGTTGGGTTTTTCTTGAAATTGTACATCGAAATGATGTCTCACATGACCACCATCCTATTTAAAAAACAAAGTTATATTCAAAATGACGGATCCAAAATGGCGGATCCGAGATGGCGGATCCGAGATGGCGGATAAATGTTTTTATATCTTAATAAAATAGCATTTTTACATAGAGTAGGATCCTCAATCACATCTACCTTCACATTTTCGTTATATACGAAATATTAAACCGGTCCCAGACTTAATTGACACCCTATATATAGTAGAGCGTGACTAGACAAAAATGCGTGACGCGTTTCAGGGCAAAAATTTGTCTGAACCTTGTGCGCCTAAAGAAATTTAATCTTCAATAATTTCAGGAAGTTGTTTGTACGGTATAGCCTAAAACAAACGACATCTAAGCTTATGTCTGTGCCAGTTGATCTCTTTGGATATTGTGGACCTAATAATAGTTGTTTATTGTTTATTTTTAATCAAGCTTTGTGGACCACTATTTCAGTCTATAATTTGATATGAAAAAGGACCTAGTTTTCAACGACCTGCATCAACTACAATGAATACAGAACCTATAAGAAGCGCAACGCTTATGGAGAATAGTCAGTTGGTTGCCGCCAAATCGCGGCAGGCGTTATTCAGCGCTGGCTGAAAATTTCCACCCGTCTGTGACTCATCAATCCTCCGCGCCAGGTGTGAGGCTGGCTCATTCTCTGTCTCACTCACACTTGCCGAAACGACGACAGGAGCGCTCTCGTTACCTAACGGCTGCCACGCTAAGCTTGCCAGATTCAAATAAAACTAGGCTGAATATTTAACATGGGCGTTGCGCTTCTTATGGGTTCTGCATTCAGTGTCAACTAGCATGGCAACTGTTTATTATTCCTAGAGTATAATTAAACTCTGGAAATGTTCGTATTGGTGGAGAACTAGTGCAGTAAACACTCGCTTTAGTGAGTTTTAATTTAACTAACAAGCTATTTTGGGAAATTACGTTTTATCACACGTAAATAATGTGAAAATATTTTGTTATTATAACTCTAGAGAAGCCTCTGCGTTTATCACATACCGACAGCTTGCTTTCCTCCACAATACACACAATATTAGTTTCTAATTTATTTAAAAAAAAAAGGAGAAACCACAATATCAAACCTAGAATATTAAATGTATGAATTAAAGTTATGAGTTCAACGATACAATTAGTATGTAGTTATAATTAACGTTTAGGACTTAAGAAAGTTCCTAAACAAAACCTTAAATAGTATGCTGCTTTTTTTTACCTTAATATAACTAATATAGTGTCATGCATTTAATAATAATTAAAATTTATCTTTGATGTTATGATTTTTCCATTATCTTTATTACATTGTACACGATTTACATTTTTAGATCTACTCTTTTCTTACAGCACATACATAATGGTAATGTAACAATTTAATTAAATACACATTACCAGATTATTATAAGCAACCTTAAGCAGCACACAGCTTGATTAAATAGTTTATACAGTTTTATACTGTTATAATATTTTCAATAAAATTTCCTTTCTATTGAAATATAAAAATAAATATTTTATAAGTTTATGGAATTTCCTGAAGGTATTTGTAAAATTCCGTTTTAATAAAATAACACAATATTTAATTTAAACCAATATATTTGAGCTTACTGACCATGGATTCACCAGATACATCATTTGCAAAGTAAATTAATACACACTAGTTTATACTTGTTGAATGTGACTGTATATTGTGTGTTATTGATTCTTTATAAAGTTTGATGTTGAGCTGATAACTGGTATATTTTCAGATTGTATGTCTATAAAAGTTATACAGATGTTCTTATACATTTTGGGAAACGAAATCTAATATAAAGAAAAACAAGTGAAATAACAAAAGCAGTTTATAACTCTAAAGATATTTTGTAAACTTCCACTCCACAATAAAGATCAGGTATGAGAGTAATTATGTTGGTCTTGGTTACATGATTAAAATTTGCTCAGAAAATAGCAATGTTTGTTTAAAGAACCTTTCATTCTTAACCTAATTGTGGCCTAAACTCTGTATGCAATACTTTGAGTTGAAAGTAAGTTTGGACAAATAAATACGTATCATATTATTATTTTGAATGCATTTTATATTCTTTCGTATTAGTGACTCCAAACGTCAAAAAGTTCAAATTTGTTAAGATTTCTAATGCGGTTTCTAGGAATATTTCTTGTAGTGAGAGGCTGCTAATAACGTGAAAGTTTCAATTTGGTTCTCATTTGGTGAGGGCAACTTACAAATGTCAAATGGAATGCGCATTCTTACGATAACAGTATACAAATTATTTTATTTGTTAATAGCAAAAATAAAAAAGTGTCTGTGTAGAACAAGTTATGTGCAACTTGGTTTTAATTTGTGAATTGGGGCTTGTTTAGTTGATTGAGATAGTGTGTAATGGATTCATTATATTTTATGCTTTATAATATGACCGTCGATTTCTTCCAACCCACAACACTCAAAATCCGATATATATGTTCTTGGGTTATAGGTTCTACGAAACCATGAAAATCGTAAAAAAACCAAGAAAAATAAATCGTAGAGAAGCACAGGTATTCAATTTATGTGATAAACGTTTATAAAATCCAATTAGTTTTAGCAGGTTAATCATAAAATACATCACAAACATAAATTTTAGTAAAATAAAGTGAAAAGTTTTAAAATGACTTAATCTTCATTTATTCCTGGAATATTTTAAATCAACCTGATTTAGAAAGGTAAATCGAGTAATCTATTCTTATTACTATATAAAGCTAAACTTTGTTTATATGTTTGGGTGGATATTTATTGTACTTAATGGTGTATAATTTAGACTTACGTAAATAATTGACTTTAGTTTTTTTTTTTTAGAAAATAATGTAATTTAAATTTAACATTTGTTTGATTACGCAGCTGAACCACTGATGAGAGTTGAGTTAATTTCCAAAATAAAATTTATATGTATTAGGATTTCAACCAACAATTTGGGAAATTGGTCTTCTTACTGAGTACTGGAATAGGTACCTGTGTGTACGAAGTATATTAGTAGATTTTTTTCACCCAAGCCTCCTGTATCGACTCACGAGCTGCGTCACAGCGGAAAAACTACTCGCTTTGCAGCCTCATGTTATGGAATGCTTAACTTCGCTCGCAGATTACTAACGTGGCCGTCGGCCTTGGATCAGAAGATGCTTCACGTTTATTTGAACCGGGTATTTTGTATGGTATTTTAAGATTAGATCAATTTTGGGGAACCAAGAGAGTTATAAGATCGTGTAAAAAATAAATTATGCAGAATAATACCGTATCTTATATTTATTTTTGTGTATATATAAAACCTAAAATTCTAGTACGCAAATTCTCAAAAAATAGTTACTTTCGGTAAAAAAAGTGCTTCCGGTTGTTGGATTTTTTGGGCTATTGAACTCATCCGAGCGACTTAGACAACCAACGTGTGTACCAATCGGACTTAAAATGCGCTAGTTAGAGTGCGAACAAATATATAGTGTGTCCCCGAACTCTCTGGTCCCTTTTGTGGATTTGTTCCTGGGATCGAGGCAAACATATTTCACAATATAAACAAGGGGTTACAGGGCTTACTTTTTCGACTGTCTATCTGTATATGCATTTTACAAAATAATTGATATCTAGAGAACGATTTGACCGATTTAGTTCGAACTTGACTTGAAGTTATATCTAATAATTATATATTTAAAATAAAACAAGCATTATATCCTCAAATAGTTTTTTTTCAAAATGGCGACTGTTTGAAAATTTAATTCCTAAATTGCCCAAAAACCATACATTTAAAAAAAGTGTTGAAAATTTAAAACCTAATTACCCAAAAACCATACATTTTAAAAAAAGTGTTGAAAATTTAAAACCTAATTACCCAAAAACCATACATTTAAAAAAAAGTGTTGAAAATTTAAAACCTAATTACCCAAAAACCATACATTTAAAAAAAAGTATCAAGACATCTTTATTGTATCCCTTTTAATTCTCTATCAAATACGTAACCACAATTATTAAACGAAAAATCAGGTGTTAGTTTTAACCTACTGTACAACTCAGAGGTCCTACTGAATTGAATGTTACTACCATAATGTACGATGTCGTAAATAAATTAACTATATACATATATTGTTTGATGAGTTGACATTGATTTTATTTAAAAAATAAAACATCGATTAATTAAATTTAATTAAGAAATCTTAAAGATTGAAGGAAAATTATACAATGTTGTAATTGAATTTGTAAGTTAACACCTAAGTTGGTTAACATAATATTTGAAACCAAATACTTAATGCAATAACTACAAATGAAATACTTTTGCCAAATTTACATTTCCTCTAGGATTATTGACTAAAATTATTAAAATTATTCATATTTCAGCTAGGTACACATATTAAATAGCATACAATGATTAACTTAAATCAAATAAGTGGTAATAAATAAGTAGTAAAACAAATTTTAATATTAATAATAAATACATTAAATAAATATTAATACAAATAAAACATAATACGCATACGAAGATATTGTCAATTTGTTATCTTTACTTTTAACCGACGTTAAATGAAGAACTAACACAGTATTTGTCGAAATAGCTGTAATATTTATTGTTCTTTGTCGGTATTGTTATAGCCTAGAGCATCTACGCAAGTTACGGGCTCACAGATCAATGTTACTGAACGCCTGTGATCTCAGCCAAGCCACAGAAACAACAATCCACACGACATACAAGTATAAAGGACTGCAAAAATACAGAAAAATAAATGTGTTAAGCATAAGTGAACATTGAAAAGCAAAACATATCTTCGTAAGCCCTAAACTACTTTAAGTGTGAATCTATTTATCCTAGTTTTGTTTATTCCGAGAATTTCGTATAAGATTGATAGTTTCAAGATTTTATTTTATCATCAATTTGATTAAAACAGAGAAGCTAACCCATTAAAACTGAATGTCTTTCTATAGGAAAATTTCGTTTAATCCTGTTCAGTACAATATTATTGAGATTCTTAAATATATAATAATCGTGAATAATTAAAGTTATTTATTCTTCAATCTAAGAGGCCCTGTTTAATTATCTCCCAAAACTGAAAATGTTTGATATCTTACATGTTATTAATATTGACTATGGTGTCAAATATTTATAATGTTGGAAAATATAAGCATAGTAAAATATTAAAACAAACAAATTACAAATATTTGCACCTAAAATTTGCTAAAATATAGAGATTAAAATAGATGGTTTTAGTTGAGTATTTTAAACCATTTAGGGTACGGTATATTTTTTAAAGTAATTAGTTGTTTTTGTGGATATAGAAACATAATTTGAGTTTGAATTTGTCCTGTTTTCATGAAGGAACTTAAGTTAATTATGTAAGTTAATTTTTAGTATTTTTGTTGACATTATAAATGTCAATAAATTAGAGACACTAATAATTTAAATCGCACCTAAAACCAATGATAACATGTTTATTTCATTTTAGATATTAGCTAAATTTACTATTGATGATAGGAAACAGACATAGCTTTACAAATGTGCATGTTTTATGAATTATTGATATTTGAACAAAAACTGTGTTTTTAAATCCAGTTTCGTAATTTTCTATTCATACATAAGGTAAACATAGGCCTACATCAATTAGTAAATTTACTTCATTTCACTACATTATTTCACATACCGCTATAATATAAAAGACAAAATGTAACTAGAAATAAAAACAGTTCTAATTTCACATCCACATAAACTTAATATGAAATTGTATTAAAATATGTATTAAAAAAAATCTCTTAATGGAAGTTATATAAAATGAATTTAGAGTATGAGGTAGGCGGAGTGGGAAGAGGAAGAAAGCACGGAAAAGAAAAACCCTTTGAATGACAGAGGAGCAAACGAAAAAAGAAACCTAAGCTGATGGTAAAAGGACATTACATTAATTTTAAATTTGTGCAATAAAACAACTTCATACGAAGTAAGAAGAAAAAATGTGTGTGAGCGACAATCACAAATTATTTCAAACTATCTTTAAATCTATCCATCATTTGTGTTTTGTGTTACCTTCAATTCTTTAAACAAATTTTGAACTGGCACAATTAAACTTCAAGATTTAATAACACACGTTTTTCTAAACTTACAATTATTTTTCTGTTGTAAATTCATTCATAAAATTTGTCATCCTGTCCATTTTTACTTTAGTTTCCATAGGATAGTAGTACATTTAATTACTAAACTATTAATTTGAATTCTTACTTTTTAAAGTTATGACATACATTTTTAAAATTAATTTATATTTGCAACTGTTTAAAAACAAAACATCATATTAATTTATTTATTTTGTTGTATTTCATACCCACAAATTATTATAGTAATTTCAACTTTTCACTCAAATTATAGATAAAATACAAACATAGATAGATTAAATGTGAAATAAAACAAAATTAGGTGCTCCAAAATAGAAACCTGTTTATATTTAGTTAGTTGACAGAAATAAATTTTGTAAATTGAATTAACATTAAAGGCTGAAACGTATATCCCTGACTATTTATTATTACTATCTATAGTTACACTAATTTATAATAGGAATGTCAATAATTGCAAATAAATATGAGTTTAGTGTCCTCGTTTCCTTATATAAAAAACATAATCCAATTTAAATAATCCTTGGGGATAGAAAGAGATAGGAGCATTCTGGTTGGTCCTGCCTGAAATGGGAACTGTATTGTAACTAAATACGAAAATGACAGAGTTTAATTTACACACATGTATGTTCTAACGGGGGAAGAGGAAGGGGAGGTTTAATAACAATGCTTTACAAGGCTTAATGACAGACTAATTGTGAATGTCTAATTACTAACGCTAACTGTAGCCTCGTGTTTAATAAACAGTAGTCCATAGCTGAAACACAATTTTATTTAATATACATAACCATGGATATTTGGCATTGGACCCAATGTCGGTTTAATATTTGTTGATAGTTAAACTTTATCTTTAATGTAATCCAATTATATCTAAAAGTTTCCATTTAATATGGTTATACAATTTATAATAATCATCAAAAACGTAAAAAACAATGAAATTTATTCGGCAAAGTAATATTTATTGTGAAAGCAAGGTGTTAGATTGAGAAATCTCTTGCTTGGGTACAATGAAATGATTTGTTTGCGGATGTGTTCTTTAAAGCGGGTTGACTTTTATGACGTCACAAATCATTACTTTTCCCAGGAATGTTTCTATGTACAAAATATATAGGCCCAACCTTTTTATACGAAGAAGAATATAAGGTGGTTTGGTTGGATATTGCTTGGATTTAAAACGTGAGAGTTTAAATAAAAATAAATTGTATAGTAAATATATAACAGTTATTTACAACATTAATGTGTGTATCATAAAACTTTCATTTTGTTCATTCATCATGTTTTATATGAAACCTCTGCTATGGAGTTCATACTATCATGGGTTCGAATGCACCTTATTTTTTAATGGTCGTGGGATTGTTTTAGTATTACTATCCTGTACGTACATTATAAAGAGGTAAATAATTTTCGTTGTTTTTTTATTCTGCTGTAATATCAGTTATTACTGGACATATCCGGAAAACGTTTTTCTGGCGAATAAAACCTTATGCCAGTGTGATATAAACTCATTTATTTTTAGTAGAGATTAAACAATATAAATATACCTGTTACGGGAGGTTGTGTATACATTTAGTTGTACTTGCTGCGTCAACGAATAAATATTAATGTAACACAACTGACTGAGGCTGTCACTGTCAGTTTAACAAAACAGTTTAAAGACTTAACAGCTGTTAGTTTTCAACCTAAAACTTAAAGGCAGAATATAATGCAATGTTCACAACATTATTTAAACAAAATAATATATTTACGCTGAGATGACAACGATTAACATTTATTATTTTAATCCAATGACATAGCGTATGTGAGCCTGAAATATTTAATAAAATATCCTTGTTGTGGGTAGTTTTGCCAATAATATAAGGCATGCGCAAGTTTTTATTGTGCGAGAATAAACCGGTGCCCGGAAAGTCTGGAACGGTTTAATTACAGCTAAACAGGTTACATAGGGTAACCAAATTAAATGTAATTGATTACGGTACCAAAGAAACTATTCTGGGATGTATCTGCAATTTTTGTCCGCCATCTTGGATACCCCATATTGGATTTAACTTTTTTTTAAAATAGCTACATACTCATAGGGCACACCATTTCGATGTGAAATTTAACGAGAAAAGCAATGGTGAACCCCGTTTAACGATATCTTCAACCGTTCTTTAGATTGTAATCATTAAAATTTCAAGATCAAGTTAAACACGGCTTTCACCAACTTCTTCGGAACATTATTATTATTAGCGATTGCAAAACATAAATTACATATCGTTGTATGTTGTAATTCTTATGGTAAAAACGATACTGCAAACAATTTAATAATATCTCATCTTGTTAGTCAGTTAATCGATAATTTTCTTTGCTAATTTTGACAACGAAATTGTAATAAAATTTTTATTACAATTTACATTTTAATTAGAAAAGTTATTTGATTAGTTGGAAGGTATCGTTGAATAAACTGCATTTCTATCTATTTTTGTCTATTTTAATAACAAACACATCGCGTTATTAGCGAATTTCCATAGGAAAGACCTAAGGTCGGGAGAAGTAAATGAGCATCGATCATGGTCTCCAGAACACGTTTTGATGTGTCATTAAAAATTGTGTATATACATGTATATATGTGTTAGCACTCTAGCGGCCGCATTTTAAGTCCGATTTGATAAACATTTGGTACACACTTTGATTGTTTAAGTCGCTCAGACAAGTTCGTTACCCAAAAAAATTCAACAACCGGAAGTAACTATTTTTTATTGTTTTATATAAAAATGTATATGTATTATATTATTTTGCATTTTTTTACATGATCTTATAGCTCACTTGGTTCTTCCAAAATCTATCAAAACGTAAAATACCATAAAAGTACCCGTTTAAAATCCACGTGGGGGTATCTTCAAATCCGAGGCCGACGCCCGAGTTTGTATACTGCGAGCGAAGCGAAGAAGTCCATATCCCGAAGCCGCAAGGTCGAGTTGCAAGCACGCAAAGCGAGTTTTTCCGCTGCGAGTCTAATAAAACAGCGCATAAGTCAAAGCTGGACGCTTAGGTACAACAAATACTAATAATATATTTCGAACACAGAGGCAGCTATTCAGCGCCTTGGTGAGTAAACCAATTTCCCAAATTCTTGGTTGAAACCCCATAATATACAAACTTAATTTTGGAAATTCGCTCAACTCGTGTCAGCGGTTCAGCTGCGCGGTCGAATTATTTTAATTAAAGACGAAGAGTAGACCTACTTAAATTACAACTTGGAAAATTCCAAGTAAAGATTCAGAAGTTGAAAAAAGTTGGTAAAATAATACGAGTTTAGGGTAGGGTGACCAAATCATTTTCAGAGAAAACCGGGACACAACCACCACCAGCCGGGCACCAAGGAAGTCCCTCCCCAATGTACCCAGGTTTAAATAAAAATTAAATATTTGGATTTTTATAGAAATTTATGTTTTGTTAATACATTTTGTTAGCCTATTTATAGAAAGCAGAAACACAAATCTTACTATTACTTACTTCTATATCTGTTTATTTAATGATATGGTATTTAATATTTTTTATTATTTAAAAAAAGTATTATAGTTTTTAAAATATTATACTATGAAATGTTTGATGAACTTCAACTGGATTGACCTCAACAACTAAACTACTCTGACAGTGATAATAGTTCATATAATAATAAAACTGTTTAGAGAAATATCTAAAATGTATTAATTTATCTTGTCGAACTTTGTTTAATCAAGAGAAATAAAAAGATATATACAATTTCATAGAATCTATTTAAAACTGAATTCCGAGACTTTTGAGCGTCCCGAAATGACTTTTCGGGACACCGTATGTTATGACAAAAACCGGGACAATCCCGGTTTTCAGGGACGTTTGGTCACGCTAGTTTAGGGGAGCCAATGTGATAAAAAAAGGAATCTCAAATAAAACTATTCTACAGTACTCTATAATTCGTTACTGTTATAGTCTATTACCTTAGACTAGATTACACTACATAACCTGACCTAAACAGTGTAATATAGCACAAGAATTACTTCCGGTTTGGCGGTATTCAGGAAGTATGTTCATCCGTTATCGTAAACTCTGTATTTCCAATATAACGTTCATTACTTCCGCTACTTGTAAATTTAACGCCACACATGCAGGGGGAAAAGCGGTTTTAGGTTGAACGATACATTATCGAACTTTCCTGATAAGGTTTTAAAACATATTGTGTTATTAGTACCTACTGATGTTTATTTTTGGATATGATAATAGGAAATTTTTGTATTTATGAATTTTTAGTACTGTATGCAATTTTTCACTACGACTAGATATTTTTCCAAAACTAAGCAATATTAAAAAATATATTTTCTAGCAAAATTTTTAACTGGGATTTAAATATGCTAATGTGTAACCATTTTAATAAATTAACAGTACCTTATCAACCAGTACACAGCATAAACCATCTGTTAGTGGCCAGCATAAAAAACTTAACAAATTTAGATTGTAAGATAATCAGGAAAACTGGACACAATTAATTTTAGGTTAGGCTTAGCATGGATAAATATGATCTGATTAAAACTTGGAAAAGTATTTTACATTAGAACTTATTTTAAACTTATATAAAAGTATTTTTACAATAATAAAAATTATCAAACACAATTAAAATAGTCCAACAACCTTGGATGGTTTACCTATCTCAGAACGAAATACCTAATGAAATTACAACATTTTGGATACTTTTGTTGACTATCAAAGGCTTACATTGACAACGGACAATTTTTACAAAAATAAAATAAATCATACGTAGGGTTTTATTGTATACTTAATAGTACCTACCCAATACATCCGGTTTATATACAGCTTCTGTTATGCACGCGATATAGGAATTACCAACAATTAATTCTGTTTGGTACTGTAACAAAGGTATTTTAAAGTCATGTATTCTTTTATTAATTTTCGTAGTATTGTGTGTTACAAAGGTAATTAAAAAAGCTTTACATTTCAAATAAAATATTTTATGTTGCAATTAAGAAATTATCAAGAAAAAGAGAAATAATAGAAAAGTTAAACTATTGTTTTTTAGAAAAATGGTGCCAAACGATATATGTATCATTTCCGATTTATTATTAAGTTGGTCTTTACTTCTACATTGTAGACCAGGAATGATCTCCAAATTCAAAAACACTTTAAAAAATTTAGTATTTTTACATTTTCAATATATACTGTTGGTTGAAAAATCTGATAAAAAATAATGTGCAAAAAGTATAAAGGAACTTTAAAATCATCCTGTGTTTAACCTAAAGTATAGTATTGTCTCACAATCATGCAAAAGAGCCTTAAGTATAGTGTTGTCTCACAATCATGCAAGAGAGCGAGTATAGGACTAGAGTGTAAAGCACGCAGGTGACCTACCTAGATATTATTATTTCGTAATAAACCAAATACGATTTAGTAAGGAATCGTACAATTATACGTTTTAATATTATTGAAGCAATACTAGTAACTTTTATGTGGTAATAAATAAAATAAAAACTCAATAAAAAAAAACTGTCTTGCTCTACAACTATGGATGAAGCAAAAAGGGATTTTAAAATACTAATAATTATAAGAGTAATATATTTAGAAAATAGTTTAATTGAATGTACGTATTTTGTTAAAGATATGTTGGTGGAAACATAGTGTTGCTCATACCATAATAAACAGTCGAAATATGAGGTGAATATGCTTAGGAATATCATAATATGAGGACATAGACAGTGTAGATTATATCATTTTTATTGTATCAATGAAACTGCTGATAAACGAGGTTTCAAGTTCCCCTTGATGTAAAGCCACTTCGAAAGTAAGTTGAAAGTAAATAGTACTAATAAAACACACTTTATTTGAAGTTATTTGTATCTATTCAACGACGGTATAAGTCACCGTTTTACAATTACAAGTGCCTGTTTTTGTAAATTCCTGGCTATAAGAATTCCACGATCAATTTAGTGCTCTTGTGTATTATTAAAAGTGTAATGTTACAGAATTGCAGGAAGTAAGGATAGAGAACGATTATGCAGCTGATTTCTAATACAATTCTACTATTGTTTTTGTTTGTATTATTAACATAACTTTCTAAATATCAAATAAAACAAAATGTAATACATTAATTTAAAGAAAGAGAGAAAATGGATTTTTTTTAAAGAGAAATCAGTTGATTGAAACATACTTCATCAGTTTGAAAAAGACATTTCAAAAGAATTTAAAGTGTCATTTGGAAGACGATCAAAGTAAAGGCTCACATTAAAAATTTTCCCAACATTAATTTAATTTTTAGATAAAAACATGTCATTTAATATTAGTATTTGTGGGCCTTAGGTAAAATTTAGAAATGAATACCATTTTCATTATAATAAATAAATACAATTTGTTTACGTTTATTTTAATTAAAGCTTCTCTAAAGTACTTTAATGTTCATAGATAAATAGTGACGGTTATTACAGTTCTCTAGTTTATCTAAAATAAACTCAACTTCGACCAACTAAACTTGTGTTTAAAATTTGTAAAACCTTTGATAATCCTTAAACTTCTACCACATTTCAAAGGAAACAAATGTTACAAACTTGTTACTTTTTTAAAATCTAGTTTTGTTACATTCGAAGGAAAAGCGTGTAACCTCGTTGGGATTTACAAGTTAACACTTGTATTTTTGTGGATTAAGATTTAGCTTCATTTGTTACACATACCTTTAACATAACCTCAAAATAAAATTCTACAATAAATGTGACCTCAGAATATTAAATTTACTCTTTAGTATTTACATTATAATCACAGACAACAGTTGACAGTTAACTTACACAGTTGACAACATCCACAATGACCTTAATAATATAATTAATTAAAAAGTTTATTTGGGGGAAAGTTTTTGTTTGTTCGTTACAAGAATGAAAAGGGCATTAGACCTTTTATCTTTATAAGCCATTTATGTGCAAATACAGTCACGGCCTAGTTGTTTTAAATTATATAACTTTGTTGCTGGAAAGATAAAGTAGGTTAATTACTAACTTACAGAAATGGTGTTTTCTAATATTGTTTATCATTCGGGAAGGAAATTTAAATGTAAGCTACTTTTTCTAGAAATACCTTGTTTTTCTTACTCGCATATTTTACTAATTAAAAAACAGAAAATGTTTTCCATAAGATTAAAGCAGTCAAAACGGAAAATTTTGCTCATCTTAGTGGTTTTTTTTGTCTTGAATGATAATGTAGTTTACTTGAAATGAGACAGAATATTAAAAAACATTATAAAGTTTTAGGTTGCAAATCTAGTGGAAGTTCAAAACAACAATGTAGTGTTTAAAAAAAATTCAAATCACATTATTAAATTTCGAAGTTGTATTACAAGTAAATATTTGAATGCATTGTACAATTTCAAATTGTGTATTCTGAATTCAAGTTCTAAATAAAGTGGTATTACAAGTGGAATTTCAAAATATGAAAGATCTATTTTTTTACTCAAGTGTAAGTTTGAAATACTTTATGCAATTTCAAGACTGCATTCATTGAGGAAGTGCAAATTAAGCAAATAGAAAGTTTCCGGATAGTTGACAAATTGATGTGCAAAATATACTATGCAATTTCAAGATTGTATTTTTCCAAGGGGAAGCTTAAAATACTTTATACAAATCCAAGCTTATATTCTAATATGATCAAAGTACAATTTCAAATTTGAAATTACAAGCTTGTATTCAAAGTGGAAGCCTAACTTTATATTTTCTTTATAAGAAACTAAAATAAATGTAGCAGGTTAAAAACTTTTTGGTGTAAAATACGACCAATTTCGATACAAATTATAACTGTAGGCAAAAATATTCAAGCACATTCCTACATTTTATTTGGAATTGCAATTCAATTACAGTTTTAAAATAATTTCCTCTACGTTTTTACAGATAAAGTAAATTAGTTACCTCTGCAGTTGTTAAATTTAAATGGGAATAGTTTTAACAACGTTTCAGAGAACTGCAATTAAATCATGAAAACGAAACATATAAATCAAAGTCAGGTTTTAATTTAGATTTATCAGTCACAGTCTTTATAGTTTGTGGATAGTCAACAAAAATGTTTCTATTAACAAATCTGAACTTTATGTTAATATTTACCATTTCTATTCAACATCTGTAATGCCAATTTTATAAGAACAGTAAATATATCTGTCCAACTCTTCGTATTCATAATTTATACTCTTGTAATTAGGTTGGGAGATTATATTCCAAGAGAAAGATAAAACTACCACTGGAGGTAAAATAACTCTGATCCTTTTTAATTAGTAGTATTGATTAAATGACATTCCTCTCTTACGATTACGTATAAAGTTTATATCTTGCAAAATGTGATGATAGTAGCACAAAGATTTATTATTGTGTAACTCTAACATGACATTTCATACGTGTCTTTCATATGACTAAATGACAGTTGCGAACTACTGACATTTCACTTCAAAGAAGTTCAACGCAATCAAGCTTTTTATTATGTACGCTTAACACTCGCATTACCCTTTTAAACGCACTTAAACATAATAACCACAATATTATATTTTGAGGTAAACATTTTTATATTTTTCTTCGTGATTAATAAAAACTAGGGGCTCTGCCCCTGGACGCTTCGCGTCCCAACCCCACCTCGGCCTTCGGCCTCAATGGCTGCTTCGCTTCGCTCGCAGTTGGAAAATTCGCTAAAGAATCTCGTTAATCTTTGGCTCGTTTGTACATAGGTGACCGAGCATAAATCAGCTGTTTTATTTGGCAGGTGACTCAAACTCATTAAACATTATCTCCATAAGATTAACTTGGGAAATTTGAAGGATTGTGTGCCGGAGCTCCTTCTCGGGTGAATAGCGGCTGAACGGATGATTGGATCTTAAATTTGATGCAAAATCGTTAGTTTGAAATTAAATTTTCTACAACTTTTCTATTTAACATTTTTTCTATCTCTTACCGTTTTCTTGCTAAATGCGCTCAAAGTGGGAAAATGAAGAAATTCAAAAAATCGAAAAAATCGTTCCCGCCCAAAAGGTGCTTCCAAAATTTAAAAAAGTTAAATTCTGGCAATTTTCCCTAAGGTTTCTCGTCGAGAGCTTTAATTCAAGTATAAGGTTGATGGGGCTCCGATTACGGGAAGTGCCTAATAATTAATGTCAGTGAATGAGTGAAATCGTCTAGCTTTAAGGACGTTGGGCGGAGCCTCCCTTCTCGGATGAATAGTGGCTAAATGGATGATTGGATCTTGAATCTGACGGAAAATCTCTTCTTTGAAATTTAATTTTCTACAACTTTTGTATTTAACATTTTTTGCAATCTCTTACCGTTTTCTTATAAAACGCGCTCAAAGTAAAAAAATGAAAAAATTTAAAAAATCTAAAAAATCTTTCCCGCCCAAAAGGTGCTTGCAAAATTAAAAAATGTTAACTTCTGGCAATTTTCCCAAAAGTTTCTCGTCGAGAGCTTTAATTCAAGTATAAGGTTGAGGGGGGTCCGATTACGGGTAGTGCCTAATAATTAATGTCAGTAAACAGTGAAACCGGCTAGCTTTAAGAACGTTGGGCGGAGCTTCCCTTCTTGGATGAATAGTGGCTAAATGGATGATTGGATCTTAAATCTGATGAAAAATCGTAGGTCTGAAATAAAATTTTCTACAACTTTTGTATTTAACATCTTTTGCTATCTCTTAACGTTTTCTTATAAAATGCGCTCAAAGTGGAAAAATGAAAAAATTTAAAAAATTGAAAAAATCTTTCCCGCCCAAAAGGTGCTTCCAAAATTAAAAAATGTTAACTTCTGGCAATTTTCCCAAATGTTTCTCGTCGAGAGCTTTAATTCAAGTATAAGGTTGAGGGGGGTCCGATTACGGGAAGTGCCTAATAATTAATGTCAATGAATCAGTGTTACCGTCTAGCTTTATATAAGTAGATGATGTTAAAAACTATGTTCAACTAATTAATTGTTCTTACTGATGCAACATTTCCAAAGGGGGAATTTTAGTTTAAATATCGTAGAAAACGCACAGGCTAGTGTATATAGTTTTACATATTTCAAAATAAAATCAGTTTCCTTGTTTCTGAAAATCAATGTTAACAAAATCTTATTTGTGTTATGATAAGTAGTGTAATATTATACAACTTAAAATAATGGCTGGAAAGTAAACCAATAATTGTAACGTATTTAATAAAATACTTGTGTATTATTTAAAAAAAGCTATAGATCAAATAAATAAATCATTCCAACAGTTAGAGAGCCCAACTAAATTTTATATGATTTGATACAGATACACACTCATATCAATAAAAAATTGTTTAGTGACAGTATAAGTTAGTGAATTTAAGTCAGTTCCGAGATGGTATATTTTATTAATTGTGTGGGGATAAAATAAAAGGAAAAACACAAAACTTAAATCGTATAGCAGTTATCAATATTCGCATCGGAAAATATCAAAATATGAATTTTTCAAAATATATAAAAACATTTGCCCTAACACACAAGAAAAAACATGATATAAGTTTTGCTTTCCATCATAAGTGCTATGTGGATCTCATTATATTTCTCAGATATTAGAGTTTTATTTAGTAATTATCTAGGACCTTGTGATAAGTAAAATGAGATAAAATATGTAGACTATACAGTCTTTAAATTATAACTATATGGACCTGTGATTTATATTATTTACCTAGTTATATAACCTAACCAAATCTTTCAGGACATGCAAAAACGTCGGTGTTTTTTAATAAATTGGTAATCTTAGAGACCCGCTTTAATCGTAACATTATAAAATGCTTATTCCAAATGTAAATTCGATGTCGTATCTATTTCCAGAGTTACAGTGAGTTAAAAAAAACAAAATGGCGGATTATGGCTAAATTAACCGAAATCGAAAAAATGTTATACTACATTTTCGACTTATTTTTGCATATAGAATCTGAATCTGCATAACCCGCTACGCTTTACTCAATCACTCTGTATACTTAATTTACCAGTGACATAATATGTTTACAAATAGATCTATTATTTTCTGAGATTTTACCGAACTCTGGCACAAACAGAAAACCAAGTTTACCTATTTATAATAATAGCAAAGACAAGATTTTCTGACGCTGAATCAGTTATATTTTTATTCATTTTAGTAAATTTGACGTCGTTGCAATGCGTCACTTTAACACATAAAATAATAATTAAAAAAACTGAGAAATAAATATGTATATAAATTCAAATATAATTTCAGGTTTGAATAACACACAATAAATACAATTACTTAATGGGTGATGAAGTAACGGTGATTTGATTGAACAAATTATTCGACTGTCATAAAATAACTAAAAGTTTAATAATGTTCGAATTGTTAAGTTCGTTTTCACCTTTAATATATATAACTGAGTCTAATATAGTTGCAGAAAATGAAAAATCCCGGATATAAAGTATAGCCCGGCCAATAGATCAATACGATTATCTATTAAAGTGTTTAAAACTAAAACCACGATTGAAAACTGGATTCCGAAACCAGAAGACGTTTTAATACATAATTTAACATTATTTACTAGCTAAATTGCTTTCTCGGGAGATGTTAAATCGATATCCATTTCTCTGGAAAATTACATGTTTATGACACAATTTCAATTTGCATAAATAATTTCAGTTTTCTAGAAAGACTAAAGCGGGGCTTTATTAATATTCAACCCTCTGCCTTTTCAATAATACGTCCTGTAGATGCTGTTTTCCCGTCTTTGTTACATAATTCTGTCTCTTTTTTATCATCTACAAATCTAAAACAAACTAATGGTGTAGTATGTGCCTGAATAATAAGTATTTTGATTTTGTTTAGTTGTAAAATTATACTTAAATATAGTTATTATATAGACTATCAGTTGTTGTTATAGGATATATTGCATAAACTTCAAAAACAAAGAAGTAAGCACGTCTAGTTTATGTACATGTATAATTCATAATATTGTTCATAATTATAGATTTTTATATATATTATGTGAAATCCAAAGTAGTGCAACTTTTTCATATATACACAAGAAAAATGATTATATTACTAAGTGTTTAACTCTCAGTAAAAAATGCAATTAAAATAAATAATAAATGTCGATGCTGTATATGATTTTACATAAAATTGAAGTTAACAAATTCCTCCAAACACTAAGAAACACAAATTAATTTAATAACAACGAAGATTTTGATAAATTTAAACGTAATTGACTTCTGTGCTTCATGAAAGAATTGGAATAAAAATAACATCCAATACCACAAGCAATTTTTAAACCCATAACTATGATATTTATTTCCATAATACATTTTTCATTCAATTGCTCTAGAAGAGGATCATATTTTTATTCAAAACTAAAAAATACACGAGAAAGAAGATTAAAGTTATTTTATCTTATATTCACCACTTTGCATATAAAGCAATTCAAAACATGTGTTCCATCATCGGATTAAACAAAGGATTAGAAAACCTTTCACCTTGCAATGTAAAACATAGTAGACCTAAAGCAACAATTACTCGGTGTATATGCAAGGTAATATAATAGTTTTTCTTGTGATTTGGACACTAAAACAACGAGTTTTATGTAAATAAATTATGGAATGATAAATAAAGCAAAGTTTGCTATCTTTTAGATGGATATATAATCTGTATGTAATTTACGTTTATCTAAATATGCACACTGTTATAATATTTTATGTGCACTTAGACTATTATAATCAGTTACTGACAAGTACCATTTGTGTTTTAAATATTAGAATATTTACAAATCTCTGTTCCATCGTACTATTATGTCGTTCAAAGTAATAATCTCCCCTCTAAGGGTTAATTATTTACAAATTGAAATACTTGTTTTACCTGGGCAAACTAACAATGTTATTGTGCAGAGTTTTGAACAAACTTAGCCAGGCAACTTTGTACGAACTTCAACTGTACGTGTTTAGATCAGTTAGTAAACTCAGCTTTTCTCAACAATTTTTCCAGGCACACCCATAAAATATTCGTATACAATACTTCAAAATCAGATTGAAAACGGTTTAACAGTAATAAAATCGTTTCTAAAGTACAATCGTTTCGATTAAATACCATTTCAATGTAGTTTTTATTTAACAATTTAAAATATACTTTTGTGAGAGATGGTTTAATGGTTTTAGTGAGAAGAATTATTGTATTGTTTCAACGTCAAAGTCATCATCCTCAAAGATTAATTTTTTGTTCTCACGCGTTGTATTATTACATGTATTTGTGTGAGAATTAGTTACTTTGTTTCAATGACAAAGTCGTCATCACAATGATGGCTTTTGTTGTAACGCGTTTGATTATTAAAAGTATGTTTGTTACAGTTTATTAATGAGAGATGAAAAATGGAAAAATTAAAACAAATTTTGAAAAATGGAAAAGTTTTATAACATATTTCTAATTTCAATCTGTGACAATTCTTAACTAATCACTAAAGATTTGATAAGGCCCAAAGAAATTACATAGTATTATTTGTATTTGATATAATACAAATCCATCCTTCTAAATTTTGTTTAAGCTTTGAACGTTGTTTACTCAGTTCTAATGTTCTAGTCCTTTGATTCTTGTTATTTTTAAGTTAAAAAATAGACACCTGAATCTAGGTGTAAGATTTATATTAATTTGTATACTGTTTTTATTTTTGTTAAACATATATTTTTATATTAATTTATATATCACAAACCGGACTATTAAATAAAACTTACAATTTACGGAAATGTATAGTTCGGTTTATGCCTCAACGATAACTATAATTTACGATAAAATAAATAAATGTGATCTTCACTGTTTACAAATAATCGAGAAAACCAATGACATTGTTTTAGAAAATGTTATATTGATACAACGAAAATAAAATATATTTGCTAGAGTTTACAGTTTCGCCAGTACGTGACAAAGTATTCGGAACCAATGAAAACGTCTAATTTCATTTTCTCTCCGACATTTTAGCTGTAATTGTGTTTGAATCGAGTTCCGACTTAATTACGTTCAGAAAGCTGATATTAGTTCCGATTTGTTTTCAGTCTTTATATACTTTGAATTTACATAAGATAAAATGTTTCATATAATTTTATTTATTTAAATTGAATATAATTAATGGGAACTAAATTGTGAAGAAGGTTTTGAAAATAAATTTTTGTACTGGAAAATCACGAAATACGTTTTTTATAATGAATGTTTAGGATTTCAGAATTTAACTATCAAAGTTTTTTTTATGTAACAGTGATTGTTACATTTGAATTATAAATTTATTTCTTACGTCTTAACTTCATGACAGTTGGACGTATTAACTAGAGGGATAAGGGCAAGCGCAGAGAAGTTGGTCGCTAAAAAAATAGATTTAAACCTGTGTGTCAATGGTAGCATGGTAGCCAACCATGGTTACTAGACTAAAGGTAGTGATCACCAAGAGGATGCGCTGTGGCATGCTCCGCCCACTGACGTCACTCGGCACCCAGACCACGGCGCCACTTGGTTGAAACTATAGGTTGACAGCTGTTTAAAGTTAGTTTATATATGCGATTTTGGTTTAAATTAGAGTTTTAACCAAATTTAAGTTAACATGAGTTTTAACCTTGATTGAAAAGTAACCCTTAGTCAAGCAACATTAATATGTATTAATAATAAATATATACAATATAGCATTGTTTTTGAAAATTAATTTTATCTTATAAAAATGTAGATACCAGTATATTTAATTAAGACTCCAAATATTTAATAAATTTTTTTTTAAACATCTTTCCCTGTTGTTTTAGTTTTCTACCTTCAAATTTAACTTATTAAATTGGAATAAACTCAACGAAAAGGGCTATTATAATTCAAACATCTGCTGTTACATATTACAAATAAAACAACTGATTTTAATCACAAGCTTAACACAATTTTAGCTTAAGTCTTTACTGAAACACACGTTTCTTGAAAGCATTTAGATTTATTACCATAGCAACCAAATTTAGAATCAGATAATTATTCTTCACATCCAACATGTGCTTTAGGTTAGGTAACAGCAAACACAAACAACGAAAAAGGCTTACTGTATCATAATTCAAACACCTATCCCTATTCAACTAATGCCAACTTTATTCTTTGCTAGGCCTATTTGACCAGTTTAAAATACTGCTTTATCGGATTACATCTCGGTCATATTTTATAACTTGAAAATTGTCTCTCTCCTATATAAATAAAAAAATCTGTGTTCTATTTAGTCGTCATTCCCTTGGAAATATTATAGTATACAATAATATTGTTGCATTTGCTTCGCCGAGGGGGTTGGTGAGCGAAGAGAGCAGGGGGCGCAGCCCTATAGTGTAATATATTATGAAATTAGTGTACTGTACTACAATATTTGTGTATTGATACATGTATTTACGATGGTATTGATCACTAAAATATTAAGATAACTATCAACAAAGTCAACCTTAATTGAAAACATTTAGAGAACAAAACAGGTTTTTTCCGTACCACAGGTCTATTCTGGTCTAAGCCCGTGGAAGCCTCTTTTTCTAAAAAAAGGACGGTATATTGAGGTACAATATTGTAGCGGGTGTACGCTAGCGTGGAGCAGTGGTTGCCGGCTGACGTCACAGGCTCAGCAGCCTCGGCCTTGCCTGCGCAATGCGCATGATCACTACCGTTAGTCTAGTAACCGTGGTTTCGACGGTAGCAAGTGCGCCACGGTTACTTCTTTGTTATAGTTGATCCTACATCTACTAGAAGAGACGCAAGTGTGCTTCACAAGCCAACATCTACCATGCACACACATATTTTACATTTTACTCGTATGCACAAAATTACAAACATTAAAATTGAATAAAGGTGTATGATTAATCATAACCATTCAGTTAAGATGATAAATATAACTACATGCCTAAAAAATATTAAGTTTACTATATAACCAAAGTAACTGTTAAAGGTTAACAAGAACCTTCGTAACTTAAGCTTACTTCTAAAAAAAAAACTAACCTAAATATTAGATACACAAAATACGAAATCAGTCTTTAATAGAAATCCCAGTGAGAACAAAACTAAATTCCAGTTTAGGTGTGTTAGATTAAAATCCGAATAGTCTACCAACACTTATAGACTTCCAGATGAAATATTTGTCTCAAATGATCAAAATCTCTTTAAAATTATTTCAATATTTTCTCCTCAAACTTGAGATTATATCCGTTGGATTGATATAAGTAAATAAGGAGGAAATACACAGTTTTCACATAATTTAACTTTTGAGTTCAAATTATTTATTATGTGGATAAACAAATTGTGTGTTTCTAAATACAGATGTTTTTTTGTCTTGCAAAGACAATTATTTTCATTAGTGGGATATTTGTCATACAATATTTGTTTAACTTATAGTAAGCTTTATTTAGCATGTGTGCAACTTTCTCAGAATTTAAATAGCACAGTTTATTTGTTTTAAGTATTACGGAAAACACGGCATTTATAATAATACAAAGTGAAATGTACTTTAACTTGACGTCAAGCAGTATTGTTTGGAGTAGTGTTGAAGAAAATAACGGTTGTCTGAACTGATAGAAGATTTATTATGGTGGCAGTGTATCGTACGGCGATAGTTGCTCAGTCTTGTTAAATAAATGTTCGCTCTAACCTACATACGATATTTATACACATGGTTTTATTTTCGCAAGTTAGCGGCATAGTTACAATGCAGTCATTGTAAATCAAGTAATGCATTTATCCAAAACAAACACAGTCAGTTGTAATTTATAAAATTACAGGAAAGTTTTTTTTACAAAAAATAAATCGTTTAAAGGATTGATTATAAGTCCAAAAACTTTCATAATGGAATAGCTGTAAAAGTTAAGTACATATGTAATGAATATAAAATATTGATATATAAATTAACTAAACTAGCTGACCCGTGCAAATATTTCGCAACTTAAGAGTAGGCCTACATTAATACGTAGATTTAATTCAATTATTACATTTATTTATTTACGTTTGTTTACACAATAACAGTTTATAAAAATATATAACGCTTTACGTTGATTTAATTTTATTGATTTGTGTGATAGATTACACTTGCATATAGAATGTAAACAATCTAACGAACAGTTGTCGTGTTAAAACTGACAACTGTTTCTCCCAAAGTTTATAAGAAATTGTAGAAACTTTCAAAATTTTTAAAATTGTTAATGATTTAAAATTGTTAATTGTCTTAAAAATTGTTAATTTTCCAAAAAATAATATGATTTCGTGTCTGTCTATCATGTTTAAAAATGCGTAATCAAAGGTTATACATTTTCCTTTTAAAAATGTTATGGAAAAGTTATGGAACATTTTTTTTAATAATAATAAATATAATTGTAACTGCCAATGTACTTAACGACTTTCTGTACTAACGAATCCAACAAAGAAAATTCAACACTCTTATCTTGATCATGAGTCACTTTCTATGTATATAGTAAACCACATGAAAAGAGGCGACGAAATATTTATAACAGAAATTTTAGTACTATTAAAAAATAAGGCAATGAATTTAAGTTATATTTTGGACTTATTCAAAATAACTGTTAATTTATGCAAATGATACTAAAAGTATTCAAACGGCCAAATAAAAACCGTTAAAACTCTCACCGATGTACAATATACTCGAAGTTACGATGAGTAAACATTCTATGGGCTAGTAGTTCTGAGTAATCGCAGGTGGCAGCACACAACAACGATCCCTGATGACTGCACCAACACATTATCAAATATTTAAAGCAGAAGACCGTTAGGACACTCGACAATTCACACTATTCTCACACATTAAGCTGATAAGAAGCTATACTACACTTTGATCTTAGCCAAGAGGCCGAGAAGCGAATATTACAACTCACTTTGAGTTAGGCCTACCAGTTAAAACGTTCAAAATTAGATTTCCTTAACATTCCTTTTCCAAAAACGAAAAAATAGATTAAATACAAAAGCATAATATATATGTCTTTTCTACAATGTTACAACTAAATCTTCCTCTTTGACATTTATTTAGTCGAATATTATTTTTAATATCATCTTTAAAATAATTTAAGGAACCATTCCCCTTGTTTATTTGAACATATATTATTTACATTAGTAAAATATAAGTGGCAATGGGTGTTTCAAAAGTATATAATAAAAAGCTTGATTCCGTTGAACTTCTTTCAAATGTAATGGCATTTGTCTGGAACTGTCATTTACTCTCCACTGTCGTAAGAAAGGAACGTATGAAATGTCATGTTAGAGTTACGCATTAATAAATCTTTCTGAAAAATGAAGGAGAACATTTGTAGACGAGTGTTATTATCATCACTTTTTGCAAGATATGCACTTTATACGGATTCGTAAGAGCGGGCTGTCATTTAATCAATACTACTAATTAAAAAGGATTAGAGTTTTTTACTTCCAGTGAAGTTTTGTCTTGTCTTTAAATACAATCTCACAATCTAATTACAGGAGTTTAAGTTATTTATGCAAAGAGTTTGAGAGTTATATAACCATCCATTTTTGCCCCAACTTTGGAGTTTGGTGTTTTGGTTTAATTTACATAAGAATTAGTAGGTTTTTAGTTAAAACCCTAAAAATATATTTCAGGAAGTCAGCCTAATTCGTCAGCTCAATACGTATACAACAAATTTTCGTTCCCATTTTGAGGGATTTCTATTGGTCAGAACTTATAGCTGGTTTAGGATTAGCGTCTAAAAAGTTCAAAGAAAATAAACTTTAATAAAATGAAATAAATATTTAGAGAGCAAATAAAAGTCATCTCGTTAAATTTGTTTAACATTTTTGTATTATTAAGTAAATAATAACATTTAATCTGTTATATCTTAAGGTTGTATCTTAAATCAAAACTAAAATTTTTCGCAACACTAAGTCCACGCGCTAACCTTTGATATATTTAGTTTGATAAATTTGCAACGCTCGCTAAATTTATTTCTAAAAGAATACGAACGTGATCATGGTCAAAGATCTCCATTTGTTATTTCAGGTAGAAATTCTAAAATATGATTAAATAAACTCAACTCTGATGGAGTGTTACACAAAACATTGCTTGACAGTTATCACCAACATTGTGGCAAAGAACGTTCTATCATGCACGTTGTAACATATCCGGTCCGTTGGTGGAAATGTATCTTGTGTTCACAATCACGTAAAATATTAATTCACAGACGTCGAGACGTGGTTTCTATTAGAAGTGAAGGTTGCGAGATGGTTTTTAAAAGCTTTATATTAAGCTGCCAAAGCTTGGTGTAAGTAATATTTTCTTAAAAGGATTTTATAAAAAATAAATGTAACACACAATCCCTATTAAGTTAATAATTGCGTTTCGCAGTTTGGAAAATGGTACTTTCTATGCAGTTAAAAGTATTGTCACAGTTTATTTTCACTTAGCATTTTTAAAACAAACATTTTAAATTTTATATTATGACATTTACATGCTAACATCATTAAATACATTTTACTAAAGATAGGTAAAATAAAGTCTTGATTTGTGGTTGTATTTGTAAAATACTAAACGTGTATGAAAACAAACATTGTACCAACCAGGCTCGAAACTTACATATCACTTGAATATGTTCAAGGCAAACAATAAAACAAATAAGTATCTATTTGTTGATATAAATAGTTGTATACATTGGAATAAGAGTTAGTTTAATTCTATATAACGATTAGATAGAATAGAACTATTTATATTGATTTGATATCGATGGAAAATGATTCTTGAATATATTCAAAAATATAAAATATCACATAGTGTTAAGAGAAAATAGTATTATATAAAGACGAACAACTTTAAAAACTGAACGAGATAAAATCTTTTTGTTTGTCCGAATTAATTAATGTATCTAATATGTAAAATTGAAAATACTACATTTAATTGCCACTGTATTTTTGATAAAGAGGTTTGAAAAATTGTATTTAAATTTAAATAATTAAAAAAACTAGATAAGATAATCTAGGAAGATAAGAGTAAAAGGGCACCAGACCTTTACAAATTCACTGGAACAAAATTAATTTTAATTAAAATCTTGTTTCGTGCTTTCAGAATTTGTAATTAACTTTAAAAGCACATATTCGGTGCAGTTCGAGTTATCACAAGTTGTTCAGGAAGTGGTTGGATCCACGAAACTATTTGCAGTAATTTCTATATGAGGCATGGGGCACGAAAGAGATATCGCTTCCAGCTAAGGAGTACTTCTGAACATAAACATGACGAAGATTAATCGAATTAATTTATCTCTCAAACAATCGACATTATTTTAAAGACCATTTTGTTATCAATATTTAATCAGTTCCTGTTTAGTTCCAAGCAACTAATATTACATTAAATGAAATATTGATTTAGGAAGAATTTCATTTTGTAATTATACAATACAATCGCGTTGCCTAGTTTACAAAATAAATGATTTTTTTATATTTCTAAAATAGCTATTTGTAATGTCAGCAATGAATATTTTCAAATAAAAGTCGAGAAAATGTTATTCAAACTAAAATGTCACCAAAGAGTTGGTGTGAGTAGTTATTGTTATGACAGAAAGGAATGTTTGGCTTTAAAGTTAGGTTATTCGTGGATATTTCACCGGTACGTTAGTTAGTGAACATATTTTAATATGCGCTTCTACATCTGGCTCTACTGTTGAATAAAATATGCAGAGATTCACAATTATTATTAAAAACGTAGGTGGTGTGATTAAGTAAGCAACTCCAGATATCAGTCACACAGTCGACATGAAATGTTTTGAAGGACAGAAAAAGGACTTCATCCGAGGAGTTCTCCGAGTTGGATGATCCAACTGAAAAGTATCAGAGACGGAATAGTTATAGGTTATGGAGATCATCGACTGATGTGAGGTTAATGAAACAGGAGGAAAGATCTGACACCGTGTTCAGTTGTCAAGAGCACTGTAACGAAGAAATTTGGAGTAGAGTGAGAGTCGGACTAATACTGAATGCAGACATCTGGACCGCTGGGATTATATTTCGCCCAGCTACTCAAGAGTTACGGGTACTCCAGATTATACATCAACGAGAGAGTAGAAGTGAGTAGCTTAAGTACCCGTACGAAGATTCTCCGAAGGATGATGCCAACATCACCATTTTAGAGTGAAACAGTTGGGAGCCAATTGACTTGTACTTTAGCAGGTGTAAGGTCCGATAACAGCTGACACTTTGGTTCAAACGAAGCTCCTAGGCATTGCATATTAATAGAGATAAATAGAGAGTGTAATATATTCTGTGATAAG
Organism: Philaenus spumarius; assembly: GCA_018207615.1. Classification (NCBI taxonomy): domain Eukaryota; kingdom Metazoa; phylum Arthropoda; class Insecta; order Hemiptera; family Aphrophoridae; genus Philaenus; species Philaenus spumarius. Next base: position 383,256 of record JAGFPH010000566.1, read on the forward strand.
ACAAAGGTATATATATATATATATATATATATATATACTAATGACGTAGTATGTGCCATTATTCAAGTTCCGCGCCACCAAGATATTACGCTTGTCAAATATTCTGTATTACCGACCAACAATACAAGTTCTAGTAGTCCCTTTTTATCCCGCAAGGCGACACCACTCAACAGACACCAGCTGTTAAAGCAGTCAGTCATGCGCCCTGGACCAACTTTGGACACGATAGGCATTTCAGTTGAAGTAGCCATTTTATTCTTTTGTCGTTCTGGGAAGCAACGCCATGCGTTCGCTTGTAATGCCGTTTTTGTAAATTGTAAAATGTTATAGTCGTGTGTTATTGAACGACAGTGCGCTATTAAATAACATGCTTTATATTTAAAGCCTATTCAACAAAGCACCAGGTATGTCCATAGCAATATAACCAAATCAAATGTCTTAACGTGTTCACTTTTGCTTATGAAACATTAGCCTTGTAAGTTATTGCCAATCAAGTTAAGTTTATATTCAAGATTATCAATAATATTTCAAAATTATTAAGTGTATTTTTAATATTTGTCTAACTCAATTTTTGATTCCTTGAGTACAATTAGTGTACAACCTAGTGCCTAAATAACAACCTAGTAACTCTTGCCTAAATTCAAACCTAAGTCTAGGCTAAAGCAAATTGTCTAATCATATTGTTATAACTTTAAAGTCATAAAGTAAAGCAAAGTAAAGTTGTGTAACTTATTATCTTATGGTCATTCCGTTTTGAGGAAAGTCTGAAACATATAAACTTCACAAACATGTGTTTGCATTTTACATGTGGTAACAGTTAAAGTTTAACATGAAAAATGGTAACAGGTTAACTAATGTTAAATCTTGAATTACCAATTAACAATTATTCTCAACCTTGCTTGTTAAACACTTGTCAAAATAATATAAAGGCAAACTCTTTAAGCCTAAAGTCTGTTCACAATGTTTTTGGTTTTAAAACCTACCATAAATGCTAAAACCATGTTCTTTTGTTTTACATGCAGTGTATAACTGGTGCAAGATGGAGAGTTAAATATGTTCTTCTGCAATTAAAAAATAACATTACCTTCAGACCACCAATGCAACTCTTTTCTATTTAATTTCGCCGACAGTGCCTAGTGTTTCAAAGTAGTTACACTCAAATTACTATTTATCAGTTCAAACCATAGCTATGAACTATACAATAAAGTTGTACTTAAATCTGCAGTGAACATTTCTCATAAATTGTTTTTTGAATAGGTTGTGTAAATATTGTTGTCTTTCTTAAGAGTTAATATATAATAAATGTCTTTTATAATTTAATTTAATTGGGAGGTGCGCTATAGCAAATTTTTGGAACTACAATCCTCCAAGGATTTTTAGTCAAAATTCTAACAGTTTTTTTTATTTATTATAAGAGAGACGTCTCAGCAAATTGTTAAATGCCATTATTTTTTATTATTTAATTTTACTTAGCATTAAGGTTGGCCAACAAAATAAATGTTACCTTTTAATAAATCCATGGTACAATGTACTTAATCTTGTAATTTTGTATAGTTAATAAAATTGTATAAATTTGTATTTATTATTAATGGGGAGGGTTTTTCAGCTTTTAATTTTTTTGGGTGGGGGTGGATCTTTTAAATTCAACAAAATAAATATTGTAAAGCAAAACTTTTATTAAATTCTTTTTTTTTTTTTTTGTAATTAAGGGCATGTCTTTTTTTTATAAATATATTTAAAATATATTTTTCTTTTGGTTTTGGTCGTCAATAAATCAAAATCTAATCTAACTTCTTCTTTATTGAGTTGACCTCAATATATCTGAATTATATTTGTGAGTGATCGGCTAAGACATTTCTTCAGTTTGGCGAGTATAAATTGTTTAAGGTAAGTCTTTTGAACATGTCCAGTCTTTGTGGTCCAGGTATAGCTTCCATATATTTAATTGTTTAAATCCGAGACTGGTACAAGTATCACCAGAATAAGTCAACAGTAGCTGGAGCTGAAATGGAAAGAACGCTTCATGTCGAAGAAATGCCATGAGTGCTCTCGACGTGGTATTGTCGCATTGAGGAAAGAGTGGTTATTTTTTGTGTAAGGCAAACACTTCACATGCTTCCAATGCCCAGTACAACGATGTAAACTCCTTTTACAATTATTTTAAAATAGTAATTCGAAATATAAAGATAAATGAAACAATGTATTTTAGTGCAGATTAAAATAATAAATGTGTAGTGATTAAGTCCCGGTTGTGTACTAATTTTTGAAATAAATTTAAACTATTGTGACGTATATATTTTGGAAATCTATTGTAAATATTGCAATATTTGTTGAATCGCTTAATAATTAGAGTAATATATTTATATATGTTTAAACAAATATAAAAAAGTAAACACTAATTTTGGCTTTTAAACTCAAAGTAATAAATAGGTCATACAAAGAATGTAAAGACTTGCAAAGATGTACAGGATTCTTGAGTAATCTTCTATGTTCAAAACTAATTGAATCCAACAAAAGAACCAACTGGAACGTTTCACAACAGGATGCATTACGTCTATTTATTTTAGGTTATTCACTTTAAAAAGTGTTCTATTATAACTTGATTTTTAGGTTTTATACTTTACTAATGTTGTAAAGGATAATTTGTAATACATGTTAAAGGAAAGAAAAATTACGTCTATTTATTTTAGGTTATTCACTTTAAAAAGTATTTCATTATAACTTGATTTAAAGGTTTTATACTTTATTAATGTTGTAAAGGGTAATTTGCATTGCATGTTTATATTAGAGGAAAGGAACAAAAATTTGATGGATATTATAGAGAAAGAAAATTCTAATGAAGAAAATTATGCATTTATTATACCGAAATTATCAAAATAAAAAAACTTATTTGTATGTATTGTAGTTCTCTCATAAAACATAGTAAGTTAACAAATAATAATTACATATAAATAAACAAATGTGTGGGTGTGTGTGAGAGATATTGGATAGAATACAAATGAATTTGGACTTTGTGCAACTCTTTTGATTTCATGATGAAAGTATAATCCATCCTTCAGTAGGTCTGCACTGCATCAGTTCTATATTTTAATTAAATGGCTTCTTTAATCTTTATACTCTTCAATTCCCTTCTGAACTCCTGTAATCAATTTTAATAAAACAACTGCATCGTTAGCAAGTAAACGCTATACATTATATTATTAAATAAACTATTTATTGCGATTTAGTTTTTCTCAATATTTTCTGTATATACGTTTTCTTTTAAACAAAAACATCACTATTTTTAAATTGCACGAAAAATGGTCGACTTTCAGTTTTATTATAGGATGTAGGCCTATAAATAATATCAACAGAGAAACCGAGTTTTTGGTTTTTGCATGACATATCAATAATGTTAATGATCAAATGATCGTTTTGAACTTAAACAAATTATTATATTGTTTGAACGACACTAAATGCAAATTAGCCATATTTGCCATATTGCAAATATGTAAACTCTACATTTTAATAGAATAACTCTAAAAGTTGATTTTAATCTAGTGATTGTATTAAAAAATTACTCAGAATAAAGGCAGTGATACCACTATATACGGTTCTGGTTATGGGCAAAATCACATGGTGCATTGTACGATGTCTATTCCGTGGCTTTGAAACGCAGTTACAAGGCTGCATATATTTTATAAATTTTACAAATCGTGAATAATATTTAATTTTGAAATTAGTGTTTAGTTTAAAAATAATATAATTTTGAGCTCTTATACGTATACACCATTATAAACTATTTCTGGTATAATTTAAAATGTTATAAATTCAACGTGACTGTTATGCTTGTCATTTAAAATTCTGGATAAATGTTATTTTTGGATTTTTAATTTTGAAAGATTGTGGCCACATAGATGGCAGTGGGTTGCTTAAGGCGACAAATTAGTAATCGTTAAATTTTAAAAAGTTATTTCTTGTATATTTAATGAAAACATATTCTAACGAATTTGGAGTTGAATATCTTGCAACCGAATTGTCGAATTAAAAATTCTTAATGACATGCAATTTAAAATACGGTTGTCAAAAATACAGCGAGGGCCCAAAATGTTTAATATCACTTTAGTTCTGTGTTTGGAAGAACTTTACCAAAAAAGTGGTAAAATTAATTAACAAAGTTAATCAGTGTTACAATGACAGACATGCTAAAATTATTCTGAAAAAATGTACCTTACCAATCATGCAATAAATGTGCATGACATTTAGAACATAAAGTGTAATAACAGTGAATTATTAAGAATTGATAAAATATTACGATAAAACACTAAACATATTTTATATATAATTTAAAAGAATGGTTTTTAATGGAACGGGAAAAAATATAAATACGAAAGAATGCTGTAAGTTCGTTTTAAAAGTTCTGATTTGACTTATTACTTACGATTTAAAATAAAAATGCAGATAACCTTATAGTTGTAATTTTTTTTTACTATAATAATGTAGTTAAACTACATTTTTCATTGTAAGAGTGATAGTACGGATTTACGTTTTAATGACAGAAAATAAAATGATAATCATTCCAAATTTATAAAAACATTATCCGTTTATAAAATTAGTAATAATACATTATAATCAACACTTAGTATATACTAATAAAACTAATACCACTGGTAACATTGGTAACAAAGAAAACACCCAAGACTTGGATGTTCAGCTTAAGCCTGGGATGTTACGTGAATACGACGGTTAGGCTTATATGATGTGTGTCTTAACGTCATTACAGAAGTTCTGTTGTTAAAACATCTAATGCGACAAAGTTTGTAGACTGTTAAAGTTTCTAGTTTTCTGGGTCGGGGAATCAAAAACCTAAGCCTAAATCAATATCTCCAATAGTTAAAATTTAAGTTTTTCTTATTTTATAACCACATTTAGGGCCAACCATTTTAGATTTTGAATATTACATGGAATCATGCTGCAAATTTAAGTTACTCATCAATGTCAGTTTCTGAAATAAGATGATGGATGTTACGATGACTCGATCTGTAGTATTTGATTTTATATAAGGCTATATGATTCTACCAGTGACCACAGAATATACATTATATTTTATTCTGTAGTCGATGGTTCTACAAATAGAAATCGAGGTTTGACAATTTTCATTTAATGTTGATTTATAAAAGCACATTTATTTAAACATTTCTTTACGATATCGTAAATAAATGAACAGCTATTTTAAGTGTTGTCTTAAAAAAATATAAAGCAAAGATATTATGTTAACATAAAATATACATTTTTGAGAGACAGAATTCAAATGAATGCTTTTAGTTTGGTACATCGCTCTACTCAATGGGCTTAGACAGATTTGTTTTCGATCCTCCAAATTTACCTCCAAAATGTGCCCTAAAAGTTCGAAACAAATTTGTATTACTTAGTTAACTGATTGGGTACCCCACACTATGCCAAATCTGAATCTGTTACTACAAACCGTCTGTGAGAAAAACGGCTGTGACAGACCCGGTGGTGATAACATTAGTTTTCCGTTTTCCTTGTTACAGAACAATAAAGAGGATTAAAACTTATATTTTAGTTTTGGTTTGTAGAACTTTCTGCAGCTGCGTAATAATACTTGTTTAACAATATTTATATCAAGTGATACCTTTAAATCTGACTTCAAAACACGTATTTAAACTCATTGTCGTGCAAACCAACAAAACAGCCTTGTTTAACATACTTTAACAATACATCTACAATATTGAATGTTGAAATTTAACAATGTTCTCAGAGTCTGACTTTTTGAACTTTATTTCTGTATGGAAAAGAATGTTATCATTTTACGAATATCCGTATTTTTTAGTAATTTTCAAATTAATTTTGTAGGTAAAAATAAATTTTCAGCTACCATCCTAAATAAGGTAAGAAATGTATTTTATATTTAGTTCTGGAGGTTAGTGTATTCATGTGTTTCCAATGATATATCATGATGTTATAAACTTTTGAGACACTCTGCGTTCAAGCAAGAAGTAATATTAAAGAAAAAAAGGTTCGAAAATGCATTACATGGTATCTTTTAAAGTAGACAAGATATTAGATCAACTTTCGTGCAGTGCTTACAAAGAAACTTTTTTGGATTTAAAAAATGGGGACGATTGAAGTTACGACAACTATTTGGAACCCGTTAACTTTACAGAAAAGTACAATAAACAATATACCGTATATTATTTGTTTGCAAACTAAACTGTATTTTTTTCTGTAGATGTAAGATGAGAAAATTTGTTTTGGAGTTCTACTGTAAATTTCTTGAAAAAATTAAATATAATTTAGATTTCATCAAGATCATGAATATATTTTAATTATTTAAAAACAGCGTCTGAATGTTTACGATTTTATTTGTTGTCTATAATTTTCTAGTCCTTTAATTTAAGCGGTAAAATATAGAACAACGTCGTTAAAAGAGAACAGGAGAAGCATAGTGACCGAGAGGTAAAGGTATCTGTTTCTTCACTCTTTATTAATCTAAGAGGTATTAGTACAAGTTTAATCCGGTTATAATAGAAAATACAGTGTAAATTTATCTCGCTTGGTTTTTATTTTGTAAAACAAGAACGTTTATAAACCTGTGAAAAGTTTGTATATACATCTGAAAGGAAATTAGGAAGGGAAAAGTAAATTGAGGTGAAGCACGAAAGAGAAAAACTGCATCTAATGGTATAAAGAACGTGCTCGGTCTACAAAATAGCGACCCTCGGGTGAATTGTTGAGTAGAACAGCATTGAATAAATAAACGCGACTCTTCGATAGAAAATGTCGCTACACTTGCAATCCCGTTGTTTGTTACCGCTAATGTGTCTGTTGTAATATACAATATATATTCATTGTATCGTGTAATAACAGAATGACTTTATATTTTGATCGTGTCGCACATGTGTTTATTTATCGATATGTGTGTTTTGTTACTGACAAACAACTAGCCGCGCACAGATAAGAATATGTGAGGGAAATTATTAACGAGTGAATGTTGAGAATAAAGATCCAACATCAAATCTAAAACATCCTGGTCCAAACCCCCACCCCATAGTGAGTTTCGCGATCTTGTATGTATCAGTGTTTACGTATACGTGGACATCAGTACGAATACAAATCCCGCTTTCCGCCAGTTTGTCGCTCATAAATTGTGAATAACGCACAACTTAAAAATCAGTGAAACATTTCACATACCTGCTACATTCTATCTAAAATAATGTTTTCGTGGGAGGTAGTTATTTTTGGTGAATTAGGGCATTTTCCCCGTTAGTCGTAAGAAACAAAAATATCTAAGATTATTCTATACATCATTTAAAAAGTAAGTGTACTAAATTTTAGTTCACAAACTTAAAAAAAGTAAAAAATGAATATTTATTTTTAGGGGTAGATTCCTTATTTTCATCCCTGGGGCACAAGTAATCGAAAAAATGGTTTGTTATTCTTCCTACTTATCACTTAAGAATCGAGTGTGTCAAATATCATATCTTTAAATTCATAGGATAGTTCTAAAAGTTAAGATAGATGCCTCATTCAAGATAGTTGTCTCATTTCAACCCATTGAATGTAAATAATTGAACAATTGTTTACGCCATTAACCCCTCTTATCCTAATTAATCACTTTTGGAAATTTGGTCTCTATCAGTTGAACGGTCTGGGAATGAAAAGTGAACACACATACAAATCAAATTAGACCACATATACCCACGCACATACACATAGATGTTTCTTCTGTGTATATAGATAAGAAAACGGTTTTATATTTCGAAATAAAAACTAATAACTAATTAATTATGTGAAAAATTTTGAAAATTTTGTTGTAAATTATAAGAAGCTTAAAAAATAAAATCAATTGAAGGTTCAAAAGATTGGAGCAAAGACTTAAATAAAACTTATAATTCTTCCAAAGGGCAATACCCTAATTAAAGCCAATTAGGCAAAGAAAGGATAGAACAAAAACCAAATTTATGAGAAGAATAATCAAGGTACAATATTAGTTGATGTATCGGTAGGTACCGCATATATATATTTCCTCTTTTCATATGTTTTCCTCCAAAAACCTTTATTTTATTTATTACTTTGTACTAAAAATATGTAAATACCATAAGTAAGTGTGTAGATATATTCCAAGCTAAAACAGATAAGTAGTATTTTTAATCTTTTACATAATTCGTTACAAAACACAGACCGAGTGGAAAAGGTTGTAAAATATGTTTTTTTAAATATTATTGTAAAGTTAATAATGAAATAAAGAATACAGGATGTAAACATATGTGAAATAATCCACGTATATAAAATTTGGACTGGTTAGTAAAATTAAGTGAAAACTGTGAACTTATTTGTGTGTTATATATATGAAAGTTGGCGGGAACTAGGCCTACTTAAATTTACACAACATTTAAAAGAAATTTTAGACCCATAAATAGTTTAAAAATGTGATTTGTCCATTTAAAATACATAGATCAGCTGATTGAAGAGGTTCAGTGTTGGTAGAATATTTACTCTAATATTTCCATTAATAGCAGATTTAATACTTTGAAACAATATTTGTATTTCTAACATGTAGGTTAGGTTTTTTTAAGAGTCGGCTTTATTCATGCTACATCTTTTTTTTAAATGTTTAACTCCTGTTATATAAAATTATGAAATGTATTAAAACATTGAAAATTGTTTGCCATCTTAGATTATATTAACCCTACAAATTTATTGAAAAGAATTTTAAAATATGTCTATGGATACAGTAAAAATATTCTCAATAAAATTCTAGTTGAAATATAATGACTTCATCGAATTGCAATTTTAACACATTACTTTGTTATCACAATTTTTTGTTGAGGCTAATAAAATACATTTTAAAGTTTAATCAACTCCGTTTTTCGTTTGCACGTTTAAATTGGAAATCGTAAACGTTTATCCTACTGGAAAAGTTGAGCTGGAAGTATGGGGATAGGGGCGAGTGAAGCATCGCTGAGGGAAGTACTACATTTTAATGGCCGTGAGAACAAACCTTATCTACGAAGTGAATATCCAACACAAATGGTGAGCAGAAAGGTGTGAATAAATAATGCTGAAAGTTATGAATAATTTACCACAATTTACTTCTTTAAAGCCTTGTTTGCATTTCATTGTTCTGTAGTGTAAGAGCCAAGACTTACACACAGTACACAGTTACACTTATAAGTACATTTTTAAATGAAAATGGAAATGCAGGAAGAAAATAGATAGCTAAGAAATTGTTATCAGCTAAATTAACAAAAGTTACTAGAGTTAAATATCAACAATTATTTAATAGATTCAGCAAAATTTATAACAGCAATGAATGTAAAATTAATTTATTCTTATGCTTATTGACGATTTATGTAATAAAATAAATCGTTAATGAAGTTAAAAATGTAATTATTTGAGTTCAGACTGTTAAGTTAATTTGCCTTATATGCTTTATATATGTTATATTGTAATAAAGGAAGCGTCTTGACATTTTTTGTTAAAATGTGCGGGTTTTGAGTAATTAAGGTTTGAAATATTCAAACAGCCTCCATTTTAAAGCGCATGATTGGATATAATCGTTTATTTTTCTTAAGATCATTGTTTGAGATCAAACTTTATGCCAAGTTTGAACTCAATCGGTTAAACCGTTCTCTAGATATTAATTATTTAGTAAAAGAAACAAAATGGCGGATATTTGGAAAACGAAGAGTTTTTCGAAAAAAATGTTATTCTTGATTTTCTATTTATTTTGACCCATTTAACCATTTCCCGAAGTTTTTAACACTAACTTTGTTCCACCCTGTATACAAATAACCCTGTGGCCAAAAACTACCATGACGGGGATGAATTACTATACACAGAAAATATGTTTTCATAACTTTACCACACACATTTGGATCTGTGATAGAATAAAACTTGAACACAAAATCTCACAACTAATAAATTCAGTAACGCAAACTCGTTTCAAAGGAATTGTCGCCATCTTCAGTAATGCACGAGCTGCAATAAAAACTATAATGGTTTTGTGGTCAAGTTTTATTCAATCCAGTTATCTCCTCACAAGATAAGCTCAATATTGATTTATTTGGATCTGATATAGTTTTCCTGTAACGCATATAACCACACAAAAAGTCTATCTCCTGTGTTTTTAGAAATAAAACCGTTATTTTATATATATGCGAAAAACCTGAGCGGTTATCATCGTCTGGAAGTCGATTTACCAAAGGGAATTTTAAAGCTATTACAGTGTGTTTAAATCACGTCATAAAGTTTTGTAGAAGGTTTACAGTACAAGTGTAACCTTTATTCTAGTTAATTCACCTGTTCATTTAACTGGGTTAAACAAGCTTAAACGATTTTACGAGTACTCCCGTCTTTGTTCACTTGAGCAAATACTGCATTCACATTCAACATAGCAATAAAGGAAACGTTGAAATAAACTCTAATGAATAAACACAGTAATTTAGTCTTACTTACTCCAAGATTTATAAAACTTTATTTTCAGTAAATATGAGGGATATTATATATTATACCTGCTCAACATTTAAATGAGATTCAGCCATGGAAGAAATATGTGCTATTTTTAATTTCTCGTTTAAAAATCCTACAGAGGAAAGTATTATTATGACTATCAGACTAAATAACTTCTAAACTGTGATAATTATCAAAGTCCTCTCAAAGTTTCAACAAAACATTTTTTGAAATTATATCTCTGCCCTTATGTGTCTGAACGAGATAAACTAACGTGTAAGGTGGATGAAGTTCGTTATGTGGCCCTTACTTAAATATTGAAGGTATGTAGTAGCGCTTTTGAGGAATAAAACTTCAGATTTTTACTCCCCGTAAATCACATTCAGATGATAAATATTTAAAAATAAAAATTGCACAAAACAAAAAATACACACCATAAATTACACCTAAATAAATGTTTACAAATAGCAACTTTAAATTTCTTATAAGGGGAGGTACGAATTCTCCTCATAATCAGAACGACATATATTTTGTCAAAATATTTCCGAAGTGGTTGCAGGTTAATAATTGTTCTAGTTTTAGAACTTGTTTAAATTTCATAAATGTGTTTTTTTTAGCTCTTCAAACAGTCAAATAGTGAAATTACAAGGCATTCAAATAGTCACCTGATAACATCCTCAATTAAAAATTATCTTTTCAGTCCAACTCATTATACGAGACAGCTCTGAGATACAATAGACTGATAAGGCCATCCAAGTAGTCTCAGCCTTAGACCCACCGCAACAATCAGTAGTACAGCAAGAGCGCATAAAACATTATGTCGATAATTAAGTGTACATGTGTATGTGTATTTTTTGTGTGTGTAATATTCTATATGTTTTCGTGTATGTTTTAATGTTTTGACGACCTCTACGGAGATAAAACTGAAGATGGAGTCCCGAGTAAACGCGTCTTAAGGACAAGACAAGTGAAGTCACATGACGGAACAAATAAGGTAATTTATAACTGCATATTAATTGTTAATCATTAATGACTTGGACACCAAACAATGAACATTAAAGCTCTTCCTTTTATCCCATAAGATTAACGAATTACTATGAGTGGAATAACGACGAGAAAGCCGAGTTGTTATCAGCTCCTGTTTATGTCTAGGATCATTGAAACTACCTAATAGGGTTTGTCACAAACATTTTGCAAAATTTTTCAAACTAAAATTGGCAAGCAAAATGCTTCAAGTTTTAATATGCAAAGTAATTGAAAAGATATATCTATGCAATATCTTTGTTATTTAATACATAATAACAATAGTAGACAAACGATATTTGTGATAAACCTATTTGCACTGCTTCTGCGATCACAGAGTACGTTTAATTTTTGACTTTAAGTATCACAGAGTGGCAGACAAACATTCGATTAAATCTGTTATTAATAAGTCAGCGATCTTTTCTAATAATATTTTACTGTACAAAACTGCTGTTGTTATGATTTTAGTTTTGAAAGTGAGAAGTCAAATGTTAAGTTTTGTCATGTTAAATAGCGTATTCAGGATTTGATCAAAAGTGACAAACTATGTAATCAGTAAAGGTTTTAGTTTTACCAGAAATAGTGTTTAATTGTGCTGAATGATATAAGAGATGCTCACCCCCTTACTTGTGCATTCTTTAAGTCCGTTTCGATTGTTAATCATATTTAAAAATACCAAAAATAAATACCTCAAATAGTGGTAGAAGGAAATTTAAGCATAAAGTTGTGAACGGTATCCTAGTCGGTATTTCGTATAATCTTCTCTAGCTCGTAACATGTTGATTGCCTATACTGAAAAACCTCAACTCATGTAAGCAGCTAAATAGGGTTGCCACAAACCACGTTCAACAATTTAGATTAACAAGTCAGTAAAGGTTGTTCTCTGTATAGACAGTTTATTGAAATGTATACAAAATTTGACCTAATCTCCGTAGTTGATTACTAAAGACTGGGGTAAATATCCAATGTAGTCAAGGAATCTCAGTTATTGTAGAAACTCTCATGGGAAAGTATTCCTACAATCAAGAAAAGTAAAAATTACACAGATTTTTAATAATTAGAGCACGAAGGAAGACAGTTAAATAGAAGTTACTATCGGATGTTTTGTAAAGTTCTGCTAAACAATCTGCACACAAAATAATCCGGGTACTATAAACACGGAACTACAGTTTTAGTCAATTGTTCTGTTACGTAATGCAACAATGAAATACAATCCTATTCTCTCGAGGCTGTCTGCTTAATTCTTGTAAAGTGCACCGCTGCGCGTAACGTGGATGCACTTTACTACCATTATACAAAGAGTGCCTCGCGAGAGTTGATAACAGCATACTTTCATCCAGTAAACAGGAAGTGTACTAGATAGCTTATAATACTGTATAAATTGAATAGAGTTCACGTGTGAAACATTTTACCTCAGATAATAAAACAAACATGCTTCTTACTAAGCAAACATCACGAGTATAGGCTTGGCGCACAAGAAAACATAGCAAAACATAATATAAAGTAAATAAGTTAATCAGAATGAAAATATATGGCAACAGTAGTGTGTGATTTCAAAATAAGAGATTATAACCCCCCTCCGGAAATGTGAAAGGGGGTTGGGGCTGTGCGTGTGGGGAAACACACGATACAATTATTAAACATTTATTTTTATTGAATAGCAAACTTATTAGCCCCATCAGGTCTAATTTTCTATTTATGAAAGAAAGAGACAATGCATCAATTATTATACCTTTATTTACAGGTTTATTAGGAGGACTGTCTCTATTCAACCTAACCTGACTTAATAGAAATACAATATACATTAAACAAAACTGACTACTCAAATGGAAATACGTACAATCTTTTTAAATAACACTAACACAATTCAAAATTATTCGCTCTAAAACTACTTCGTCTTTCTTGCTTAAAAACAACACTTTAACAGTTTAGAAAACAAACGAATACATTAATTAATAATTACCTTTACTGAGGAGCGAATTTAGCCCTTTAAGGCCTAATCCTCCACTTACGAGAGAGATAGAGAGGTGAAAAACCACGAATGTCATACAAACTTTAAAGATTAATAAATTAAGATGAGAAAGATATGAAAACAAGTAAATACTTAGAGAGTAATATAATTCAAATAATTTTTTAATAATCACTCATAAGAACTGAAATCATACAGACACATATTAGTATTTCAGCTGTCTCTCCTGGACAATACATAGGATTTGTTAACTGTTTGGCTACCTAGTTATGACAGTTGACAAACAAAGCGAGAGAAAGGGCAGAATGGGAGAACACAGAGAGAGAGAGAGAGAGAGAGAGAGGGGGGGGGAGATATGGGAAATAGAAAGCAAGAGCAGGTGATGAGATAGTGAATTGGTTTGCCAATATTTTAATTATAAGTTTTGAAATTTAAACAGTGTGCTTATAATTTGATGAAAAGTTTACAAACCAGTCAAACTAGATTTGATCAAATACTGTATCGGTAATTTACAAACTTTATAATAGTTTTCAGTTAATGATTGAGCAAAATTACACATTTTTGGTTTAAGTATTGTACTAGAAACCTTTTTTGTGTTGGTTATTAATTCCTACCACAGTAATATAAGCCCGGACTATCGCGAATGACAGTTTCGATTGATTGGATTCGAATAAGAGATTATTTTGACTTACCCTTGCGTTCAGTAATAAATATGTAACACATTTTCCTATATAATACTTTTACGTATTTTTAATATTTAATACTTTAATGTCTGATACATATTGTAATCGAACTTTAAACAAAAATGATCATAAAATAATAATCAATTTATTTATCAGAGAAAAAAGCATAAAAGAATTTGAGTTTTAAAAATGTAGGAAGTGATCACTTTATAGAAATGACATACATTCATTTAAATACTAAGGTTGAAAATATGGAGACCATATGTGTCCTTCAAGTTATGTACTGTTTACTAAACTAAAATTGTATTTTTTGTTGTATGGTTGTAACTTATATTTAAAAGTATAAACGACAGACGGTATTATTTATATAAATAGTTTGGTTTTATTATTCCTAAAAAAACTACTTTTGGTTTGTTTTACAGCGTTTTATATAAAACCAACTCCAATCAATGAGTTTCTGTAACACATTTTAAACAAAAAGCCAATTTAAGACTATTTTCAAAAAAAATAAGAATGATTTGTTTTCTCAAAACTCACTATGGTGTTTGAAGCGCTGCTCCAAAATGGTTGAGCACGCGGAGCAGTTAAGGGTGCAATGTGGACGTCTAGGAGAGAGCGCAGCAGTGCTAGCCACCCCTGTCATGGCTACCTCAATACTGAGCGCAACCCTCACCCGCACAATCAATGCTTTCTCCCCCTTCTCTTTATCCAAGCCACTACTAACCGTTTACTCATCTTATTAAACAGCTTCCCTTTTTATGACGTAAATAATTAAAAGTTACTTTCTAGAACATTATAGTTGTTGTTGTAATGAAGTTCAGACATTTCCCAGAGGATCAAATCATTTTATAGTTTCAGTGAACGAGAATTAGAAGTTCTGTATTTCGTAAAATTAAAACTAACATCAGCTGTTACAATGACACTAAAATATTATTAACTTTTAAAGATCCTTTCATTTTAAATAAGTTAACTAGAGTACATCTACATTAAATTCATTATAACTGAGGCCATGAAGAAGGTTTTCTGAAAATTAAATGATTTGTGTAGTTTGAAAACATTTTAAATCGTCCGACCGATATTTATTTAACGTTAAGAATATTTTATGCAATGATAAAATCAGACGACAATATAAAGCTATCAACGAGGTCTAATAAAAATGAGCAGATGTTTGAATGGTTTGAATTAATAATTAATATTACATAACGCTCACAAAATTGTGTGTACAACAAATCAATAAACATGAAAATACAAAATTTCATCCTCAAAATGTTTAGTATAGTTATTGTTTAAGCTCATTTAGCCTAAAAAACACTGTTTCGAACTAAAAGTAGTTATTGCTATTTAAGTTTTGAAATAATTATAAATGTTACGAAACTACTAAACGTATTATTATTACTAATACTCAAATATCAGTATAATGATGTACATCATCATATTATGTAATCATTTAAGTGACAGATTTACAGATGACAGATCTCTTTGTCATAATTATTAGGCTATCTCTTAGACAATTTATTCAGGTCAAAAACCATAATTTGGTGTAGTTTCTTTCTTTTTTTTATGGAATTTAAATATATCCTTTTAAATTTTAAAGCGGTGAATATTTTCAAATTGTATCTAGATATTTATTGCCCAAAATCATTCAAAATAGCAACCTTTCTTTCTTTTGTATTAGAGTACCTATTTAAAAAGGTAAAAACTTAAAAAAATACTGCTATTTCCAAATATGACAGGAGTTATTTTAAAAATTGGTTCCAGAAACCCCTAAAATTTATGCTAATTACAGTAATAAATAATAGAAACATAAATACTTTTTGTTCAGATAAAGACTAACTAAAATCGACAGTGAAATTTACTGTCATAAAGACAGTACTAGATTAGGTTCTGGAATTAATATTAATCAATTGAAATTTAAAATTGATTTCAAAAAAATAAGATGATTATAATTAAAAAAATACTAGTTACAGTTTTACTAGTACGTATATCATAAAAAATGTTATTTTTACATTTACATTTCAGTATTTTAAAATTAATTTTATAGTTTTATTACATTTTAATTGGAAAATTTTACAAAAGGTTAACATGAATAATTTAAAAAATTATAAAACGGTTACAGTCTTGGAATTTTATGTAAAATCCAAAAACAATTTCAAAATGTGATTTTCCTTAAGACATTTTAAAGTTGACCAGTATGTTGGAAAGTGGTTTCATTTTTAAGGTTTTATAATTAGATTTACCATTGTTTTGAACAAATAAATATTTCAATAAGCACGGGTTCAAATATACAATTAACTCATTTTGTATTTACTAAGTTTTGTGTATCTTTTGTTCGTTTATTCAAATTCGACCAACCAAAGTACATACGTCTATATTTACATTCAACCAAGCAATTTTGTAGAGAATACTGGCAACATAGTACATCAAAGTTGCGCGAAAATTAATGAGTTAAAAGATAATATAAGCTAACTCTATGTAATGTTGTAAAGTGTTGAAAGTTAAGCTATAAAAATGATAAATTTTCTACCACAAATAATAAAAAAAGAATTAACATTACAACATGTCATGTATATATATTTAAATTTAATTTTCTGTGGCTAGATAAAAGCTATCTATATTTTATTCATTAAAAAAAAAACAGAACCACTATTTCCCTTTAAACCCAATTTATACCGGGGGCGGAAGGGCATGTATTTTTTTACTTCATTCTTATACAGGAATCTAAAGCAATTGAAAGGCCATATGGGGTCTTAAAAAAAGTTATTTTCTTAAGTTAAGGTTTAATGTATGCTGAAAGTCCACAATTGCCTTCAATAGCAAAAACAGTTTTAGCACATGTTTGCTGCCCAATCCCATTTCAAAAGATGGTAGTTGTCAGACTTTTCTACAATGAATAAGCTTTGAGCAAAAGATCTCATCTGGTTGTTTTAGTTAAAAAAACGCCTCATTTTTAATCATATTACCAGTATTATCTGTCTTAAGACCGTGTCCAGCATAAAAGTTCAGAAAATGTACTACATTTTCAAAAAACGTATTCTAAAAACTACATGTTTAAAATGGATAACTGTATACTTACTATGACTATATAGTTTCTAATTTGATTGTATTTAAAAATGTATTTTTTTCTGTAAATAGTTTCTGAGTTAAGTAATCGTAATTTGGAATTAGCCAAGTTAGTTTATATAATTAATTCAACCACTTTAAAGATTTAATGAAAATGTTTTGAAAAAGCTAGAAGTAAAATATTACTTGACCAAAAAAGTTTCAATTAAGTTTAATACTGGTTCAAAGAATACTATAAATTTACTTGTACCAATTATTTCTACAAAATTTACCACCTTAAATTTGTAGAACAACCATCAGTTTCATACTGTTAATCGCAACAAATAAATAGATTTAAAAAGTGATCTGTTAAAACGTGCCTATTATTATTTTGTATTAGTGTTAACGATAAAACAATGATTAATAAAATCTAACTCTTAATGGTTACGAATTATAAAATGTGTTGTCCCTCAGGCCTTCAGTCTAAATTCAATCAATTAAATTCTTTGTATTTAAATTATCTTAATTATAAATTATTGTACCGTCTTTTTTCAAAATCTCTTTTGTTATTAATATCTTTCAGTGAGTTAGATCCTGTAAATATACCGCTCAAATACTGTCTACAGAGTTTCATCGAATGGGCGTTCCTTTCATTTTAATATGTGCTATCCCGTTATTTAAGATTCGAAACAAAGAGAACTACCAACTGGTTTTAATGAAATAAAATGTACCCCGAGAGTGACACATCTTGTGTAGGGGTCTCGTGAGTGACAATGTAAAAAAGTATTTTTAATAATGTTATTGCGAAATAAACACAATAAATGACACATTTTTGTTATAACTTAGGATAGAAAGGACCATAACTTTTTCGTTCTACTCAATTTAATAAAAGTCACAATATTGGTGGTTTTGCGGACGTAATATCGGACAGCTTAAGCGCATTAAATGATTTCTTGAGGGGTTCTATATTATATTTCTACTGAAGACTAACTGTGTACGATAATAAAGAACGTTCTTAGCGAATTTCTGACAAAATGAAATCTTGTAATTGCGATCCTTTTCAAGGAATTTCCTTCAGAGGATTACAAACTATCCAATGACCATTTCTCCAAGACAGAATTAATACTATGTTTACGCTTTGTTGTTTAACATTAAACATATTACGGCGATACATTAATCTATTTTTTAGGTCACCACAAATTGGAATGTTCAACTAGTAATATATTTTATAGAAACTATATAAGGTTTAAATGAGCATAACAATATTGTTTATAGTACCAAGATTTAAATAATTATCAGCTGATCAAGTAGTGCTTATTTAACTGGATTACAAAGATGGAAAGTGACTCTACTATTTCAAAGACACTCCAATAGAAACCCGCCTGGAAAACAGCAAAAACGAGGAACAATCCTTCAATGGGAAATGTGTCAAATGTAAATCATGGGTGGAAGAGAAAGAGCCATACACATACAAGTTTGAACTTGAAATAAAAAGGGACTATGTGACTTTAGTGGTTGATATATATTCAAGGATTTGTATTTATGATTTAATATAATGTGTTCATAAATTAAACAATCACTTGCTATGAATATTATTTGGTATACGTATTATGTTATTTTTAAATTAGTAGAAATATAAATTTATATAACAAAACCGATTCAGCCTAAAGAGATTTTTATTAAAATATAATATTATACCTCTATAAAAGAAATTGAACTAATAGAGTGAATAAAAGTAAGTGATGTTAGCCGAACTAAGTTAACACAACTTATAATTAATATTATATAAAACTAGTGGACCCGGCAATGCTTCGCAATTGATTAATTTAATTTTAAGGGTAGTTATTCTATTTCATCCCTTTGACTTAAATAATCGAATTGAAAATGTTTTTTTTTAATATAAATTAAGAATAATATTAAATGATTTTAGTTTTGTAGTTTGTAGGAATTTAGTACAATTTATTTTGGTTTTATAAGGGTAGCTATCCCATGTTATTTCAAAGATCCTAGTATTAATATGTGTAAATTGTGACATTTTAGTGAAATTATTTAGGTAGTTTTTGAGAAAATAGAAAAAGTAAGTGTTTGGATTACTATTTAATTTAAGAGTAGTTTTTACATTCCATACTTTTGGCAAGTAATCAAATTGCTAATAGTTTTTCCGCATATCTTAAAAATAATATTACATAATTTTAGTTTTATAGCTTGTAGGAAGTTACTTTAATATATATTTATTGTATAAGGGGTAGCAACCCCATTTAAACCCCTTAGACTGTAGTAATTTTAATGTCTAAACACTCCTGACAATGATATGGATAAACTGTGAAATTTTTAGTGAAATCGGTTGAATAGTTTTTGAGTAGGCTATACGGAGGACAAAGGAGCTGTATTAGTATATATATTTCTATGGTGATTAAACTTAGTTTTCATAGAGAGCATAATATTAACTTATATTCTACCTCTTTGCACAAATACTTTGGTTACTATGGTTACGTTGTTGTTTATTTTTTATACTCTTATTATAATATAAAAGTGTTGTTGTTTTATGAAGCCTTTTAGCCTAAATAACTTTACAATTGTTTTTTCTTATTTGGGTTGCCTAAAATGTATAACAGGAGCGAAGAAGCAAAGAAGCATCTATATATTAATTTGAAAATATTTTTTGTCATCCGAGTTAGATCTCGAGTTTTACTGGACCGATATACACGCAATTTTAACCAAATTAAAGGTAATTGTCTGTATATTTGCCCATTTACCTTAAAATTTTACTATTCCTTCAATTGATATTTTAAAAATGGAATTTAAAATATTTGCTATTCATTAACATTGTTTTTACTGATCAACTGAATAGCACAGATCAGCTGATTATAACAGCACATGTTTTATTATCATCTGAAGTTCTATTGAACATTATATAATAGCACAGATCAGCTGATTATAACAGCACATATTTTATTATCATAACATGGTTGTTTATATTGTAATTTACTTTATTGAAGTAGGTTATGTTTAATTTTGCTGTTTCCATTGTCCTTCATTGAAGTAGGTTATGTTTAATTTTGCTGTTGCTTAATTATGTTTTTCCATTTATAATTAAATAGTTATGGAGGTGAAACGTATAAATGGTGATGGGAATTGTCATTTTAGATGTGTTTCTTACTTTTTATATATATGACACAATCGTTCAAATTAAACGAAATTTACTTAATTAAATCAATCTATTAAATCAGGTAACTAGGCCTACTCCTAACTTGCGAAATATTCTAACGTATTAGCTAGTAGAAGAAAATAAACAAACATTCATTTTTATAGGCCTATATTATAAAGATATAAGTAATTTATTGTACATAGTTGATACATACATTTCGTCTATGGATATGAAAATAAACCGAGTTCCATGTAAATAAATTTAAAGTTTTATGGCTAATAGTGTTTGAATAGTTTTTGTGGATAATTTGGTGTTTTAATATAAAGATGGACTTACAAAATTTAGTACACTATGAAAAACCCTTGTGTTTCGAGCGCCAACCACCACACACATATTATTTATGTTGTAATATCTTTTTATGTCGTCATGTTCGTCATATGTATTGGACATAACATCAAAGCTGAGATGGAAAATAATATCAAACGTCTAAACTAAAATATGAACTAGGCCTACTTATAAAAACAAATCTAACCTAAAAATTAGAGTATGGAATCAGCTGTTATCGAAAATATTGAAGTAAACAGCTGATTATTGTATAACCACTGAACGTGTTTGTTTGTTAATCTATGTATTTTAAAAGTGCACACATTTTAATGGGGCTAGAATCATTTTTATTAAAACTATTTATAGGCCTAAAAATTATTTGTAAATTCCAGTATTTTATACACCTTTAAATCGATCTATAATATAAAGGTTATAGTTACACAGTTTTCATTTATAAATTGAACTTACAAATACTAATGATGTTGCAAAACAATGTCCTATTCGAACAAATCTAGATTTTTTTAAATCTCAAAAGCATGTATTAAGCAATATTTTCGAACATTATTATTTTATATTTTGCAGAAACGTTTATAAAGACCCCTATATATTTTAATACTAAATGTTACGTTTGTAGGTTTATTAAGATTAACGAAAAACACCACTTCTCTCATTTTGACGAAACATTCAGTAATTTTTTTGTAGGGATATCTCACACTAAGTATGTATTGAAAAAGAACATGTCTATACGAAACGCCAAGTAAATATCTGCTATGCATATGAAAATAAATGGGGGAATGTACATTTGAGTACTGTCTCTGGTTAGAATAAAATTGAATTAAGCGAGTAATTATAGGCCTTTATTACAGTACAGATGTTTATTGTTGTGCCGGGAACTGTGAAAAGCAATGTTTATGATGATAATCTTTATTTTTACTTTAGTGTATTCATCAATCATAGTTAAATTATTACTTTTCTAACTATCACAAACAATACAGACTGCCTTTTGTTTTATTCTGCCTTTTTTTATAACAATAGTGGAGGGTCCGAAACAAACTTCACCTTCATCTTACACTTTTGACATTATTTCTATTTTTGTTACCGGGTAATGTTTATGATAGTTTTATTTATTTTACAGAATCATATAGTATGATGACTTAACTTATTGATAAAGTTGTATTTAGGTATTTGTTTTATAAAATTGTATTTATTTTTGTGTGAAAAATTAAAAGATGTGTAACTATTATAAAGAAATAAAAAAATGTGAAAACCATACATTTTCATGATTAACTGTAAAAGATAAAATAAGAAATTAAGTGGTAAAGTTGGAAATGAAAAGATTTATTGATTAAAGAACGTGTAGTAATTTGCTTTTGTCTTTGCAATGATTTAACACAAAGACTATTTATCCAATTCAAATGAAACTTGTAACTATGCGTTATGTATTGTCTTCAGAGTGGAGTAAACATATTTATATTTACTATGAATAATGTAGAAAGGTAACCTTTAAATAGACGCTATTATGGTAAAGAAAAAAAACTTAGAAAAAGAAGTTTATTGACATAACGTCTTTCTCAACACAAAATAAATACAAGGCTAAAGGGTCTGCTGTAGTAGTGGCCATCTTGAATTTGTATTCCATAAGAGCAATATTAAATTGAGAACCATTTATTTCGTTTATTTTTTATCATACAATTGTTTGCAACGTTTTATTTTAATCACAATCACAATACGCATCCGTTTTGCGTTTCACATTTTTTTAAAATCCCGTTTATTTGCCACGTAATTGACAATTTAAAAGTACCAAGTTTGAACTCTTTCCCTTACACAGTAAAAAATGTAGAATTAAAAGTGAATCGCAAGCCGGATCTTCAATTTTATAAAGAATATTGAGTTTTTTTTCAGCACTCAATCACAAAAGTTGGATTTATAAAATGGTTTTAAATGAGGCAATGTCAAAGTGCTAGGAAGCAAGAAAGCTCACTCCGGTTGCTTTCTCTTTTACTGGATCAGACTGTTAAGAAAGGTAGCAGAGTGCCCTAGGGGGCAAAGGCCCCGCCAGTCTGCTAGAGTTGGTGTTTTACCGAATTTTGATGAAATCTTGAAAATATTTTTATCATTTACGAAGTCGGGTGCTGCAGCTAGCTATACAATTATTATGATCGCCGTATTTTCATATACACTAACTGAAATACCCAATTTAATTGTATAATTAAATTTCATATTATTCTAAAGTTTGATATAAATTATACGTCATTACTAAACCGTAGTTAAAGGTAAATATATAATTTAAGTCAAGTACAGTGAATTGTTAAATAAAAGATTCTCTTTACCAGTCGATGACAGTTACCGGGACTCTTAAGATTTGTCATTACGTCATATTGAGCGTGGGTTGTATATGCTGGAAAAGTGCCAGATGCAAGTCACAGAACTTGTTTATCGAAAGATATTGGTACTCTAAATTAGATCACGATCAACACACTTAACCTCCTTTTCTATAATGCATGTTTTCTGAAAAATAATTCTTACAGTAAATAAACTATCAGTTTAGTAACAGATGAAATAATGTAAATATAATAGGCATTGTTTATCAT
This sequence comes from Philaenus spumarius, assembly GCA_018207615.1. NCBI lineage: Eukaryota > Metazoa > Arthropoda > Insecta > Hemiptera > Aphrophoridae > Philaenus > Philaenus spumarius. The sequence goes on from JAGFPH010000566.1 coordinate 406,488, forward strand.
TAATAGGTTTTATATCGTTTCGAAAGAATAAATGATAATATTATTCTTATTATTATATAAGCTATTTTACTTATTCGTAATATACAAATCATATATTAAAAACCTTAAATATTAAAACATCGAAGGTATTAAACTAATTTTCGAGAACATTATACTATTGTAAAGGCAGACATTACAAGAAGAAAATAAACTACAACACATTCTAAAAATAGTCTTACAGGTACACAATTATTGACAATTATATTTTGTAATTATTGTTGCCAGCTCTTTGAAACAAAAACACCAAATCGCCATCTTCATGGCTGCCATAGTCTACAATTCCACGGACAAAGCTGAAATGTTCGCTTATTCACGCCGAGACCAATTCACTCCAAATGCACGAAATTATGGTGACAACCACATTGAATATGTGGAGAGTTTTCTTGAAACGTATCTTGCTTATCCCATGGGCCTGTCCCCGACCCTTTCATAATATTTAATATAATTCACAATAAAATGATTAAAAAAAGTATATTATTTTCCTTTGAATGTTTTCGGATGATTTTATTATTCCAACTTTTTTCTATTGATATCAACTTTGACAGTACGCTTATCCACACCTCTAAATTAAAAGTTTAAAAATTATTTACAATGATTAGAGGATGGAATTAATTACAAAAATAATTAGTTAGCGATTAGGACGTAACTTTTATAAATACTGAGATACAATGTGTAAGTAGAAAAAGTAATGTGATGGAATCTATTTCCCTTTCCGTAATCTTAACTAAACATTTACTTGAACTTAAATAATGACACCTGACTTTAATTACTTGGGAACATTTAAATATTTGAAAAGAAATAACTTTGAAATTCCACGAAATAAGTCAAGTCTTTATCAAAACGTTTTGGTCCATACTATTATAAAAAAGTCCAGGGAAATAAAACATGTTGGTTGCATTGATTACAATTTTTATTCTGCCTTAAAAGTTACGTTATTAAATATTTTCATTCTTATAAATCTCTCAAGGAAAAACTTGCTACATTGAAATTTAAGAGAATATTAGTGACAATGAACGTTCAATTTTCTGTGTATTACAGTTACCCAGTTCTGGCTTTTAATTAGGTAGACTTAGAACTAAAGGGAGGCTAAGTTGGCCTAGATGAAAATGTAACACCTTGATTAATCTAGACCTATTCTGCTAGAAAAATATACTTGAACATATTATGGATCTCATTACGGACTATATCCTTTCATAAGGCGAAACTTCGTGAGGTACGTATATTTTACCATCTTGTCTTTGAGATTGAGATTAATTATCTCACAACTACTTCAAGTACAATTTTACGAACCAATGGTCTCCTTATTCGTTATTCACTAACTTATCTATTGATATTGCTACTCTTACTTTAAAGTCGGGGTGTTTATATTGTTTAAACGTTTATTTAATTTGCCTGTATTTAGGTGTATAAATTTTACAAGACACGACGTTTCGAACGTACGTAACAACAGCTAACAAATACAATAGCGATTGTCATTACTTTTGTGTGACATGTGGTAGTTCAATTCCAGTTTTGAGTTAGTTATACGTTTATCTTACCTATATCGTTTTTCGTATCGTGTATTACCTACCAGGTGTTCGAAAAGTCTGGAAACGGTTTAATATGTCGTATATAAGGAAAATTTAAAGGTAGATGTGATTGAGGAACCTACTCTATGTAAAAATACTATTTTATTAAGATTTCAAAAACATTATCCGCCATCTTGGATCCGCCATTTAGAATGTAACTTTGTTTTTTTAAATGGGAAAGTGGTCATGTGATACATCAGTTCGATGCAGATTTTCAAGAGAAAACCAACGGGGAAATTTGCACATCCAAATCTTTAATCGATTAAAATGGCGGCCAAAAAACAACGAAATCGTGTTTTCCAATTTTGCCCCATTTTGCTGTACTATCTTTTTGTATATACTAATTATTATTCCTTTTGGATTTAGATTTAAAAAAGCTTTCAATCGATATGCCACAAAATTATATTTGGTAGTATTTCAAATGTTTGAGTTACCGCCATTTTTATTTTTTCAAAATTGATTTCGAATGTATCAACCAAATATCGTTGTTTGGCATATCGTTTGAAAGCTTATTTAATTCTGAATTCAAAAATAATAATAATACATATTTAAAAATAATAGTAGTCTACAGCAAAATGGATCAAATCGGAAAACACGATTTCGTTGTTTTTTGCCGCCATTTTTAATCGGGTAAGATATGGATGTGCAAATTTCCCCATTGGTTTTCTCTTGAAAATCTACATCAACTGATGTATCAAAATTATTTCAGGAAGAGCAACGGTTCAAAAATAAAAATGTTCTGTTTATGATGCTACGTGAAATGAACCCTAAACCATTACAATAACCTAATCAGGAGAAGAGATTCAAATTTCTTATAAGAATCCCACGTTACATTTATTTCTTGTATCTCGGAAACTATTTGCGTTACAGCAACAATTCAAATATGAAAACATTTCTTCTCAGATGCAATGTCGAGGCGGAAATTTTTATTGGGCACTTTTGCCAATACTCTATACATTTTAAAAATAAATCACCGGCATGTTTTTGTTTTTGTGTAAAATCGTAAAAGGTTAAATGGTTGGAGTGCGAAACTAAAAATTACGGTTATGTTTTAATTTGATAGTTTTCATTTGGTAACAAGAGGTGATACATACTCTAAAAACTTTATGAACTATATTTTGAATATTTAAATTACGGAATATTTAACTCTTTATAGGGCAGAGGTGATTCGAGTCTTTTTGCATTAACGCTCGGTGGTCAATTAACTAACCACCTCAAAAGTGCTCTGGGTGGGTAACTCATTTTTTTTTCGAGACACAATTTTTTTCATAAAAACTAAACTCCACACAATACCTTAATGTGAAAACTGCAATTGTATAATTTTTTATCATACTTAGATAGTCTGATAAGGGGTGGTCAATAAACTAACCACAGACCGTTTGGTCAAATTATTATTGTGATTGGGCGGTGGTTAGTATATTGACCACTTATTTAGGATAAAATTAAAAGTCATATAGTGAACAGTAAAAATCTAATTTATTTTTTCAATAGCAAGAATGTTCTTTAGTTACAGCTTACATTTTTTGCAAAAAAAAAACTGAACAAATTAATTAATTTTATTTTTTTTTCAATTTTGCCATTTTTGGCATTTTAGCCTACGGATTAGTAAAATTTATAATAAATTTATTGTTACCTTTTATTTGGTACGTCACTAATCCATTGTTGGTAAAATGATTACCTAGGTTTCAGGCTGCGTGAGCCCATCATCAGATCATTAAGGTTATATTCGTTCCATTAGGATTTCGTTATGGTTTAAGAAGCACTGTTATTACATTTCACGAACACTACAAACACTTACACAAACACACATTATATACATTGACCGGTTCGCAACTAATAATTCACGTGTCTAACATTTAACTGTATAGTCAATGTATATAATGTGTGAAATGTAATAACAGTGCTTCTTAAACCATAACGAAATCCTAATGGAACGAATATAACCTTAATGATCTGATGATGGGCTCACGCAGCCTGAAACCTAGGTAATCATTTTACCAACAATGGATTAGTGACGTACCAAATAAAAGGTAACAATAAATTTATTATAATTTTATCTGTAGAAACAAGTAGGTAAACGTTAGTTAAAAAACCATTATAAGCCTGGTTATAATTTCAGCAATGGTAAGACATTTAAAACAAAATTCTATAATATTGTAAAGTAGAATATAAATACTGTTTATACAATAACAGTATTTTAGTATTAATTTGCCTAAAAATTTTAAAAATTTTATAATATATCTTTTGTATTTAATATATTTGAAAAGTAATGCTATTTTGTAAAACTACACCTAATATGTATAAAGTTTAGAAACAAGTAGGAAAAGGCTAGTTAAAAAAACATTATAAGCCTGGTTATAATTTCAACAATGGTAAGAGAGAGTTAAAAAAATAAATAAATTCAATAATATTGTAAAGTAGAATATAAAAATACTGTTTATACAATAACAGTATTTCAGTATTAATTTGCCTTAAAATTAAAAAATATAGTATAATATGTATGTATGTAGAAATAAGCCAAATTAAAAAAAAAAATAGGAATATTTGAAAAAAAACTAGCCAGTAAGGACAGGAATACAAATATTTTTCTCTGAGAAAGTTGCGAAACAGTAAGAGATCGTCAATAACATCTTTTCTGAAACATTTTAGACCTCCTAACCTATTTAGAATTAAGTAACAAACAATTTTAATTATATATTTTTTTTTTTAATTTCAAAAGACACTAATTTTAAGGGTAAGTAATGGTAAATTACAAAAATATTTTTCTTGTAATAAATAAAAGCAGTATATTACTTCTTTACACGAAATCTAATCACAAACTCTTATTAGTTTATGTACAAAATATTAAAATAGTCTGTTAACTTACCTTTCTTGAGATTATAAACCACTTTTGACAATTGTAATGAAAAATTGACTCTACAAGTCTTCCCGTGGGCAACGATCACTTAACTGACCACCTTTTCCTGTGTTTGGAGCCTGGAGCAACAACGTGCACGTTACAACGGAAATAAAAATTCCCAGGCTTCTTATTGGTCCAAAGTGACATCATACTCAATAAGGTTAAGTATCGCTTAACCGTGCAAGCTATTTTGAACTTTTTGTTAAGTGGTTAGTTTATTGACCACCGTCCGTTAAGGAGAAATCACTGATTTATGTATTGCCC
>JAGFPH010000566.1:419665-439830 GCA_018207615.1 Philaenus spumarius
GAAGCCACTTAGCAGCGCTTCTCGGTGGTTGGTTCTCCCTTCACACGTAGCCACTTAGCAGCGCTTCTCAGTAGCCGGCGTTGTGGCGCTGCTACGGCCGTAGTGTCGCTTCTCGTTGTTATGCTAAATTTCAATGTGTGCATTACTAGAAAATAGGTAACTATCGCATTACCAACTATCAGTCGTTGTAAGTGTTATCCTTCAAATACTTTGTGAAACTTTAAAGCTAACAAATACTTTTACTATGCTATATAACAACAAAAACAAATTACAATTTAATGTAAAGAAACAATTTCCATACTAAAACAGAATTGTATAAGAACAACTGCTAATGAACTAAATACAATTATTTATTGTTATTTAACCATATAAGCGGCAATGTTAAATTTTTACGGATTTTTGTGTGTTGCAATTATTATTTTTTTTTAATTCGCCAAATATAGTAATTGTATATCTCTTTTACAGAAAAAAATCCAAAGAATTCATATATGCAACTAAAACATTTATTGATGTAAAATTAAAAAAGTTATTAGGCCAGGAAGCAAAATAATGTTCAGTAACGGAAAATGTTTTAAACTTTAGGCCTACATAAAAATTAGTCCAAATTGTTTGTATTTTTTTTCAAAATAGCCTACATACAAATTTTGTAATTTAGTTCTAAATAAAGGTGTATAAAAATATATGCCAGTTTCAAAACTGTTGTTTAGTAAGCACCAGTTTTTATATTTCTACTACAAAACCGCTAACAAAAATACATGCCTCTTTTGAAACACTAATTAGGAATATTTTTAAATGCTTTACCCAAAAATACAATTTTATAATACAAAATTGTAAAGACTAAATTATAAAATTAATTGAACTGTAGGCCTATACTTGAAAATTTAAAAATTATCTTATTTTATAAATGTATTTCACTTTGTTTCACTAAATTAATACAAATTACGCTAAAGTCTCTCTTATGTGTACTATACATTTGCAATCTTATTGCTGTATTCTAAATGTTTAAGGTCCCATATAGCATTCCAATTCTCCACTTCATTTATAAAATCTTCAATGTTAATTTTTTCCGTTATGTCACTCTCAGACGCCATTTCTTCAATAAATAAAACTTTCGCACGTCTGCAAGTTTCAACTGATAAATCAAGACTGATTGATATTGTGTTTAACCAGTTTAACGCCGGCCAGCAGCGCTGCTACGCGCCACGCATCGCTTCTCTTCCGAGCGACTAAAAAAGTGGCGACGTGTGAAACCTACCATTTAAAACTATGTTTCGACAGCAGCAGCGCTACTTTTAATCGCCGAGATCTGTGGCGAAGGCAATTTCCGTAACAGGCAGTCGCGCTTCTAATTTAGTGGCTGTGGCGGTGTGTGAAACCTTCCATTTATTTCTAGCTTTAGTCAACGGAAGCGCTTCTTAGTGGCGCTGCTAAGTGGCTTCGTGTGAAGGAGCCCTAAAAGGTCGATATTTAAAAAAAAATTAATAAAACAAGGGATTTTTGAAAATTTTAATTTTTTTACAAAATTGTTAATATCTCGAGAACGAAAGCAGATAATTAAAAACCAATATCTGCATCGTGTTCTACGGGAAAAAATAGTTTGAAATGATGGGTCACAACCTTACCTTTACATTTAAAAAATAAAAGTTCATCCAATATGGCGGATCCAAGATGGCGGCCAAAAATGTGAACCTGATCAAAAGAAAGTATAAACTAATCAATGATGTTCGGTGGTGGTTGGGAGTCGATATCTTAAAAAAATGCAGACAAAATTGGGGGGGGGGACATTTAAAACTCACCCTGTATATGCTATATGATAGGCTTTGAGGTTAGAAATCGTTGAAACTGTGTGTATTTTTACAATCCGTTGCGTTTACTTTATTCTTAACAGACCCTAAAAAATTAGGCCTACAAAACATAAAACTATATTTTAAACTGGCAATATCTTGGGTTGTTATTTTAAATTATTGATATTTTAATAGAAACATAAAATTTTCATTTTGTATTAATTTACAAATAGGCCTACTGTCAATGACAACTTAAGTGTGTTTTAAAGTGAAAAATAATATATTATGTTGCTTAAAGGACTGTATTTAAAATGTTTCGGGTTAACATTGTTGATTTACTTAAGCCCACGATTAAAATATATGATGTTTTCTTTTCCAAAATTAATTTCAATGTAAAATGTTTATTTGTAGGCTCTGTATGTTTACCATGTTGAAAACCCCTAACGGCATATACCTAATTAAATGAAGTTTCTTCTAAAGAAACAAGTCACATAGCCTTCATTAGTTCTATGACACAATAAACTTAATATTTTGAAATTATATTATTTCTCAATAATTTTGTATCAAATTAATCTGCTTGTAATTTTTCGCTTTATCTTACTAGTTTAACCATAGTTATGGCTTATGTTTTGTATTGCATATGCGAGTTATTTGCCTAATCATGTCTGCTAACAAAAAGCTTAATCTGTTTTAAAGATTCATTAAAGCTTCCACAACATGCAACTTTATTTAGTATTTTATTCTTTAGAAACTTTAAAAAAATTAGAAGATGTTAGCAAATGATCAACATTACGTAATATCCTTATGAATTATACAACAATCATATCTGTTATCAATCACAAGTATTTAATTGATTTTCAAATAATTAATAATCGCCATTACTTCATAAGCTTTTATGTATTAACATTATGATTTAAAATATTTTCCCCGTACATTATCCAGAGAAAAACATGTTTGAAAGTTTCTTCATTACAAATTAAAAAAATACCACAATTAGATTATTTTCCAACAGCAGATTAATGAACATACAAATTTAATGTAAACAAATTCATAAACAAATTACCTAATATCCAATTCATTTTTTTGTGTGTAAATGTAATTAAATAAATACAATAAAACAGATTAATATTCTTGATCAAAATTAGCAATCACATTATTTCACGCATGATATAAATTTCCAAACAATCAGTTGAAAGGTATTAATTAACACAGCCATACACTACCAATCCAATCAAAACTTGTGTAAGTTAAATCAATTAATTAATTTGCTGTTAAAATTTAATGTTACAATGCTTTACAATTTTCAGTTTTAAAAGGAAAATGTTTTGTTTTGAAGCAGAATGTACCCATAATACAAATAATAATTAATTAATTTTTACACTTTTAAATTTTGTATTATATTGTAATAATTAACAGAGGCTGTAAAACATTGTATGTGGATTTCATTAAAAAATAACAATAATGATATTTTTTTTAAAAATTGCTTGTCAGATTTAAGAAAATAAATATTGGAACCATAATGTTCAACAAGTTGGGGTTCTCCATTGTAATAAAGTATAAACAGAAACTTAAGTTCAAGTAACATAGTGTCTTTTAATTAACGAAACAATAAAGGCAAAGCCGACATATTTAAAAAAATGTAAGTAAAACAAGAAATAAGTGCTGTAAACAATATTTTCTCCCTACCAAAACCTATGCTTAGTCTTAGTAGTGTTGAGCGTAGCTTGTAGCTGGCAGCACTTGTAGCAGTTACAATAATACATTTATTTTTCATAGCATTAGACGATGTTTCATTCCTTCTTATAAAATAAAGAAATCCAATTCAAAATAAATAATGCAAGATATAGCAATTAAGTAAACAAAATTTGCTTAAACTAACAAGAAAAAAACAAACAAAAATTTAAAAAGTTTTTTAATTATGATAATTAAATAGTCATATATTTAAGCAATTCATTATTAACCTTCTAAATCATGTAGATACACACTTCAATCTGAGGCAAATTGGAGACAAATGATTGACATTTGTGAAATTTCTAATAAATAAATGGTACCAGAAACTGGCACATACTTTCTCACAAACATTTTTAATTTATTAAACAGATTCATTGTGACTTCATAATTGTATTAAAGTAGGAGAGGGGATACAATAAAGTAGGAGAGTAACTACTAAATATTATTATTAGCTGAATGAGAGTTTTTAGAAAGATGCGGTATTATGCATATGATAGGGTACATTAAGGGCTACAAATAAGCCAAATTTTTTAAATAAAAAAAGAATAACTGATTTTTTGGGGTTTATTTGGCCAAAAGGGGGTTGTTTTTCAAAATGTTCGAAACCTATTATCGTGCATCCATACAGGCCTAATTGACATGTTTGCAAATTTGTTCGAAATCGATCGAATAGTTTTCTCTCTAGTTTTTTACACGTACAGACGTAAAAATTGACATAGTCTACAGACAGATATTTTGTAAAAACCACACAAGAATCTCAACATTGATTTTTTTTGCGAGATCTATAAAAATCACTATTAAAATTCGTAATTAATAGTATGCTAAAAAAAGTTTGTGAGTTTATTGCTTTTCATTATTGAATTGAATTAAGATTGAGTTTTTTGTTTAGAAATATTTACCATTTTCGTCATTGAAGTATGCAATAAGGGTAGATTCAATCTGATGAGAAACCCACATTTGATTTCACAATAAGAAGATTTGCTTGGATGCGTAAAAAAATGTGTCTTTTCAGCGGTTGGTTAAACGACAAGAGTGGATTTCTGTTTCTTTAATAAATAAACTCATTCACCATAAATATTTAGCAATATCTCTAACCACCCTTTATCTAATCTTTGGAACTAGCCAGAATAGGGGTTAGTTATTGTAAAATGTTCCCTAGAAGTTGTATTTCCTTTTGTAATAATAATAACGGAAGTTTTGATTAAGCCACTTGTTTACCAACAGAATGTAAAGTTAAACTGGGCTAGCAGAAGTTAAACACAACAGATAAGAAACAAAGTTCCAAGAGTAAACAAAGCTATTTTTTATAAATTCCGTTTCCTCAATCTGTACAGCTGACAAACGCGTGCCCGTATGTTTTACACTTTATATACTAACATTTTATGGGAATACATTTCTAGAAAAATAACTGATTTAAAAAAATGACTATTAAAATGTAACCTTATTTATATAGTTCAAAATTATATCCTACAAAACAATGATTGTTTTAACACGTTCACTGCTACGCAAATTTCGTATTTCCTTTGCTAGGAGCTGACCTTTTATTTTTTATATTTATAGCCTAAAGGAGTAGAAATTACTTTATTTTTGAACCTTTCTACTTAATAATCACTAATATTTTAAAGCGGACACACATGTGCGTCCATAGCACATATGGTTAAAATTAGCGTGCGAAGTACGCAATGTGTTGTGTATTGAAATTACTCCCAATATGGGGGTTGGCGTGCAATGCACTGTGCGTCGGCCGCTTCTCATAGTGTTCAGTGTCAAGCTCACATGTGCGTCCTTAGCAGTGAACGTGTTAATAGAAAACCAAATAAATATGAAAAGACCACAAGACTGGGCTAATGTGAGGGAGTTTGATCGTTAGGTAAACATGTAGTAGTAGAGAAAGAGACCTGAAAATATGACTTAAATGTGCGATGAACTGGGAATGGATGAAATGCAGGTGAAAATAGAAATGTAAGTAAAGATAAGTTTCAATTAATTATATCTTATCTACAGTATCCGTGGACCCATATGAAAAATGTTCCACTATTTATTATTTTAAGATAAGTTCCACTGATCTAAATTCAATTTCTGTATTTAATATTAACACTTTTTAAAATTGACACATTTGTAAATTAGCTGATACTATGACAAATAAATACAATTATATTACTCATAAATTAATTAAATTTTAAAAGATTTTTTATTAAGTTTTCTTTTACTATGCCTCCAATATAAAGTTTAAATACATTTTAAAAGTAATTGATAAAATAATATTTTTTTTTGTAAATATTTGAATAGATACTGATATTTTTATTAATTAAAATATAAAGTGTTTGCATAAGTGTAAAATAACTTACAAAAAAAAAAAAAAAAAAAAAATTTTGGCAGTAGGTATACAGAGCTTTGTTTGTGTTATATTTAAAAACGTAGTTCATTCATTCTATTTCTTCTATAGTGTTGAAATATTAGTTATAACTTATTTAATCTGAAACCTGTATTTTTAAAATAATTTTAATTTATATAGTCATTTTAAAAGTTGTAATAAATACAAGATATAAATAAAAAAAGGGTTTCTCTTGATCAATTTAAATTTTAAATAATACAAACCATAATATGTGAAAGGTATAACTATAACCTAAATGTTTATTGTTATGACTGAATTTTATACTAAACATGGGGGGTAGGGTATGAGAAGATAGTGTCCTATTCAGCAATAAATATTCCTTTATGGCCACGACAATTGTTCACAAACTCGGTCAAAGTTGAAAGGGAACATATATTTTCCCCTGGAGTGTGCTCTTTACTGTAAAGAAACATCCTTACTTTTTCTTATTGATTTGCTTATATATTCTGAGAGAATTTGAAAATAAAAATTGAGAATAATGCTCCATATTATCAAAACTTTTGATAATGATATTAGTAATAGTTACAGATATGTATTGCAAAAAGCAAAAAACTTTTCACGAAGAATTCGTTATACCGTCATAGTTAGTTAAATAAAGGGGAAACACGCTATACAATGTTTAGTAACTTCTATAATTAATTAATTTGAGCCAAGCTGACAGTATGTTTAAGCTGCCTTGTAAATTCCATCACCGGTGAAACCATGGTCGACACGACTAAAATACATTAATTGTAGAGTTTACTAAATATTGTGTTTGTGTGAGTTAATATTGAGCTTAACGTGTGATAAGATATATTGATAGAATCAAACTTGAACATAGAATCTCACAACTAATACAAAGCGTTTCAAAGACAAAGTCGCCCTCTTTAGTAATGCACTAGCTACAAGAATCAAACTATAATTATATTAATTTCAGTATAACTATAAGTCTACTAATCCTTATCTTGGTAATATCTTACCTTTCTACTGCAGTTTCGGGTATTCACCCATAATCAGGAATAATAAAAACACAGACATACACAAAACACATTCACTCCATGCAGAGGTCGTAATAATTAAAATAAGCTGAAGGACCACGCACTATTTCGGCAACGTGCACGTTGGATTGTTGAGATGGTACTGGTACCGGTTTTGTCCTTCAATGTCTTATCTGTATATTAGATGTTTGTTGGACTTAGTGCCTGAATTAACGTGTCGTATAACGTATTTGAATTAAATGAGAGTTGATCATTTAGCAACACTGTGGACTGAAATTTCGTTGTTCTATATTTCAAGTTCTTCTGTAGCATCCATAATTCGTCCTTTGCTACACACATGCATTACTTCTAGATTGTCATTAAAACTCGTGTATGAATGACTACTGTCCATAAGGTGCTTCGCAAAACTGGATTTTGAGGCAGTTAGTTTTTTCGTTGGTAGGTGCTCCTTATATCTTATGTAAAACGGACGTCCTGTTTGGCCTATGTAAAACCTGGGACAATCGCTACATTTTTGAGCTTATATATGCCTGTTTGGAAATGCGATTCCACTATAAGCCTAGCTTGATGTTGTACGATAGACTCAAGTTTATTGCTAGTTCTATAAGTGATGTTCATGTTGTTTTTCTTCATTATATTTCTTATTGTTTCCCCCTGAATGTAACGAAATATGCTTTCTGTCACCGTAAAAACCTTTGACGTGGACCACTAAGAGATTATTAATATTGTTAAAAAAATCTAGAAAATTAATGATTTAAAACAATAAAAATAGCATTAGGCTAGTTAAATTGATATTAGTTATAAGTGCTATAACTTACCCCTCGGCGCTAAGTTAAGATCTCCCATAAAGAAAGGACCCTGTCTGGAAACGATTTCATGGATAATTATAGCGAACGAGTAAACATCCCCTCTTTGCGTTCCTTCCGGAGGGGGATGTCGCAATCGTAGTAGTTCTGGTGCAGTCCATAACAGCTCTGGAAAAAATACATAGTAAATAACATACAATATAGTTTACGTAGCCAAAATATACCACTCAAATGTGCGTCACTTGAAGCATTCGGTTATTAAATAGTGACATTTCAGTTTCTAAAAACAATTATTACTTATTTTGAAAGCATACATTTGTACGTTATTTTTAGTAGAATTGAAAATATACAGCCTTTAATAGTGTAAATAATATTGTTAACATGTTCAGAACTTATAATATTCGACTAGAATTATTGATTTCATAAATACAAAATATATTATTTTAGATCCTAAACATTAACTATTGCTTTTTTGTCTGTCTAACTATAAATGTAACTGTAAGTAGTACTGTAATAATTTGATAATTGAGTAACAAAAATGATAATTTCAATTTTATAAATGCCATTTAAAAGTACTTTAATTATAATTTCCATAGTGCCTTTTGATTGCTTTGTAATAATGTTTATTACTAGTACTTACGTCAAATAGCAATCTTGAGTTTAGTATATTTTAATACTTTATTACAGCTGTTTCGGTATAACACATACCATCATCAGATGAATAAACACATACACACATAACACTGACACACATTACACATAAATAAATATAACAAAAAAGTTTAGGTACTGCAGTACAAGTCAAAAAAATATTAAAAAACTGATTTCCTGATATGACCACATCTTACTAGTGTGGAGGTCAACTATTCACAGCTGTAATAAAGTATTAAAATATACTAAACTGAAGATTGCTATTTGACGTAAGTACTAGTAATAAACATTACTTTAATTAGTGTTACAAAAAACTCAAATTAGTGTTTTAAAATTAGAGATAGAAACCAATCAGCAGATAGGTAATTAAAAGTAATTATGTAAAAGCCAAATAGTGATAAACTATAAGTAAACAATTAATTATAAATGGTTTGCAGTTAATTAGCATTAGAATTTATCGTTACATGTGTTAAATTGTGACATGTGTACAATGATAAATTAATAATATAACGAAGAGATATATTCATTAGTGGAACTAATTAATTGAACTCTGCATTATCAATTGTTTGTAAAGCCAATCTATTTTGTTTTGTTGTTGACAATACATTATTTAAACTCTCGAGTATATAAACGACAACAAGAGATGGGAAAAACAAAGATAAATTCCCACTTCATATATTACAGGGCCAACTAAAGCCTGTTAAATTATTCCCCGCGGGGAGTCTTTAATAGACATCAATCGATCTTAACTTTAGTTCTCGCAAACAAATAGATCTCTTTCAGCAAAATATTAAGTAGGTATCATTTATATTACAAACGATTTTGTTGTTTGTGAACATTTTGGAAATACATTCCATAAGTTTATGTAATACTTAATATAAAATATTTTTATTGAATCAATATTGGCAAATAACTCTCAATAACACAATATTCTGAATAATATTGCCCTTGTAACCCCTTCATAAGAAAGACAAAGGATACAAATGAAATACATGAAACTCTTCGCAGTAGATTGACAAGAAATTTAAAATTCATTTTATCGTCCTTTTTGTTGCCAGAATCTTGAACGGGGAATAAAGAAAGGGGTTACATAAGAAAATGGTTAAACTGTTCTTGTATAAGTTCTAAATGTTATAGTTTCTCCCTACCAGTTTAAAAGTTACAGGTATTAACACTTTGTAAAAATCCCGATTGTTACCACGATAATCAAACGTAAAATTACGCTTGAATTTTTAAAAAATCACAGATTTCTTGAAATTAAACCAAGACAAAAATAAACGTTTTTGATTGTGAATCTAATTTCTAGACGTACGAACACGATATGTATATATACACGGACGATATTCACTTTAAATAAAAATATATGAACTAAAACATATATTTTATATATAAATAACATAATATGCAAAGGAGTACAATTAAAACCAGATAAATTTAAACAAAATCTTTAGTTTTTTGTTTGAAAATTTAAAACAAATTATGGACATTATAGTAGTCGACTATTACTGGTGGAAAAGTAATTGGCAGGAAGTAACTAACATAAATTAAACAGCTATAAGGGACTATCAAATTTGGTGGATTTATTTTTGTAGGAGAGGTGATTCGGTAAATTTTGTTCGGAGTCAAATCCTGGAAGGCAAATGTATAAATAGTTAGGAGGTTAATGAAAGGGTGGTTTTTGAAAGGGAATCTACTGCATATAGACTGATATATATAGTTTTAAAACTATTTAGAAAATAAGCTAATTGCATACAAATATACCAAACAACATAAAAGGAAATAACTGGATTAAAATGTATAAAAAGTTAAAAATATAGATAGAAAATATACAATTGTCATATCGAAAACACATTATTAAAATTTTTTAAATTTTCATGTTGACCAAAATGGAACTCTTTACTTAATTTTTATGTGTTCATAATAGGCGTATTACGTTTGTCCCACTAAGTAGTTCTTATTTGAGATTCTCTGAAGTAAATTTATAAATCATTTCGACTTACTTCTCCAAAACGCGTAGGAGTCACTTTCATCACAGGAATCATCGCCAACTCGGAGACTACGGAGTCCGAAGTCAGCAATTTTCAAGACAAAACGACTGTCGACGACACAGTTGGATGACTTGAGGGAACCGTGGGACTTAATTTCACTGGCGTGAAGATAACACATGCCCTGTAGACAAAACAAACAACTATCCGTCACCTATTTAGACATTTATTGCATTGATGGCATCAATTACATATATTAATGCTATATTTCGTATCACTAATATCGACACTTCAAATGTGTTCTTCACACAAACAATAAAAATAATAGGTACACATTTTTATTACGAGACATAGAACCCTTACTACAAAAAGATTTTTTTTCTCAAACCAATAGATTTTCAATTGTCTCGATGACTACCAGACGTTGTTCTACGCATATGTTGGCGAGTCTGGATGTAGATTTGATAATTTATTATTCAACTTATTACACACATTGTAGGTCAGCTAAGCAGGTTGGCGTTATTATTGCGTTAAATAAATGTAATGTAAATGGGTTTTAATTAACTGAAGTAAACACTGTACATTCATTTCTACGTTTTGAGTCCAATATACATGTATTTAATTAATTTATTGCTTGTGTTTTTTTTTGCGCTCAGGTTTTTCGCAAAAAAAATATTGTTTGTGTTTTAATATTTTCAAATCAGTAGATTTTAAAATAATTTACTTTATTTGTTATTGAGCACGTTTTTTTTATTTACAAATATATTAGTTTGACAGTTAATTATGTACGCCTATAAGGTATTTAAATTATATATTACAATTTTTTAATGCCAATCATCAACGTTGTCTTTACTTGGGTTTTAGAATCTGATGAACTTTTGATACTCGTAATTAGAAACATCGATACATAAAGTCAATTAACTGAATAACTTAGTTTTATTTTATTCATTTTGGGGATTTTTGCCACCGGCACTGAATTTTAAACAATAATTATAGGTTACGTACCTTAACAGTCATGCTACAAGAGTACGGTCATGAGCATCGATCAAAATTTCAAGTGTTTTAAATATTGTATGTTGTGTGTGTGTAATAATGTGTGTTATACCAACAAATTCATGCGGACGGATTAAAACTTTCATGGGTCTGAAGATGACCACAATGCAGAGGTCGAAACTAGTAATTCGTCTTCCAAATAAGTGAGTTGATAAAAATACTGTTATGATACTTTTAGTAATAACATTTTTAAAACATGAAATTTACTACCACAAAACAACTAAAACTTTAAGGGTTTAATTAAAATAAAGGATAGAGATATCAAACAAAATTAAGAGAAAAATATAAAACACGTTTGACTATAGAAAATAACCAACTCTGATGAAACTAAAGAAGTATATATTAATTTAAAAGCGCTATCAAGTCTCAAAATGATTCTGCAATGTGGTAGGTAATACTAATTACGCCAGCCTTATGTTCTGTAACATTGGTGAATATGGCGCTGTGTCTCACTAGGATTCTGTCTGCAGACGTCATTTAGTCGTAGGGACAATATCGGCGTAATGGAACAACCCAGTACAACAATAATGAAACAACTTTATTGTTTACCACTGACCTAACACTTATTTTACTGTAAGCCTATTATTCCAAGTTATAAATTACAGCAGTCAAGGTTATAAAATATTGAAAATAATTGTATACTTTGCTGAACATAAATTAGTACTAACATAAATTCGATGGTTATAGTAATAATACTATTCTCAATCAGTAAGTACGGCAATATACAGTGTTATTAGAAATATACCTAGCCTTTTATAAATTATTTTATAATTTGAAATTGGCAAAAAAAGAATAATTCCTACATTTTAATAGGGAAGTAATGAATAAATTTATAATAAAATTGTGCATTGTCGTTCTTATAGACCCAGAATATAAAAATAATAATTGTTTATGAATCGACCAACTTTTGTTTTGAATAGGCCTACGTAATACAATTTTTTGAAATACTTTATAAAAGCCTAGGCTCACTTCAAACATTTATAATTTTTTATTGCAATAAAAGTACATATTATACTTTTAGAATATAGGAATATAGGATTATTGGGAGGACATTGGCTGTAGTATATAGGACCAACAATAATTTACAATAAATTAATTCGTTTTCTGATGAATTAGCCGGCTGATGAATACGAAAAGTAGGCCTACCAGTTATTATATTAACTGTTAAAAATAAGCTGAAATTGCTCTAACATTGCCAACTGTAACAACGTCACTTAGATTGTTTGATGTTATAAACAACTTGCGCATAATATTTGTGTTAGTAGTATGCCAAAATTAATTGTTATTCACAACTATGTTACCAACACTTTCGTTTTGTGTTTCTCTAACAATGTTAGGAAACATTGTTAGTAACAATGATTTTCGGCATTTAGTTTGTGCCGGTCATAATGAATTCGTATGCACAAATAAAATGGATGTGCCAAAAATCGGATGGATAGGATTTGAAGAATAATAATGATTTGAAAAAAAAACAATAATATATCTATTATACATAGAGATAAGTGATGTGGTAATTTTCAACGAAGACCACAATTAATTTAAAGTTTTAATTAGAAATTTTACGTAAGACAAGTTAAGGAAGATTTTGAATTTACACAAACTATAGCAAGTGTAGAGAACTTTGTATGTAGGCTAGATATGATTAAAATAAACAACGATTTGAAAGTTTTGTTACAGCTTTAATATTTGTTGCGCTGATATCAATACTTTATTATGGTAGTAATAACCATGTCTTGTTAAAATAACTGCAATAAAATCAAAACTAGTGTTATATCAGATTTTGGCTAACATAATTACATACACAATGCCGAAGAGTTGATCCGAATCGTGATGAAGGAAGACGATTCGAGGAAAGAGGTGCAACGATGACACGAATAGGGGTTTTAATCCCGGACCACTTTTTAAACCCCGGTATTTCGAGATTGCCAGGGGCCAATCTCGGGATCCCGGGGGATTCAGATTTATTATTTTTTCTCTGATAACCTTACGAAAATTAGGTTTTGTAGTAATTAAACTACTTTAAATTTTGTTTATGTATAATTAACCCTCCATAAAATTTATACATTTAGCCTATGTACATAATGTATTTGCGTTTTTATAGCATATATTTGTATCTTTTCAATTCTGTTTTGCATGATATTTAAACTGTACATTAGATTTAAATTTTCCTGGTATGTCAAAGACGTCAAAGGTTTACCAACGGTTAACTACTAACCTATTTTTTAATAATATGTAGGCCTATATTAAACCTATAAGATTGGTTTGCCTAACCTGGGGCTGGGAACTAGGAGTTTTATCGAAACAACAACATATTCATTTGTTGTTACACAAATGTATTTATTTATGGAACAAACTTTAGTAATATATATTTTAAACGCTGAACGGACACAAGCGGTAAAAAGCTACATATTCTATGTACGAAGTGAAAGTGAAGTAAACACAGTAAAACTTCGTAAAAAACAGAAAAACATGTAAAATTACACATTTTGTAACTTAAACTAATGAAAAAATGTTGAAACTAAATATCTACTGTAATTTTAATGTCTCATATAATACCAAAACTCACTAACAAAATAATACTCTAAGTAGGTTACTCAGCTACTCTACTATATAAAACTAATAATTATGTTACACACCACACTAAACTATTATAACACTGTAGACTCGAGCGAAATCGTTGAAGGTTAAGTCTGTCTCTTCTATAGGGTGTCATGGCTACAGAGGGTTGGTTTGACTGATAAGAATGTTTGAATATATCAATTTTAAGTTTTTACATAAAAGATCCTTTTTTTCTTTTAATTAATTAAAGTTATATAGGATTACAATAATTTTATAATTAAAATAGTTGCTGTACATTGTACATCATACAAACAGGTTCACGTAGAAAATAAGAAGTAAAACATCATTTACGAGAACATTTCTGAATTTCGTGTTTTTTTATCTAATTATCAATCCCAAAAATCTCGGGATTGGCCTTAACTAATCCCGGGATTAACGGGACCGTAAAATGGTCTGGGATTGAACCTCTAGACACGAAGGAAGACACGGACACCGACACCGAGGAAGGAGGTGCAACGATGACACGAAGGAAGGTTTCCTGGCTGGTTTCCTTATCGCATGCTTAATGTTGGTTGCTTTTCATTTGGTCAACTAGTAGTTTTATAACGGCTAACTGGTATAAATATAGTCCTAATTATTTCATTCAAAGTTTAATGAATTAACGTTTCTCAGATTGAGCTCAGTCATTCGCTTAACCAAATAGACTTTAATTTTTGATCCCATATTTTGTACAACAACCACCTTTCCATTTTGACTGTCGATGCTATAATATTACGACAACGAGTCCATAATATGAAACAAAATTAAAACTTAACTTAAAAAAAACACTTTTCCCAAGAGAATGTATAGTTTTAGTTTTTAAACCGGGTATGAAAGCCAGAATCATTTTTGTCTTCACACGAACATACGCCTAATCTAGCTGATAGTTCCCGTGTTATAATGAAAATAAGAAAACAACAAAATAGTTTTCTTTTTAAGTTTTAACTTTTGGGACTTTATATATGTTTAAAACATGGTCTTCTAAGCATGTGGTCTATTCTTAGCTTTTTTCAAAAATCTTTTATAAACCGTAATACTAAACAAGATAAATTTTACTTTTAACTTTTGTAATGTTAAATAAAATATGTTAAACATACAAATTTCACTGATCTGTATTGATATAATACAACAAATATGAGTACAATTGATTAAACCATGGGAGAATTTACTAAGTAGTGAAATTCTATAATCCAGTCTGATACAGTTGCAACCTACAACAGTTGAGTTCGATCAAACCTGGTTACTAATGTTCGATTTATTACTGTCCTTCAATTTCATAAACTATTAGTTTAAAAATAAAAAGTAAAAACATAAATTTAGAATACTTTAAAAGATTGATGAATTATTTAAACAAGCAAAATATGTAAAAATTACTATATCTATACAAAAACTGCATAAATTGTTGTTTTTATTCTTAATGAATATTACCTCGGTGTATTGTTTAAAACTCATTTTAAATTGCAACCACTTTTCCTGTGAAATATTTTACAAGTTATCTAACAAGAATAAACAAAGTTGAGAAATGTTGTATTGCTCATCTCGTGGAAAGAGACTTAAACAGAATTATTTATACGCTTGTTTGTGGGGTAAAGAAATGAAAGACGAAGAGCAGAAGCTTACTTCCACCCCTTTTTGCTATAACGAGTTCTTTAGGTAACAACAGCAAGAAATATTACGAAGGACACATCTGTATATCCAATGAAAGTAATAGCAAGTGTCTCGTTATAGTTAGATAAATTATGCAATGGATTAGAGTTTAGTATTTTGTAATTGTGAAGGTAACACTATTTATCTGACGACAGTGTCACAAAAAGTATTTCTAGGTTCAATATGCATTATATTGAGAATGAATAGCTAACTATTTGACTAAAGTATAAATAATGTTAAAGTGTAATTTATAAAAACATTATCACTATTTTAGACTAAATTACCAGTCGTAGTATGTTCGTAGATTGTAAATATAGGTTGTCATCTTAGGTTCGAAGGTGTGTACTGTAATTGCCTCCTATTTTACTTTAAAGTTACACACGGTCAAAAATGAAGGCTTTTGATTTTGAAAATATTTTCATTCTTGATATTGACCTTACAACTACATAAAATTCACCCCTTTCAATATCCGACTATTAACTCAAAAAATGTTTAATCAGCTGCTATCCTTAACGTAGCAGTTAAGTGTGTTATATAAATTTATCAAACTAGGTGCAACTTTCACTCCGTTTTATTTGTAAGATCTTGGTTTAAACATTTTGTCAAATATTTCCAAAAGTAAAGTTAGTAAACGTTATTGTATTGAGAGCTTGATTTTGTTTAGCAGTATTCTTTTGATTCACAAATATAAGGTTACCTTTATTACACAAAAATATCATAATTTATAATTAATTACATAGATAATTAAAATCCAAAATGTTGTTTTTTTTAAGTGAATGAAATATGGACAGTAAATATAATACTCACGTATTCATATTGCATTTATATATATACATTATAATATATAATTCCTTCTAAAGGGCAGCTAATCGTGAAACCGAACTTGACCGTTGTTAATATTTAATATACATATATAATAGCACACACAGATTCTAATCAATATTCGATGAGATTTATAAATCTACAAATCCTATGTGAAATAGTTAATCAATTATTTAAAGCCGAACATACAGCTAATAGAATACATAAAAGCTTTTAAAATTCAAAGTACGTAAAACAGAATAATTGGAGAAAAGAGGCATCATGATAAGTTCTAAGTATAATTTAACATACTGAATTTTATAAGACTTGAATAGAAATAATACTTCTACGATTCACACTCGTTTCAACGATAATTTACAATAACCAAGTTATAATGTGCATCACGGACGATACAAATATATGTTAGATTGCATGTTGCTAGAATTTGTATTTGGCTTTTTATATTATGCATCTAGCTCAATTTGTAAGAACTTAACGTAATAGTTATATTAACTAACCTTATTGGATAATCTTCCTATTGACATATTACTTAATTAGATTGTACAATTCAGTCCCAAATTTATTGTAAAATTTTTAAATTTCTAATGATAGAGGAAATGTATAAATAGTATTATAAATATCATATTATTTATATTATTATTTTGTAAAATAAATTGTAACTCTCAACAAGTAATAATTTATGTAACTATTGTAGGTATACAAAAAAGCACACATTTACAGAATTTAGAACAAAACCAATTACCTCTACCAATGATACACTTAAAAGGAAATGATTGTGTCAAGATTATAACTATTCTAAGAACAATACAAACGTAAACAAATCCATCATACAAATTTCGGCAGTATAAATAATTTCAAAGTTCTCAATAATTGTGCATTAGGCTACTTTATTCAACTACTATATTTCTTCACTAAATACAAATTATTTAAAAAACCAAAACAATTAAAAAACATTATTTCAAAATACTTAATAAATATTGAATTTATTCAAACTTAACTGATCACACTTACAATAGATTAAAAAAAGTATTGAAATATATGTTAGTGATAAAGCAATTCCTTTTAATTACATCTAAAGGCATATCTGAAAGTTGTAAATAATAAAACCAAACCACATTACTCGGAAAAATTAAATATATATAAGGGGGAAATTAAAAAAGGTATTATTAAATTAAGTGAATTGGGGGGAGGGGAAATTTCACGTAGTTTATAGTTAAACTGCAAGTAGAAAGTTTTATTTATATATATACAGTAATATTTACTATTACACAGACACGATACTCACTTGCAGTGATTCAGTTTAATAATTTGAAAAGTACCAAATATATGGGCACGACAATAAGCATTTTCACCTGAGATAATGTTAACCATCCTTCTAGGGCTAAAATAATCCCTTACTTCATAATGTATAACCAAAATACGTTGTTACAGATTTCTTCAGTAAGTTAAAATGGTTAATATTTAAGGTTAAACAAAATTAAATAAATGTTATCTCAGCAAACGGTATGAATGTAATTTACGAATATTTTACATAAAGGTACTCATTTTGAATTCAGTTGAAACTTTGGGTTAATAGTTTATAACTATCAGATAGGATACAATGTTGTATTTATTATTGTATATTATTATTTTGTTAGATTAATGCCGATTTGTATATACTTATATTTATTAATTTAATAACATATCAAATACAGATAAATTATTATTGATTGCCTTACTGAACTGATTATATTCATTAAATAAGTTACCTCATATGTTGTATTGGTCACAGTCCTTTTTGTGTTTTCTTCGTCAGTTACGTTAACGTTTCGTCAACTTTTTAGTCATTTTCAATCCAATATATATTGTACTAACTTGTATTAATAAATGTGGTCTCATTCGTTCGTAGTGCAACATTTAACACTTATAATACGAGTATATTAAACATTACGAGTGGTTTTGTTGTTCCAACGTGTGCCCACGTTCATTGCTTGCTTTAGATTGGTTCTGTCTTAGCTGTGTTGAGAGTTAGTTATTTTATTAAATGAAATAATTTAAAAGAAAAGGGCAACAAAGCAATCAAAAATTGATAAAATTAAATACCGCGGAATAGAAAATCAAGTATTGTTAGGCAACGTCCGTCGTAGCGAGAATCTTAAAAAAAAAGGTTACACACTTGCTTATAGAACAGATCTGTCCAACTTCGAGTGTCCAAACATCCGCTATTAATAAAATTGCGGTGGGAAGTTAGGTATTGTTGGTTTTTACTAATCAGTGTATTAATATTTGTTGTTGACAGACAGGGAACAACTATATTGAATTTCTTCTATTTTAGGTGCTGTGAATTTTATTACTACTATTTTTAATATACGTTCTTCAGGTATAAAAATATATCGAACTCCTTTATTTTTGGTCTTTATAAATTTCATGTTGGAAAAGTTGATTTCGAAATGAAGTCCTTCCCAGCAATGAGCCTATTATAAGGTCTAAGTTTCGCAAGTTGGGGTAAAATTCTACTGTTAGTAACTTAAAAAACTCCATTATTATTTCGGGGTTTCCCTGGTAAAAAGGATCTGACTGAAAATCGCACAATTCCAGTTAAAGAGTAATCAAATCAATCCGACGTTTTGAAGGGGGTGAAAATCACGTCGTGTTCTGGGGACCATGGTCAGTGCTCACTTACTACACAAAATTAATATTGCATTGTCATCAGTCCTTGATAAGTGTGCAAAGTTTCAAATCAATCCGACGTTTTGAAGCATAGGAAAGTATACGAATACGCGTGAACTCCTAACGCGTGAAGCGGTTTCTCGACCGACACCCGATCCCGATTACAACTGGCGCACTTCAAAAAAACTGAAATTTCTTCTCGGTCGGTTTTCGAATTCATCTGCAATTGTGTCAATGTATTTTATACGAGTTAAATATGAAACTCCATCAAATTTCTTAATTTTTCCAAAGTTCCCTTTACTTGGAAAAATTAAAAATCATGTATTTTTAGCGAATACCTTAAAAGCTTCATTATTTTATTGTTAAATCCTCTTAAATAAATTGACGATATTCGGATATTTCTCTTATAACTAAAAAATCAATTCGTTAAAGTGAGATTGTAGATATGCTAGAAATGTTGCATCTACAATTTGATTTTCCAGTTTCATAAAATTACCTTACTTCATTTTTAAGAAAAAGGTGAATCTCCTTGCGTAGAGAGAGGAAATGTTTAAAAAAGTAAGTAACAAACAATATATAGGCCAAACTGGAAGAGCTTTCACAGGCAGATTTAAAGATCACAGCACAAACAATATTGCCATTCACAAAATAATACCTAACAATGTACATTACACCAAAAAATGGAAACAAGTCACAACCACACTAATATACAAAAGGATTTGCAAATTTTATAGAAATGCTTTAAAGTAACAATTATGCGTATTTTGGAGGAATTTCAAATTTGTAAACATACAAAAACAAATCCAGCCTCACTATTAAATGAAAATATACTCTTGCATCTAACAACATTTTTGACTAAATTATTCAATAGAAGCCCTTCTTTCCAAAGTACCTAACCTAAAACACAAACAAGACAGAGCTAATATCGATGAAGACATGAACGTTTACACAGGTCTATACAACAAAACCTCGAGTAGTTTTGCAATATATTTAGTGTTGCGTATATGAGTTATTTATACTTGTGGTGTATATGAGTTATTTATACGTGTGGTGTACATGTGTTATTT
>JAGFPH010000566.1:439840-469527 GCA_018207615.1 Philaenus spumarius
CGTGTGGTGTATATGAGTTATTTATACGTGTGGTGTATATGAGTTATCTATACGTATTGTGTATATGAGTTATTTATACGTGTGGTGTACATGTGTTTCATTTACATATAAAGTAAGGTATTATTTTAGCCAAAGAGGATGGTAACATATCTTAGGGCATTATTTTTGATTAATTTTCAAATTAATAAACTAAACTATTTGCAGTTTTTAATTGTATCTGTGTAATAGTACAATTTTCATGTGTATATTTTAAATTAAACATTAAAGTGTTTTGAAAACGGCTGAATAGTAGTTGAAATGTTTACGTAAACGAAGAAGAAAATACAATAATGACTGTGAGAAATACACAAATATAGGGTAACTTATTTTACAAATAAATAAACCCGTCGCAAGTGATTTCTGTTTGTTTGCTTTATACTATCATGAAAAAAGAAACACAACAGTGAGTCTTTGTTACGAAAGTCTAAATTATCCGGTAGTGCAAGATAACCCCCAGCTTCGGCACATAAAACATGCTATTATATAAACAAATATATGATATTAATATAGTTCAAGAGAACTTAAAACAAAATAGAATAAAATCCATACCAAAACTATTAGGAAAAGCAATAACGATCCCAAAGAAAATATAAATTTATATAAGTTCTACTACAGTGCTTTCACAAATATAATTAAAACAGTATCATGCCTTAGTCGAAGCGACGAGGCGAGGATTTACTTTTCCTCTCGAATGCAAATATATTATGAACTTTTTTATTACTTCGAAAGTATATCTTGTTTTTATTCTCATCTCATAATACGTAGGTTGGATACTTAAAAAGTGAATTAATACGTTTATTACATAAGGAATTTTTATCTAGATGTATCAAGGCATTTAAAAATGTAGGCCTAATATTAAATATTGGACAAGTTAGTTTTTGACAAGTATTCTTAAAAAATTTGACTATGAATTAATTGTGGCTTGAGGATAAAAGAATTGTGCTTTGCCGCACTCTTATTTTAATAATCTCCAGTTTATAAATTTTATATCAGCAAAACGTAAGATACAAGCTCTTGTTTTAGTAAGTAAACTATTTTTATTTGATGGAATACAACTTCAACACAAATTGTCACGAATAATACGTTTATTAACTAAAACGCGTTTCATTGACAATGTTGATATCTTAAATGTTACACAAGTTACAATAATCAAACTACAGTATAACTAGACGCGACTATAACTTCAGTTATAGATTGATTATTCTAGTTCGTGCAGCACTGAAGATGACAGTATTGTCGTTGAAACGCGTTTGAGCCATTCTTGTTCTGCTATTTTAACTAATGGATGTAATATTATTAGTATTCATCTCAATTGCATAGTATAAATGAGACAGACACCCACCTTGCGTATTCATCTACAGCTGTCGAATAAACCGTTAGGGAAATGCTTACTACGAAAGGATTTCAAGATCAACCGAGCGGATGTGGGGTTAATTTTGATCGCTTTCAAAAATCCAAGTTATCTGTAAAAATTGCTTTAGTAAAATCTTTAAAGGTTTTTATTCATTCTGAATCGAATGCAACAAGTACGTATTCGGTACGAATAAGCGTTCTCGATATAATTACGACAAATAAGAAACTTTTTCATATTTGATAATGACAGTTTTTGCGATTTACTTGGAAGTGGCTGTTTTGTTCCCTAAATGAACCTGTATCAAGAATAAAAATACATGCAGGTTTTTTGACAATATCGTGTTTAATGTAATCAAGAAACTCATTCCACTAATTTAATCAATTTATTTCAGTAGAGGTCTACAAAATAGTAGGCGTTACAAAATACAAAATAGGTGTAAAAAGTTTTGTAACTTCTATATTGTACAATTATTATAACTGTAATTGCCATAGCAATAAAACACAAAATGTCTGATTAGCTTATGGCAGCTGATTTTGAACATCTGTAAATGTTGTTTTGGTTTTAGTATTTTACAAATTAAAAGCTAAATAATTTGTTTATCGTAGCAGAGTGAAACATTTAAAAAACTGGTTAAAAAGGTATTTTTAACTTAATTTTACCAAATTAATGTCTTTCTTATATTCTTAAATGACGACTTAATGAACATTTCTGTACAGTACGTTTTTTGCGAGTTTTCCGGAAATTGCATATTTGTATATATTTTCTATAAGCAGCTCTACGAAATTTCACGTGATTTTTTATACAAAGGTTTTTTTTACCCAACAAGTTTGTTGGACTTTGTTAATAGTTCTAGAAAATTAGTTTTTTACTAATATTTTGGAAATTAAATATTTTAAAATACATTCTCGTAACCAGATGTAATGATTTCCTCTAGATTTGGTATATAAGATCTGGTTGATTTTTTAATCAAGGAGTCTGTTGAACTTAGTGAAAATTTGACAACAAAATTTTTCTGCAAGTTTTCCGGAAATTCCATGTTTGCATACTTGTAAGAACAGTTGTTTTACGTCTGTATTTATTTTTTACTTATTCATTATAGTTGGAATTTACTTAGTTATACATTACTTCCTCTTTGAACACAGTGGTTTTTATAATCATTGTTGCCAAATTTTGAAAAATACAAACCATTTCTATTGCGAAATATAACATTTTATAAATTTAATTATTATGATTATTTAACGCATTGTGAAAAATAATGTTATTTAATTTACCACTTACTTTTATAATTACATGTTAATTACTTTAATTCAAACATGTCACTTGAAAATACTCAACCCAATCAGAATCTCACCCGATCGTAGAGCTGTTTCGCGGTACTATTAACTTTTATTCGTCCTTGTAATAAACCATACGTTCGCTAAAATATTTTGCTTCCAGCTGTGTGAGTGGAGCGAAGGCATGAGTTGGCGTGGGAAGCATGCAGGGCCCTCCCCTAGTAATACATTTAGAAGTATCTTTTGTAAGATTTTTCAAAAATTCTTGAGAAAATAATGTGTAAAATATTTAAAATCAATTTAAGTTTATATAAAAGTAGTGCTATTATTATTCTCACTTGGTAGACTGAAAGTCTTTCCTTTCGTTTGCATAAATTTACATATGAAAAGACAAGTTTGTTGCAACCAACTTTTATTTATTTACTGGATGGAATTGTGATAGAATTTGTAAAAGTTTATTTAACCCTCTATCTGGCAAAGAGTAGCTGAGCTACTCTTTTAAAGCGTTTCTATACTGGCAAAGAATAGCTGAGCTACTCTTTTAACAAGCATATTTTAAATCGAAGTTTGAGCATCTAAGGTAATACTAAAATAGGTCATATTATATATGATTGTATTCAGAAAATTCTAAAGTTTGATTTGGTATATAGTTTATTACATTATGACACATAATAAACACGTAAAAAATATACAAAGTCACGAAAGAAATGTTGGAATGACATTGAGTTCATTTGATGCGAGAGAACACGAAAAAAATGCTCACTTTCCCACTCAAGTTTTTATGGGTAAATTTCGTTTTGGAATAATTTTGATTATATCACTGCATAGGTCATATCTTCTACTTTAAAAATCTTTTTTCTGATTGTCAATGCCTTTTACCAATGTATAGTTACAAATGTTTATGTAAAGCCAGTTTTTATACGATAAAATAGGCTATATAAGTATCGATTAGTTTTCAGCAATTATCTATTAGTAATATTGTGTTGGTAAGTAAGTGCTGTATACCAATCGATTCATATTGAAATTATCTTTAAATTGACATAAGTATCGATATGGATTGATCAGTCCTACGTTGTTACAGAAAGCTGTGAAGTTGTTGCATTTTTAGTTTTTACCGCTTTTTTTCCGACTTAGCCTAGATATTTTAGTCAGACAATTTGTCATAAGTTAGCCCACTCTTTTTCCAGTTTTTTTAGACTGAAACTTTAAATTTGTCTATACTGTGATAGTCTACTTACCAAATAATATGTGTATTATATGTTAGTCTAAGTTAGGCCTCATTTTCAGCGTTTTTGGAAACATATTTTGTGTTTTCCTGATCTAGGCTAAATTGCTAAAGTTTGCAGTTAGCCTCCTGACCATATTGTAGTTTCTAGAAGACATTTTTTTTCCTTCTTAATAAATAATTTGTGTATAATATTTTTGTATATTTAGAACAAAATTAGGCTTAATTTTATGTCTTTTTGTAAATATTTTTTGTTTTTTTGTCAACATGGCTAAAATTTAGAATACGCAACTGTACCATATTTTATTTTATAGAAGAGAAATTTTTTCCTGCTTCCTAATTAATTTGTATATTACATTTTTGAATGTTCATAACAAGATTAGGCCTCTTTGTGATGCCTTTTTGCAAACATATTTGTGTTTATATGAAATGTTTTACTCGTAGAAAAACTAATTCTAGTTTATAGAAGACAATATATATATATATATGATACCCCAAAAATGTACACTTGAAGTGATTTTTATAGGATATATTATCCTTTATAGTATAATATAGTTTAGAAACACTAATTATGAATATTGACATTTTTATAAATGTTTTAATACTAGAAGGTATTTTTTGCAAATTTCCCAAAAATTACTATTTTATTTCCCATAAACGTATTTTTTTAAAAATGTTAACTTTTTTTATTGTTTCTTGTAGCAAATTAGTTTGTCTACATTTTGTATATCTTAGATTTATTATACAATTTTTTTTACATTTTTCCAATGAGCCAACTTTTGACATTTCAATTTACCAAAATAGTTTTTTTTCTATTTGTGACGCAATTAATGTTTGTATGGTAATTTTTCAAAACAATCAAGTA
This sequence comes from Philaenus spumarius, assembly GCA_018207615.1. NCBI lineage: Eukaryota > Metazoa > Arthropoda > Insecta > Hemiptera > Aphrophoridae > Philaenus > Philaenus spumarius. Next base: position 444,598 of record JAGFPH010000566.1, read on the forward strand.
CATAGAAATGTTCTCTGTACTTTTCTGAACACGAAAATGTATAATAGTATATACTTTACTAAAATGGATTAGATTATACAGGTGTTTAAATGACAAAGTGTTCGAGTAGTAAAAACGTGCCTGCCAGTATAGAAATTTCTAACTGCCAGATGGAGGGTTAAAAAAGTCAGATTGTGAAAGTAAACTGAGTTGTGGCACTTTTCATTCAAATGAACAGACACAGATGTTGGCTTTATAAACACATCCATCAGTCTTGTGTTGAAAGCATATAAATTATTATGCATTAAATGTTTGTTATCTTTGACTTTAAATTAGTTTTAAGTGATGACGCAATAATATACGACCTATAATTTTAAAAGTAAAATCGTACGTCTTCTTAACAACACTAAACCATATTATCTATTTTGAAACAAAACTGTTACCAATATTTTATTTAATATGCACTATAATTGCTTTAATCCAAGCTTTAATCATACGAAATTATATTCTGTTCATAACTTATATGAATTTTATTTTATTACTAAACCACCCATATAAAATTTGAACTAATAAGTCACATAACAAGAAAACTGAGTACTCACTGCATGTATAGCATACAGTCTAAATCTAACGGATTTGCCCTTAAAATAGTTGGACATATACTGAGATATAAAAACAATTTAAAAATAAATTTAGGAATTTAAAAATTTGAAATAAATGCGGTTTGTCCATTTAAAATACATAGCTCAGTTGATTGGGAATGTTTGGTGTTGGTCAGCTGATTACTGTAAACTTTGAAACTAATAATTTAGGCTATTTGCATTGCAGCAGCTGCTGATTTCCATTTTTGAAAAGTTCTGTCATAACATAATATATTATTAATCTAATTGTAATTACTGTTTTAAATTTTATGTTATATTTAAATATACTCTTTTATTAAAAATTGGGTCTGCGTTATACATCTTTGGCCATTCGTATATTCGTATACTTTCCTATAATTTTGGAAAAAAATTTCCCAGCCGGGGATCGAACCAGGGTTTCTAGCGTGGAAGTCGAGTGCGTTAACCACTCACCCACCGAGACTCTTAAGGTATCACTTGTAGAGAAAAGGTATAAAAAGGCACTTTCCGGATTTTACTCCTAACGCGTGACGTGGTTTCTCGACCGACACCCCATCCCGATTACAACGGGCGCAAAGAAGTATAACTTCAAGAATAAATGATAAAAAAATTGGCTGTCGTAAAAAGAAAGAGGTTTACATGTGAAACATACAAAAGGTTTAAAATAATAATAAGGTCAGCTTAGAAAACTAAATTCTTGCAAATCATGTTTCGTTAAAAATTCGAGAAATTAAAAAAACAACTAACGAAGTAATTTTGTTTATCCCTCACAGTTACTTTTAAAGCAAATGTTATAGGCTATATTTAAACGCAGAGAAGCTCTTTTGGAGCAAAGTCTCAAACGATCTATAACAACGAATGAATGATAAAGTTAACTCGCTCCTGCTATCCCACCTTTTAACACGTTTACTGCTACGCAAATTTTGGAGCTGACCTTTTATTTTTTATACTTATAGCCTAAAGGAGTAGAAATAAAATAAATTTTTTATTTTGAACCATTCTACGAAAAAATCACTAATATTTTAAAGCGGACGCACATGTGCGTCCATAGCACATAGGTTTAAAATTGTCATGCGAAGCACGCAATGCATTGTGTATTGAAAATACGCAGGTTGGCTTGCGAAGCACGCAATGCACTGTGCGTCGGCCGCTTCTCATACTGTTCAGTGTCATGCTCACTTGTGCGTCCTTGGCAGTGAACGTGTTAAGCAGTTCAATGTTATATCTTTACGCGTTTCAAAACATTCACGAGTATATTTAAAACTACATACTCGTTAAAAGCTATTTAAAACTTGCAGCTCAATAAATAATGAAAGAATTGTATATTATATTCCACTGTTTATGGGTATTTTTTTATATCTCGCAGAAATCTCTATAATGGTTACAAACCTTGAGTAGTTTAAATAATTTGCAAATTAATAATAAATATTGTGTGAAATTTCCTCCATTTTCCAATAATAGTTTAACTTATGATAATGGTAAATTGTCTATTTCCATATTTTTTTATCAATGCTGCATAGCGAATAGTTTTCGGGAAATTCAAATTTGAAGTAAAAAGGTTTAGTTTTAAAGTAATACAAGACAAAGTTTTAGTTGTTTTTATGTTAAACCTTTAAAGTGAAAAAGAAAATGTTGTAGGCTCACTTATTTGTCTCCCTGTTTGTTTCAGCCAATTTCTCTATTTAAAAACAATTAATTGGTAACAACACTTAGTTCGATGAACACAATTCACACGATACAGTAACGCGTGAACATACATATATTTTAAACATAGATGTTAAAATAATGAATAAAATCCTCCCTTTTTGAAGTCAGTTAACAAAGTTCTAAACACGAGAATGACACACCTATACAAATCAAACGTCTCTGTTTGTGTATTTAACGGTTTAACACACCTGCAGCTACTTAATTAGATTTTCAGGCAGTTAATTAATATATTATTTCGGAAAGTATTCTGGGTAGCTTGGGCAGCTTTTAGTCAATGTTTTACCAAAGTAGTCTCCAGTTGTTAACAATACTTGTCGGAACATGTTCTATTGGAAAATTATTAAACGTGTTGTAAAAATTTTGCATGCTGAAAAATAGGAAGTGTATTGCCATTGACTTTTGTAGAAACGTTTATCTGCAATATGTGCTAAAATAGGTGTGTGATTTTATAATAACAGAAATGTGTTTATATTCCTACATGATCGATTTAGTAGTGTTTGTTTTATTTATATGTATTCCGCCATTGTTAAACCGCAAGACTGCTGCAACGGTAAATTCATTTCATTCCCGACATTGCATTACTATTTCATAAGAAGTTCGAGTGGGAATCTAGATTGATATTGGGATTTTATTTCCAAGTGTATAAGACTTTTATATTTGGACTTTCCCAAGAGCAATGACTACATATCAATTTAGTCATTGCCAAGAGTAAATGCAGAATTCTTTTGAAATTTTTAATAAAGATGGTTATAATTTAAATGACAGTTTTTGAGCTGCAACTCAAAGCTTTATCGCTTGATTCGCTATCGTCATGGTACCAATATAGGCACATTTTATAAAAGCAAAGTTTAATACGTTTTCACATAGTAAAATTTTTGTAATTAGCTCAGTAATTAACAGGTTGTACTAAATACTTACATTACAAATAAAATTTACAATTTGGAAGATGATACTCTAAAGTTACTTTCATACGAAATATAAATATTAACTAAATAAAAAAGTTATAATTCACATTAAGTAGTATTAGAGATCACAACTTGTTTCTATAGAACAAAGAATCTATGTCTTTTTACTAAGTACATTTTCGTTATATATTTAAAATATGCCGTACGTAACTATTTTAATGATAAATTTACAAACTTAAGCTTAACCATTATTTATCAAAATTATATCTCGCATAGCGAGCCACACAGAAAGAACACAATTTGAAAGTAAGTACATATTCTTTCAAAAAACGAGCTTTCTATTTTTAATTCTTTTTTAATAAAAATTTGCACTTCTAAAGCTAAACGATTTCAAGTTACACGTAGCAGGTGAACAAAGAGCTGCAAGTGGGAAACCAACAGCTTTATTTAGGAAAAGCAGCTTTCCACTTTTCAGCTTTATTTCAAACAACATATGCACTTTTAAAAGAGAAAGATTGCAGGGTCCGTTAACTTAGTGTAAAATTTCGAGTTTGATTTGAGCTTTTCGCAAAAAACACATTTCCTATTTGACTTCTTTTTACGAAAGATATGATGTTTTAATACTACGAGGTTAACATAGATCTCGAAATGAGAACTTATTATTAATTGAAAAATCAAATTCCGATAGAATTCAATCTTCACGCCTTATATTTTGAGCTTTAAGTCTTCACCAACTCACGGGAACATGGATATTAAATTAAATTTCATTTAAATCAAACACTAATATTATTATTCAACATGGATTTGGTTTTAAATTTACCTTGATTACGTATAATTAGGCCACCTAAAGTGGTTTTTATTATATCGGTAATATGTTTATTAGTTTATAAAGTAAGTTGCATTACCTTTACAATATCGTGCATAAGACTGTATCTAAACATTGAATCCAATTTAAATGATTCGTTTTCAAGAATGTCCTGAAGACTTCCTTTTGGACAGTACTCTGTCAGAAGGCAGCAATCTGGAGGGTCTATACAGGCTCCGTAAAATCTGACCAGGTGATCATGGTGAAGGTCTTTCATCTGCAACATGAAAACAATATAAGTTAATTTATCGGGTTGGGTTTGTGAATAATAATAATAATAAATTTGGGGAAACTAATTTTTATACTTTATTGGCTGGTTCCTGTGATTATTATAATTCGCAATAGGGACGTTTATCTCAATCTTTTACAATAATCCAGATTTGAATCCACCTCTAGAATAGTTACAGAAAATTATAAATTAAATCTGTCGAGTTTATGCTGTAACAACACATTTCGAGCAGAGACGCACTGGTGCCATAACGCCGCGTCTTTCCGGTACTGATTTTTGAAGTTTTATTTTACTCAACTTCTGACCTACGTTTATTTTATGGTTTTACAGTATATTAATGTTCACAATAAACGGCAATGCGGTCAATTTTAACGACACCCGAACAAGACAATCGATATCAACCACACTCGAAGAGTCTAATCTATTTGCAATTATTCATGAACATGAACGTATTCATTATCAAAATGTTTAGTAATTTAAATTAAACAACTGTCAAGTTAAGGTGTTAAAATGTTCCAACAATAAATATGTTTGTGAATTTTATAATTGTTTAATTTAGAACAATACATATTTACGTAGTATATGTATTGCAATTCTTATAGTTCATATATTATATGCACTTTTAAATAAACAAATCTAATCATTGAAATACTATTTTTTGAAGTGAAAATATTAAAAATATGGTGGTGGTAACCCCCTAACCCCCGAGAAGGTCGCAGTTCTGGCACTGAACAAATTACGAGTGAACCCCTGATTTTGAGAGTTTCAAAGAAATAGAAACACATCAACCTCAGTTAATTGCTATATTGACATTTCAAGAAGCTTTCGTCAATTAGATACGTCATTATTTATGAAAACATAAATCACTTAAATACGTAAATTTCAATCTTAGAAGATTAAGTGGATTTTATTTTCATTGACCCTAGACTTTATTATCATTAAGTGAAAAGTGGCCAAGAACGTGTCGAACACCCACCGAAGTACGATTCCATAGCTGTTTCAGATTCACCTGTAGGTCTTATAATATACCATTTAACGTAAAGTGTAGGCGGCATTTTGCATAACTTGACTTAAGTTTTACAGTTTTCACTACAAACATTTCTCTTAATCACTTGAGAATGAGGATTTAGAGGAATTAAATATAATTTTAAAAAATGGTATGTAGACAATTTTTACTGTACAATTTATAAAACTGTATTCCTCTATTTTAAAATTTCTTTAGTCTATTCCGAGAGGACTTAGCAGTGTGAGGCGTTGAAGGTCGAAATGAAGAAAGGACTGTAACTATAAAAATAAGTTTAATATAATTAAAACAAAAATAAAACAGTCCAGTAAGGCGATCAATAACCACGAAGAAACTGCTTGCTGTTAGTACCGCGTTGATAACCCTGAAAACCAGGCGTTAAATTTCCAAGTTATGACGTTTAAAGCGGGTCGTAATGTATCGTCAACGCGGGACTCTGACAACGTGGCGTCACTCACTTCCAAAATGGACACCATACAGTTAGGCTGTCTAGGTGTATTAAAAATAGTATAAACATTTGAGGAATTGTGTAGGAGGAAGAGTAGACGATGGGCCACTGTCTCACCAACCTCATTCCAGCATTTAGCTTTCAATTACTTATTGCTAAAATCCTTTGACTTAACTTCATAAAGTGGCTGCGGTTCAACAGCGTAAATAATTTGTTCAGTATCAAAAACGTTGTCACTTTGAAATAAACAATAACAACTAGAACCAGGACAAGTCGTTACTTCTGACTACTGTGGCCTCTCTGGTCTGCGCTGCAGGTGCGAGTGCGCGTTGACAGCGCTCCGTATAACTTGGTTCGGCGTTGATAGTGCCCGGTTAATGTAGATTCGCCAGCGTTTATAGCGCTCGTATAACATGGACCACGGGAGGTCCATTTACTCAATAAACCGACGTCAACGTGACGTTGAAAACGCGGCGCTAACAGCGCTCGTTTAACATGGCCTAAGGAAGAAATGACATTTCCGCACTTGCACTGCTGACTGGCAAGGTACACAGAACTTGAATAAGAGTGTGGATGATGGTGAAAACATCTTTGTCACAAACATGAATTTCGTGTAAGATAAAAGTTGCTTAGTCCTACATTGATTACTGTAGTTAATTTTGGCATGGACTTCTGTTGATATTCTTGCAAACAATAGTGCAGTGTACAATACTTTTTTTATAACATACAGTACTTTGTCGGAAGCGGGAGTAAAAAACGAATATGTCAAAGACCTGCATTAAAAAAAGTGATTACATTGTAATTCTCAAAGCAACACTGCATTATTGTATTGTAATTAATTCTTTTTACCTCTACATTTTAGAAAATACTTTTTAGAAAACATAATTAATCATGCGTATATTCTCAATTTTGTAAAAAGAATAATACAGATTATCAAATTCAAAAAATTATTCCTACTGCACGGATTGTTGATGCATAATTCCGAGAACCAATGTCTAAGGCTGGCCAATAGAATCTTACTCGCGCCGCGCCGTCGTCTGGCCGTTTTACCACAGCACTTTAGCATATAATATTAGTACAGACTGATAAAACAATGACTTGAGTTCAAAATGTCGGTTTGGTTGCAATTCAATATTTGTGACTTTTAGATGTAATGTGATTGTAATATGTACCTAAGATATTTGCCATCAATATGTATACTTGGCTTCCTATTTAATTTTTTTCCTTTTCCAATTTTTTTTTGAGGTTTCGGAGGGTAACGTTCCCCCAGTCCTCTCCCCGTGGATCCGCCACTGACACACATTAGTTTAGTGATTTTACAATAAAAACGATTAAAATATTGTATTTGTACTAAAATCATTTTGCCATTGAACAATCAATAGAAGCCAGTAACGAAAGGTACGTACCACAAACCTAAAATCATATTATTTTTTTGAGGTCTTACACAATAATTTTCTGTGAAAAGACCAGCTCACACATACAAGCTAAGCACATTCCTTAAACATTTCTAGCAATGCTTTTAATAAACATTTTCGGCAAAGTCCGTAATTTGATTTAGGTTTTAATCAAATAAAACTTCGGACAGAAATTCTGGTAAAATATCACTTTTCCAATAGTTTTAAATCTTAATTTGCTTTAAATCACAGTTTTATAATTAAATTAACTGCGCCATTGCTGCTGCCCCAGTTTGAAATTGTAATTTGTCTTTACTGCAATCAATTATACAAAACACTCCATTTAATTTAACAAACTAACCTAATATTTAATGCTAATTTTAAACGCTACACATTTATTTAACTGCGGATTGCGTTAGTTTTGTAACTGATTATGTTGTGCTAACCAGTTACAATCGACTTGATAAAAAAGTATTGAAGAAAATTTATTTTAACCTACTACATGTATCAACTAAAACATGATATACTACTTTAAATTACTAATGGGCACTGGGGACTCTGGGGAGTGTTCTCTCAATTGTAAGCTAAACATAGTCTATATTTTGGATAGAATGTTGACATTTATATATGAACAGGAATAATTATTTACTATTGCGCACACATACAAACCCCCACACACCCCCCACACACCCCCCACACACAACAAAATCATGTACGTGATTTATTTTGACCATTTGCAACTATTCTTTTGAAAAATGTATACATAGAAAAAGTACAAAATATGAGTCTAATGTTAATCTTATGTAAATAAAGATCTGTTAACTTTCTTTAAAAACAATTATAATTGATATTAAATAAAGTATTGATGGCTCATCTATGGATCTACTTTAAAAGAAGGAATCCACTGACGAACTGTCTAAATAAAACAAATATTTTGTTAAATTTCGGCCTACACCATATATTTGGGAATTACTATTTAAGGCTCGGCTCTCCACATTCAAAACTACGATATTGGGTACCAATTTCAATGTTAAATAACCAAAACATACCTTCACTATTAAGCATATTTTTGTGCTGTTTTTGTTAAAAAACGAAAGCTGTATTTTTTTTCTTAAAGTAAAATAGATTGTGGGTGTTGATTGCTAAGGATTTTTGCAACATCTCTTTTTGCAACTGAGTAAAAAATTAATAAAGTTTACTATTTTTTACTATTTATATCATACGTTTATGAAAACAATAAAACGGTTTCTGAAAATGTATTCGGCAATCAACATCCGCATATGACAGTACTTCAAAATGAAATTTTTAAATTTATTCCACGAATTAACGGAAAAAAAATACTTATTCTGTAGCATTGCTCTTATGGGAATCAGATTCAATATGGCGGACAGGGTAGCGCCCCCTTAAGAGCTTGTTACTTAGGACGGACAATGTAAAAAATTGCATTTTGAATGCTTGACAAGTAACTCGGCATAAATACTAACAGTTGACTAAACGCCATTAGTTTTGACTTTAGGCTAGGCGATTGTACAAATTTTAGGCAAATACTCTTAAATATGTAGACATACTTATACTAATCATTGATAACTTATAAAGATATGTTGGTTATTAAGTTGATAAAGAAAAAAGATTTAAAAGGGCAATAGACTACACAGTTGATTGCTAAGGCACTAAAGATCTTATACCATTATAGGGAAGCAGAGATAAGTTTATCAATATGAATATTATCTTCTTATAATTTCCAATCCCTACTTTGTTTTTTTTGAAAGTGTCGTATATATTTATTACTTGTATTTTCCAAATAACTATTTAGAAATATTTTACAAGATTGACCGGTTCCATCTTCTTGACTTCTTTCGTTTTCAATTTTGTATTTTTAATAAAGTTAAGGAACACTTGAGTTCTAACAGAAAAATATCTTGTAAATATAATTTTTGTTAAGAAACTACTCTCAGTTATACTAATCATTTTACATAAAGTTAAAAGATTTATTTCCGTCTTCCAGTTTTCAATTTTGTGTTGACTAAAGTCATGGAATAATTTGAGTTTTAATAGACAAAATGTTTTGTTCTCTTGTAAATATAATTTTTGTTAAGAAAATAATCTCAATTTATACTAGTTATTTTACGTAAAATATGGATAAACAGTTGTTTTTGACAGTTAATTTTGTTTGCTGTTCTAAATTATTCATATTGGTTATATTGAGACTATTGGTGACCAAGTCCTTACTTTTTTTACCAACTCTCTAGCAATTCAGAAAAAGGGATATGATAAAAAATATACTTCAACATTATTAATTTGACTTAAAATTCTATTTTGACTGCACTGGACAAAATTAGTTTAACAAAAGTGTAAATTGTTTAGAATACATAAAATATCCTTAATTTAGTCCAATAAATCACTATTGCTTTAGTTTTTTAAGTATTAAATAAACGTCGTATATGAATCATTATCTCGCAATTTTATTTATTTATATGCTATTTTTACAATAACGCTAAGGTGATTGGTTAACTTTAATCTTCATAACAATAGGCCTAATATAATCGATTATTAAAAAATCTTGACTAAAATAGAAAATATGTTCCAATTGTGTCTGTAATATTATACGTATTGAAAATGTTGATAATTTATTAAGTTCATAAATATTTTATTATGTTTCATTATTTATTTTTTGCTAGCCTTGGTGCCTATTTTGTTGCTGCCGAAATAAAGTAAACGTTACGAATACGTCCATGAATAACTTGGATAATGTGCCAACTTGTAAAACAGACGTAACTGTCATGTAAGGCTTATATAGCGTGAACCCACGTTTTTAATATATTTTTATGACAAAAATAAGTGAGGTAAAATAAATATGTAACCAGGCTTTAAGAGCAATAAATAAACAATACAAATATCTCCTCACATGAAATGTCCTACCTTTTATCATTTTACCTAAACGGATTTGTCTCTTCTTCTATCGGTCGCACCTAAAACGAGTTTTCCTTTTTAAATGTAAATATTATTGTGTTTTTTTGTTTGTTTATCAAATCAATAACACTATTAAAACAGTCAACTGTATGACTTTCCTGATTCTACAATTTTATAGTAGATGTTGCTGTTTTGGAGTTGGAAGATATTTATTTACAATTCCTCTTTTTTAATGTAAATACGTTTGAATCTTTGCTCTACTATACATATTTTACTTATCTTGTAGAATGAATTCTGTAAGCTATTCTTATCTTTATCCTATCTTTAGCATAACACTTTCCTGTAAATTTAAAATATGATTAGATTATGTGTCTCTTATCCACCAACATTGTCTTTGGTGTTGTCTACAAGCCCATGTGGTCCATGTTATCCACAACTCACTACTTATCACGTAATAGATTTCTGTATTACAATTTAAATGCATTTGAAATTTTTGTTTGTCCCAAATACCTTAAGTTTGAAAATAATTGTACTTCGCCTATACATCTGGATATGCTAACCTTGGTTTTGGCGAGAGAGCGAGCTCTCGAGTTATAATTGACTGCTTCCGTTTAAGACGATTGCAGTAGTGTGTGATATCAGTGACTTTATTGTGGTATTTGACTGAATTTAGAGTGTATGTTTGGGGACGAGCTTGGATTTTTTATGAGTTTAGAATGACTCAACAATTCAGTCATTTCATGGTGGGTTGTGCACAAGGCGCAGTGGTCTGTTCTTGCGTTCTTGCGGTAGAGCGGGATCTGTCACGATTTCGGACAGGTGCGTGTGTTTCGAGCATTCTGCTCGATCGGCTAACTTTTGTGTTAGCTTGATGATGAAGTCATGGATAGTCTCGGATTTCAGACCTTGGGTAATGGTTGTATTTCGAACGAACCAAGGTGAGTTGGTTAACATTCGAAATGTTTTGTTTTGGAAGGAAGCCAGCTTCTTCCTTGCGTCGGTGCTAAGTAGAGAATACCAAGCTGGGGCGGCGTAGGTGACAATGGGGCGAAGATATATTTTGTACATTGCCAGTCTGATGGAGAGGGGGAGTGAGCTTTTGTGGCTAATCACGGGATAAAGTTTGGAGCGAGCTCCAATTGCTTTTCCAATGACTAGTCTCACATGATGTTTTAGAGTTAGCCTTCGGTCTAGGGTGACACCTAGGTATTTTACTTTATTTGTCCATGCTATGGGAGATTTGTTAAGGCGAAGAGTGGTTTTAGGCGTTGTGGTCGCGTAAGTGAAACGTATGGCTTCTGTTTTGTCTGTGTTAACAGCAATTCTCCACTTTCGAAGCCAGGGTTCGAGTAGATCCAGCTGACGTTGGATGCTTTTTGTGCCGAAGTGCACATTGGCGGTTGTGTAGTAGAACATGGAATCGTCAGCGAAAAGACGTAGGGTTACTGGGTGATGAACAGGGATGTCGTTAGTGTACAGAAGGTACAGTAACGGGCCAAGGACTGAGCCTTGGGGAACTCCGGCTTCGATAGGCCTTGGAGTTGATAGTGTACCTTCGACGGAAACCTGGAACCATCTGTTGTCGAGGTACGATTTAATTAGGTGAACATAGCATGGAGGGATTGGACTATGGGCTAGCTTGTACAAGAGCCCATCGTGCCAAACCTTGTCGAAGGCTTTGCTGATATCCAGGAATACAGCTATGGTGTGACGGTTTTTGTTAAAACCATCAGCGAGAGCGTTGATAACTCTAACGAGTTGTAGGGTTGTGGAGTGCTCGCTGCGAAAACCAAACTGCTCGGGCCTGATGACCTCTTTGAGGTGTTCGACGAGTTGGGCATTGACTAGTCTTTCGAAGACTTTCGAGAGACCAGGCAAAAGTGAGATGGGTCGGAAGTTTTGCGGGAATAGGGGCGATTTATTCGGCTTTTTGATCATGATGACCTTAGCCCCTTTCCATGAAGTGGGGAAGTGGCCGGTTCGCATGATACCATTGAATAAGTTGGTTAAGGGGACTACCATTTGGGAAGGGATATTTTTAAGTGCCGAGTTGCCTATGGAGTCTATACCAGGGGCTTTGTTTGGCTTTAAATTGTGGATGACTCGAGCCACCTGGTTACTAGTGAAAGGGTCTGGGAGGGGGCCCATAGGACAACTCAGGTAGTTCTCAAGATAATTTTCTACGAGGTCGATGTGGTCTTCCTCGTAGATGTGTGAATGGGGAGAAAACTGGTCTTCTAGAGAATCAGCGAAAGCTTTGGCCTTTTGATATGCTAACGTAAGCTCTATTACGTATTATAGACATAGTATGTGTGATACACGAGCAAGATGTACTGAGTGGCGCAGTGGTTAAAAAGATCGTTCTGTTCCACACAGTAGGGTTATCAAGCACAATTTGTGTTTGTTAAAGTCTAGTACTTTCGTTGGGTTACTTGTACTATACGCCGCTCTTTAATTTTGCATTAATCTAACTGTTCAAAATAAAGAAGTTAAGGAAAAATATATATGTGTGCGTATTTAAATATGTAAATATATAGATATATAGTAGCATTTATACTATTTAATTATAGTTCCAAGAGAGTTAGCATGTACTAGCAGATAAAGTACTTTAAATCTCCACCGCTTGGCTTTGTGAAACCTACATTGTAAAGTTTTTAATATCAAAGCAGTTGCGGTGGAACTGGATAAATTAAAACTGAGGTTCCCATAAAGAAGCCAATTAATTTCCAATGCATGACATTATGTTTTATACAAGACTGTCGTAGTTCTCTTTACTTTGCATTCCTCTGCTTTTGAATTTCGTTTTACACGTAATACCACGCGTTGTTTAACTTGGTTTACATATTAAAGTTTGTTTTTTAAAAGGATTCAAAACAAATATACAGGTTGGGTGAAAAGTCTGAGTACGGCTTAATAATTCGTATATAAGGAAAATTCGAAGATAGTTGTGATTGAGGGACCTACTCTTTGAAAAAATACTATTTTATTAAGATTTCAAACAATATATCCGTCATCTTGAATGTAACTTTGTTTTTTAAATAAATGTTAAGCTTGTCATGTGATACATCATTTCGGTGTAGAATTTAAAGAGAAAACCAACGGCGAAATTTGCGAGTCCATATCTTTAACCGATTAAAAATGGCGGTAAAAAAAAACCCAACGAAATCGTGTTTTCCGATTTTGCCCCAATTTACTGTACTATATTTTGTTTAATATTAATTATTATTACTTTTGTCATAAAATAATTAGTATGTGTAACTTGAAATTGTATTAGAAATACGTAGACTATTCTAAAACGCCCACAGTTCTTGATATAAGCACCTACACAGTGTGTCCAAAGTTCTCAAACACAGTAATGCTTTGCAACGGTTTGTAAATATGTTTTTATAAAATTTTCATGAAATAATTGATCCGTTTAAGATTTTCTCATTACTAATTTAAAAAATAGCATTTTCCGACGAGAGCTCGAAATTTGGGCAACCTCTAGAAGGACACTTTCGGTATGAGTTATGCAAAGTATAAACTATTATTTGTAGCATAAACTTATATGCAAAATTTTAAATTGTTATTACAAGCAACATTATAATAACACAACGTTGACTAACAAATATAAGTTACAAATTAAAGAAGCAGTATTAAAAACCTAATTTTTTATATTAAAACTAATATTTCTGCATAAAGGGATACTTGGGCCACCACCTCCCCTCTTGAGGTCAACAATATCTCATCAAAACATGTTTTTTAAATTTAATTTACAAATAAATTTTGTCGCATACCAACTTCAAGCAAACTAATCTTATTAATGTTATAAATACAAAATATTACCGCACAACTAGTGTTTTTAAAAATTTTTTTTTTTTTTTTGTTGACACCAAATAAGTCTGTCAGATAAATTTTTAAAGTCTATCTGGAGTTTGGGCAAGACGTCCCTCATGTCATATAATGTAAAATACGTATAATTTAACATAAATACATCAAATACATCAGTAGAAATATCGGAACCTTTGTTGTATTATAAATTCTCATGGTTGTGGCGGGGCTTTAACGGTATGGAACATCGCAATTTTTTATAAACTTATTAAAAATAAATCTTTGCTATGCCAAATTCACAAAACTACAACATAAATCTGTAAATCGCAAGATCAAGTTCTCAAGTCCAGTGAAATTAAACCTCCTGTTTTGGGGTAGTATAAAACGCACTATGTAGAGGGCGTTAAGAAAAATATCTCTTTGTCCTTTGTCTTAATTGTTAAATTTTGTGTAATAAAAACTAAGCTAATGTTTTTGACTTTTTTTTTAGATATAAAAAATGTATAAACGAAATAAGTATGTGTCTACCAAATAGTTTTGTTGTAGTTAATCATTTTGAGTGTAGCCTACAAACTTTTAAGAACTATTTATTTAGAATGCCTGAGCGTTTATGCTTGTGTATGTTGTAGGGGGAGGGGAGGGGTGGTTTGCGTTTAAACATAGGTTCTACGATTATTTTAAAATGTCATATTTGTTCTAACGAAACTTATTATTCTTCGCCAATGACGCAGAATTTTAAACAATCACTTTACGAATAACGATTTCCTTTTTGTAGTGCACTTATTATTCTGCACTCGTAAGAATATTTCCCTCGTCATACTGACAAAGTTTATTGTGATAAAATAAAACTCATTTGTAGCTTTTGTAATATAAAGTCTTTCTTATTTTAAAATTCTGACTGACTATATTTACAGTAGTAATTTACAACAAGTTACTGTCGTACATGGATTTAGAAATTATTTTTGTACTTCTGTACTGTAGATTTCAGTAACCGATGCTATTAAAGTGACTATATTAATTATTCAAAATATGTATAAGCAATTTTTTTAAACATGTTTCAGTACTTGTTTTAGCTGAGACAGTGTTCACATGCATGATAGCTGCTCTCAATATGTTTAAACATTAATTTTACGAATTTAGAAAAATTAATTCTGATTTTCATTAAAAAGTCAGTTTAAACTATTCTTTACTGTAAAATATTACCTATTCTTTCCAAACCAATTCTGTGAGTGGACAGTGAATGAATTTGTTTCAACACATTGTCTGTTTAACCTCTTTATTGTTTAATGCAAAACTCATAGTTAAAAACATCTGTGTAAGGTTTTTTCTTAAAATTAGAAGCTAAACCTGTAAAACCTGTAACTAACTTATTTTATTAATTTACTTTGGCAGGTTGTATTTTGTTTTTGCGCATTTAATATATTTTCTTGTAAAAAAATAATTTAGTTCTGATCGATAATACATTCAAAATTATTTATGAATTCGGAAATTGTAATTTACATTTAGTTGAACATGATACATTATTTATTTACAGTCTTAGCGATAATTTAATACTTCCAACATTTAATATTTGAAAACAATTTTAAATAATTCATGCTTAATTCTGTAAAAGTTTGCATCTGATCTAATAAAATCAGAAATTACTAATATGTGACTAAGTCACGAAGAAATAACAAAAAGAATATTATGAATATAACTACAAGATTTCTCTATTTAATAAGTAGAAATATGTTATTTCAGTTTTTAAGGAAATTAATGACAGAATCCATTTACTTGTTATTTTTGTGATTGAAGAATCCCCATAAGATGGTCGTTAAAATTTCACAGCTGGGCAGTCAGTCAGTGGCCACTAGAGGGTGATGTAGTGGTGTAGGCTTACATTAATTTAAAGGAAAGGAGGATTTTAGTAAAGCAGATTTTTGTTGGAGGTTATCTAAATATAATTGGAAGTCCTAACTTTTCTTTTATGACCCTTAGCACCCTGTAATATGCGCAGATAATCTGTTCGTAGTAAAATAACAAGAACTGAGGTTTATTTGGTTTTATTTAGTTGAAAATGTTTCTCTGGATTGCGTTTAATCATAACTCTCATTAATTACGTCCAGTATTATAATTTCAACAATATTATGCAATTTATTCATTATTTTTAAGTAAATAAATTGTAGCATCGCAAATAATTTGCCGATAAAATGCGTGTCTGGCATTTTTCTCCCTCGCCCGATTCAGCACGTTTTTCTGTTCAAACACTCAAACCTGGAAAAGCATGCGTCTCTTGTGATCAATTTATTTCAATTTTAAATAGAACATCTTTCTAATATATTCATTCTGCTTCCGTGTGTTTGGGAAGAATATATTGCTTTTTGTTGAATATAAGTTATATTTTAAGATTTTATTAGTTTTTTTTTCACTTCTTAATTAAATTAATTTGCCTTGTTTCAAAGTAATATTTAATTTAGAAAGCTTCCTTCATTTAAGTACTAAGAGTTTTATACTTGAGGTTTCATTTATCAAGTACACAATATAAAAGATTTTACGGATTGTTTCTATATTAAGTCATGGTGAAAGCTTAACGTAAATTACTAGTTGGCTAATTGTGTAATCAACACTAATAACATGATTCGCAATGAGCAATCGGAAGTAATAAATATCTTAGTAATAATAAATCCAGGCATAGCGAGTAAGTTCATTTCTATTACCTTTACCTTCTGGGAGGTAACAAATTAAAAATAACAGTCTACATAATGTTGCTTTTATAATCTTACCATTATAATACTTAAATGTCAAACATGTTTTGATAAATCATTACATTTATAAATGTTTATAATCATCTTAATTAACTCGAAATAATAAAAACTTAGTTAAATGTATTGATTTATTGCTCTGTTGTCTAAAATTGTTAAATTTCTTCATTTTCGTAAACATGAAAATAAATTAAATGGAGATATTAATCTAATGTTTACTGTGAATTTGAAGAGTGAACCACTTCTCTTGTAAATTATTTTATATTCAATAGTACATGAATTTGACTCTGTATCATAATTTTAACGCAATGTAGAATAAAAACAAAGAGCTTAAAACCAGTAATATAGATATTAAACACTTACATGAGAAATTTGTACATGTGACAAAACTTTTGCTAGATTTTATTTCTTAAGAAAGCAATTTTATTTGAAAATTTATAATTCATAAAAACTAAATAAACGAAAGACAATACTAAGAAAGTAACTTTCAGAAAAACTAAACTAAGTTGAACCACTAGTCTTAGAATTCATTTTTTAATAGCACTATACAATTTTACAAATACAAGTAAGTTGAAGCGAAAAGGTGATATGAGGAGGTAATAAGTTGCATTAATTTAACGTAAGTCCAAATGCTTTATATATGATATACAGATTTCAAGTACCAATTTCCAGGTGATTTAATTCATTTATAAATAAGCAGATAAGTTACAGATATCAATTTTGATAACCATTGGTTTCTTTTTATTTTGAAATTATATAAGTTGATATATAACCGTTTAGTTTGATGTTGTGTCGATAATTATTAGTTTTTACTAGGTTTTTACTAATATTATTATAACATTGTTTAAAGTTCATTATTGGATGCAATTAAGTGCATTAAAATTGTTCATGTAGCTCGTTTTACCTTAATTTATTGTTTACAAGATTTTCCCGTCATTTCCACTTTGAATGTTTATAAAATTGAAAAACTAAGGCATTTTCAGGAAAAAGAATTACCTACACCATTGTTTTTCTTGTAAAATTTTACATCGAAATCATGTGTCATATGTCTAACCGACCATAATGCAGATTGTTTTATGTAGAACACATTTCTTTCTGCCTCAAAATACCTCTTAGATATAAAGTTTAAAGCCGTTTTCATATCTAAATAACACCCTGTAATTTTATTATTATTCCTAGACCTATTGTATGTACATGATTATAACTAAATGTATAACTAATAGAATTATACAGAGTAAAGGCGGGGCTACTAGTTGTTTATACACTCTCTGATGAAGTCATTTAAATCTTCACTGCTTGGCGTTGTGAAACTTTCATTGTAAAGTTTTTAATATCACAGCGGCTGTGGCAGAGCGGGATAAATTAAAACCTGGGCTCCCGTAAAGAAGCCAATTAATTTTCTATGCATACCGTTATGTTTTATATAAGGCTCTGTTTACTTTTATATTCCTTTGAGTTTACACTTCTTTGTACACCTAATAATATAACTTCGTTGATGTATTAAATTTTATTCTATAAATTATTACCATGTTGTATGTATACAAAGCTAACTAAATGTAATTAAAAACAGTTTCTTATTTACGTGTAAATTAATATTTTATAAAGAGCTTTTCAAAATAAATTTGATTTCTATAAACTTTTTCTTAGGTTTGTTAAAGTTCATAAATAATCATATTTTGGCTAAGCAAAGTTATTTCTAAATTTTTAGCAATAACCATATAGACAAACTTTGCAATTTGATGTAGGTTTACATGAGATTGTTTGATGAACTTATTTTACGTTGTTTTATTTGTATAAGAAAGTAAATCATTGTAGGACTTTATTCAAATTGGGTCATCGCAAGTAGGCGGCCCAAAAACTTACAAAAGTGATATACAAGGTATGTGCTTTAACTCGTATTAGTAGTTTCAATTACGTAGTTTAGAATACTTAGCTTCTAAAACTTGAATTGTCCACTACAAAACTTGTAAAAACACCAGAACGCAATGTTTATTGTCAGCTTTGTACATCTTTTTGTCAAAAATTGGTAAGAAAAGAGTCTTCCTGACACAATGCAATTTAAAACCTTTACTTCAATAATAACGACTTTTTGTAGTAATTATAGCAGTATTTAAAAAAAAAAATTACAACATGATAGTTTGGGGAATAATTGAACGACCAGATTTTGTTACAGGAAAGACGGACATTACAAAACTAGAAAGCTGCACTCCTAATATCTACAAAAAATAATGCAATTAAAGAAACACATTTGTGTAAAATAAAATTCTTAGTAAATAACATTATGTAAATAACAATATTTCTCAATTCTTATTTCAAATGTTTAATATATATCTAAAAATGTATAGAAGTGGAAATACAAGATGACAGAAATTGAACCAGTTGGTAAAACTTGGCGAAAGCGTTATATCAGATTCATTTCGGGAAAAATTACAATTCTTTACAAAAAAAGCAGAATTTTAAACACAGCCACTTTAAAATAAAGATTTACAATTTAGTTGTACACTGCTTTTAAGAATTTCGCACTGGATATAGGCTTAAATGGAGCAACATTTACGGTAAAATCAGTACAATTGTAATCTTAACACTAAACATAATTTTATAGAAAACATTATGATGAATAAAATTAGAATATGATAGGTCTTAGTTTTATAGTAAT
Organism: Philaenus spumarius; assembly: GCA_018207615.1. Taxonomy (NCBI): domain Eukaryota; kingdom Metazoa; phylum Arthropoda; class Insecta; order Hemiptera; family Aphrophoridae; genus Philaenus; species Philaenus spumarius. The sequence continues at coordinate 463,886 of JAGFPH010000566.1, forward strand.
GGTTGGTTGATTTTTCACATATTTATTTAATATTGCTATCTACAAAAAACAACTATAAAATAAGTTGCATTAAATATACAATTTAGGTTAAAATATTAGGATGAATTATTCAGTTTTTCATTGTTCATAGTGAGATGATTATTATTTTTAGTATAAATATTACATTATTTGTGAAACTGTCCATATAAATGCTGGATTTTGGAATTCATAATATTATCCAAATACACAGACAAATTTTACCTTCTTTTTAATATTGGATGTATATAAGAATGTTGTTTCAAACATTTTGAAAGTATTTTTACTATATTTATGATATTCTTCCTCAAAATCAAAATTATCATTTATTATTTTCGTTCGTAGAAATTGACAAGAAAAATTAAGTAATCCATCAAAACTCTGAAAAGTTTAAATTATTCTTGTTCAACATAAATAATAAAAAGAACTCCATTGTGGTAGCCCACGGATTGTGAATACCCGAAACTGCGGTAGAACAAGGTAAGATAATACCAAAAAAACAGGATTAGTAGACGTATTATAATATACCGAAAATAAAAAGAAGAAAAGGTCGGACAAGATTTAGATGACTGGGCGACCGAGCATCGCTCAGTATTTTTTTAATTGTTTTTTTTTTTAGGAAAATGTTTGTAAATACGAATAGCATACCGAATAAATATGAATATTTTTCGATCTTACGTACATATGAACTGTTTATTTAAATAATAATAAAAAAAATAAAAAACATGAGTGTAATTAGTTCTAACATATTATTAGATTTTTTTCAGATATAAAACCTAGCGCATTCGAATTCTTACGTCCAAAAACCTCTATAAGTACAAGTAGGTTATGTAACCTATCCAACAAATAGGCCATATTTGATATTGTTTATGTATTTTAGAAATAAAAAATAATAATTATAATCATTACATAATTTATATAACTTTTATAGAAATGCAAAGAATCCAGAAACTAGTGAAACGGTTTTCAGAACGGTTAATAACAGCTCAAAAATAATGTTTTAGTTACGTTTGGTGTTTGAATAAAGAAATAAGTTGAAAATTTTACCACCTGATACATTGTTAATGATTTATGTTTGTTAAATAGTATATAAACATCTGGAGCTAATATTACCAAATTATCATCTGTTTGTAAAACATATTTATTGTATCTATAATGTACCTATTCGCCTATAGTTAGTGACTTCAAAGGTGGTATATAAAATAAGTTTAAATTTTATGCTCATTTTTGCAGACATAAGACATAGAACATTCGATTCCTGACATCAAAAACCCCTATATGCAAATTTTCATCAAAATCGTTAGAACCATTAGCGAGATCCCCGAAATAAATTTATTAACAAATATACAAGAATTTCTCGTTTAATAAGATAAGATTAGGACCATGTTAAATACAGATATATTTTATATTTAAATCTGTAGTATTATTATGAAGTTGTAGTCTACGCTTTGAAAGACATAGCAGTCGTAAGTTAAATTCATATCTATTTTTGTTATTATAGTATTTCTTAAAATTGATATTGTTTTATTACTTTTATAATAAAGACAGATTTACGAAGATACCTTGGGGTAACTTGGGAGGTACTTTGGGATACTTATTATTTGTGTGTGCACTTTCTTCATGTACACACAAATAAAAATGTTCTTTAGGCACAGGTTAGACATAACTTTGTTTCCTGCAATTCATCAATTTACATGTTTTAAAAAACTTTGGAGTGGAAACAGATAAGGTGTTGGATAAAATTTGACACATTCATTTTTTATATTTAGATTCACAAGTTCACAAAAACACATGTCTTCAAATGAATAAAAGTGGAAAATTTGTTAGAAATCGAAATTAGAAATGTTTTACACAAACTATCAATAAACTTCTCTCCAAAATTAGAAAAAATGTATAATCCAATTTAACCCTGAAAAATCAGGCTTTTCCTCGTTTGTTGTATGTAATTAGTTTAGAGTTGTGATAATTCAGGAATTATTAATACAATATATACGTACAAAATTATTAGAATTTAATTGGAAAAACTATAGTTTTGAGTTACAATGTCGTAGCAAAATTAATACATTTTGTTGGATACTGTAAGAGAAGGTCTGAGAACTGTCTAAAGAAGACAGACTATTCTAGCAGTAATTTGTAAAGTCACATTTGGCCAGTCATACAATGGCCAGAAGAGTGTAATGTAGTATGATACATAAGGGAACTGTATACTCTGTTTAAAGGCAAAGGAGATTTTATAAAAGCTGACTTTTATTGGAGCTTCTGTTTATCTGAACATAATTGGAAGTCGGAACTTCCCCTTTGTGGGCCTTAGCGCTCTGTAATGTATGTCCAGTCTCTTGTGTAGGAAAAGCATTCAGGAACGTTTGGTTTCAATTAGGAAAGGCTTTCGTTACTAATTATGTACTACAACGAATATTCTTTTTTAGAGGAATTGTTCGGTTTAGAATTTTTCGGGTCCCACGTTTCGGGACGCCAATTCCACAACGAACAGCCTTTGTTTTGAATAATTGTGAATTCTTCGTTGGAGAATAAGTTATTTCCACCTACTGGAAGTCTTATAGGCAATCTCACTTTGTTTGGCCTAGGTGAAATAACTATGTGTCGAATATTCAGTTCACTGACTATTCTGACAAAAACCTTTACTTTATACTTCCAGTAATTTATTTTTAATTTTAGCTCAGTAAGAACACAAGTTAATAATTTTACTTTTTGTAAACCTCTGAAGAGTGAGTACACTGGAACTAACCTTGTAACTTGCTTATTTGTGCTTGCAATTATTTTATGAAATTTCACTTTACCAATTCTTAATCTAAAATTCATAAACTATTGGGATATTTGAATACTAGGTGTTTTTGTAAATAATAACCTTTTATAAAACAAAATAAAATTTTAATAATTTCTTTTTTCTAATTTTAAACATAAAACAAAATTCTTGTATTTAATATTTTTCAAATAAAACCAAATAATAACTTTCTTCTCAAGTAAAATAATAACTTTTTTAAAACTATAAGGCAGAACTAATCTCTTAATTTATTATAGTTTGTTTTAATATTTTATTACTCAATTTAATGTAATTTATACTTTAATGAAAATTTGAATTTACGACTTAATGAATTTACTTCTTTAATTAATTACAAATTTCTTAATCTAACATCCTACGTAACCCAGTATTTAAAATAAATTTATTTGAATTTACTTCAGGCAATTTAATAGGGACTAACGTATTTTACGCTTCTACCGACCTTTTCACACTTGTCCAGGCGTCGCGACGTTTGTGGTTATATCCGCGAACGCTGTCTAGTGATGACAAGCTACAGATGTTCTGCGTGCTGATAGAGTTGTCTTGTGGGTGAAGGTGGAGTCCTGTAGGGTTGTCTGGATGTATGATGGATGGCTTCTTAAGGATGGATGTGGTGATGCCGTGTCTGCAATCCCGGTTCGTCTATTCCCTCGTAGCTACAGTTGCATGTCCTAGTGGCCGCCTGGTGGTGTCCTGGAGTCCTGTCTGGAAGCTATACGAATCACTCCATGTATCAGCTGTCCTGTAGGCTATGTTTTTCTTCCAGAAAATCCCAAGTTAGGCCAACTTGTATAGACTAAGTTGCCACTGAAGTTCTTGTAGAGTTAATGCGGTGTCTATTGCTGCATCCCAGATGATAACCGCAATGACGTATCTTCTTACTTGTTATAAAAATTTAAAGTTTGACGAAGAAAATACTCAGCTTCTAGCATGCTAAAGTATTTTATAAAAAACAAGTATCTGCTCTCGATGCGTCAACTTACATCGTAAAAATAATAATCCTTCCGCGATGCGTTATATTACATCGCAAAAATAATAAGCCCTCGATGCGTGATGTTACATCGAAAAATAATAATCCTCCCGAGTTTCCCCGAGCAATCGTTTATATAAGGTTTTTCGGCACTATTTCATTGCCAACCTAAGCTTTCTACCACTGTATTTCCATAATGCTTTAAAATCCATTTTTTCGCCAATTTCACACTACTAGTCTACGTAACTTTTCATCCTGAATTTTATTATAATTTTTTCATACTTTTGTAACATGATTTAGCCTTTGTTTTAATTAAGTTTCTATTGTTTCTTTGAGTACGCCCCTTTTCGTAAACTGGTCACCCTGTTCTCCTTCCATCAGTCTCGTCTTTGGCCCTCCCCTCTACTGTCTTGCGTTCTTATCTGGCTTCCCTCAGTTTTGTGCTATGGAAATCCTTTTTCCACGTAACTCTTCCAGGGTTTATCCGATTTTCCTGAAACTGACATCATTTTCCTCAGCTCGTTGTTATCTTTCCACACGAATTCGAGTGACGTTCGTACGACTCCTGGTTCGCGTACACGACCCGCGCGCGTTTTTCCGCGGCGATTTTTCCCGGGAAAGTCTTAATGTTACACTTCTTTCGGTTTTTCTTTTTCCACTTTTCTTGTCCGTTGGTTTTCCTTCACTATCCGGATTTTCATCTCATTTCTGCTTCTGGTTGTCTTGCTGTGAGGTTAGGGACTTCAACGATTTTTCACAAACTAGGGTTTTACTTTACTCCCGAAACATATTTCAAATACTGGATTATTTTTACATAACTACTTCGTTTGCATACTATTTACTAGTTTGAATTGTTAAAAGTTTGAGTTTAAATTTTCCATTAGCTGTAAAGGTGCAAATTCTATCACCTTTTTCCTTTTATAAATTTTCTAGTTTTTCTTTTACATTATGAATTACATTTATCAACACTAAAACTTGTTTTAGTTAGAATTTAAAAAACTTTATTTTTAACCTACTTTTTTATCCTTTAAACTTTATGAATTACCATTAACTTTTTTATATGACAAAATTTCGCTAAAACTTATTTCACCTTTATTTTAGGCCTTTTTAAGAAAAGCCTAAAAAACCTTTTCTTTTTTAAATTAGAGGAATTTTGAAAATTTTCTCATTCTTTGAAAGCTCGTATCTTACGTAACTTTATGATTTTTTAATATCTAATCTCGCAGTAAATACACCCGCCGTTAGCGTAATGCATTTCCCGAAGATTTTTATTTTTTATTCAAATCTTGGATTTTGGCTTCCCGTAGGAATCTTTTAAGTAATTTTTATAAGTTCCCAATCCTTTTCAGACAGGCAGGGTCCAAAAGTTTAATTCTACCCGATAACAGACCGCCCGCGTATACATGCTGATCTCGTGACCTACATTTGGCTTTAACTCACTGCAAGTCCCTATTATTCAAACTTACAAAATTAATTGCAAATTTAAACTCAAGACCTACAACGAGTTTTGTCCGTTGTAAGCTACCCCTCTTAAGATATCTGGTTTGATCGGCTCCGCCAAAAACCCAAGATATTGAAACCTTCTAAATATAATAACATTCCTTTTTCATTTTCCTCATATCTTATTACATTCTTATATCTAGTTCTGCCTTCCTAATCTAACAATTTACATATCACACATTTATACTATTTTTATACATTTCATACTATACTTTTCATTGTTCTTCTTATTCTCCATACTCTGAAATTACATTTACACAATATACCATGGTATACATTTCCTTTTGAAATGCTCACTGGATGAGTTCATTTCCACTGAAAACACATGTTTATACTGTACACTACTTATATAAATAC
>JAGFPH010000566.1:471170-482821 GCA_018207615.1 Philaenus spumarius
AATTTAAAATGGAAAGCTAATTTTAGTATAATCATTTAATAAATGGCCACAGACAATTTAAACCATGGCTGCACTAAAGTTTAGTATCTAAAATAAAATAAAATAATACATTCCAAGCCCCCAACTTGAATAATAAGCGATTACATGCTTTATTTACAGTTTGTGTATGCAAAGTTTGGGTGCTTTTATATATCGTACGGTTTTGATTAATGCTCGTAAAAACAATTGAAATATTAATGATCAAAACTTCCTATAATTTTGAAACTACCACAATTAGGATAAAACCAATTTATGCAGTCTAATTATTGATTGCACAAGACTGCAAGGGTGCTCTTGACAGCGCTTCCCTATTAATTGACTCCTGCTCAACAGGTTTGTTAGGAAAACTTAATTAAAACTTCACACATTGTGTTACACGAATGTGATCTCTTCACAAAGCACTCGGTATAAATGCAAATACATGATGTTATTTGGATCCTATATTAAAATAAATAAATTGGATTTCTATACGTTATATCACATGTAACTGGACAAATCTATAATTCGGTAACAGACGAAGCGTGATATATCTATCCACCGGTGGTTTAAATAGAAAATGTTTTTTATATTGCAAGGAGTTGTGGCTAAGTATTTAGAAAACATAATAACACACTTTCCTTACGTGTTGATTTAGGAACTTCATATTATGTTATTCTTACTATACTGTTTGTTATATATTATATTTACTATTTTGATAGTTTTTATACTAGAAAATTGGAACTGGAATTATAATTCACAAAAAACTGTTTTTTACATTAAAACATCATCCTGTTTGTACCTTGCAGGTGTTCGAAATCATAGTCTATTGCTACGTCTATCTAATCAAGAAAAAGATCGTTAAGTGGCATATCGTTTGAAAGCTTATTTAATTCTGAATCCAAAAAGAATGATAATTAATATTAAAACAAAAATAGTACAGCAAAATGGGGCAAACTCGGAAAACACGATTCCGTTGTTTTTGGCCGCCATTTTTAATCGGTTAAAAATATGGATGTGCAAATTTCACTGTTGGTTTTTTCTTGAAATTCTACATCGAAATTATGTATCACATGACCACCTTCCTATTTAAAAAAAACAAAGTTACATTCTAAATGGTTGATCCAAGATGGCGGATAAATTATATGATATCTTAATAAAATAGTATTTTTACATAGAGTAGGTTCCTCAATAACATCTACCATCAAGTTTTCCTTATATACGAAGTATTAAACCGGTCCCAGACTTAATTGACACCCTGTATATTATTACATATACATACGCTATATGTGATAGTTAACACGAAAAAAACAATAATAATATAATAATAATAGTTGTGACTGTTTTCACGTTTGTAACTATTGTTTAGTTTTTTTTTATTGCTTTATACTTTACGAAAATTCGAAACAGACTGTGACATCAAGCGCAGTAATAAAATTACATAATGTGTAAATTGGAAAGTAATCAGGTGTTACACATCTTGAAATCGAACCCAACTTTTTCATTTGTTTTTGTACATTGCTTAGAGATTACCATAAAATCAAAAGTTAGAGCTTTGTATGTTTTGTTTTAATTTAGAATTTAAGTAACTCTAAGTTGACAAGCAATGAAATGGTGTTGTAAGGTAATAGTGTAACTTTTGTGTAAACACTTTGTGAATTATTTGTTTTTATATATTTTTCATGGCGAGAGGTAAGTTTATTTTTATATTATTGTTTTTCGTTTATTTTCCACAATTTGTTCCATAAATTTTTTAGTTACATTGATTTAATACGTTTAACATACTGTACATGTGGACGGGTTTCTTTTTAAAATATCGTTTTAAGGATCGAAAATCTAAATGGATCGCGAGCTAGATTTGCATCGTAATATTTTCCCAATCAAAGCATTGCTAACTATTTATAAAAATTCGTAGGGGTTAGCCTAAAGGTCTGAGCTGTTCTGTAGGTACTTACCTATAGAAAAGGATAGTTCGTATTATTCTAATAACAAATTTTATAAACCATCCATTTTTCCAAAACTAAAAATACTGTCTGTTTATAAAATACTGTACATTTATTTGTTAAAAGTTGGTAATTATAACTACCACTATTTGATATATTATTTAAAGGTCTTTTGCCTTTCACTAAATTGGCACAATAATATAAACTTTTTCAAGAACTGTATAATTCAGTGCATATAATAATAATAACAAGTGCTTTCATTGCACATAATACATAATGAAGTAATTTACTTAAAACTAAACCATATATTACCTTTTTATTACAAAAGTGTAGATGTGTTTCTTACTGTCAACTGAAATTTTAAACTTGTGTTTGAATGGATTGCCAGTGTTTTACTATTTACCTAGTGCCTGGCATCGTTTCATAGTTTGTAAACTAATAGTAAACCACTTGCATGTATTTGGTACTCTTTGTTGTATCTAAATTATGATAGCCCTTTGGGAATGTCTAGTGTTCAGAAATGTTTAATCTATTTCGTCTTTAATATTTAACTGTATCTAGGTATTTATTTTGATTACATGATAATTACTGTTTAATGTGTTATCTCTAAACTTATTGTAGCGAAAATGTAAATAAATATTTATAATTAAACACATTTTTTCTGAAAATAAGATTATAAATTTAACTATAATTCTCCATTAGTGACTTAACATTTTATAACTTTTAATTTGTATTAACTAAAAGGGTAAACATCTTTAAAACAATATACTGTAGTAGTAAGTAATAATATAGCAAAATACTTTCATCTCTTAGTAGACTTAGATGAACCTGGAACTGCATAGTGGTTGATTTGTATTTGGTCTTAAATAAAATATTTTACTTTTTTGTAAAGGAATGAAATTACTTTAGATGCAACGTTTTTAGTATATTTTATAATTGTATAGGAGAAAGAGAAGTATTAATTTGTTAATACAGTATTATGTAACTTCTGGTAAATAATTAATTGAAAATGTGTTATTTTCAGTTACTTTACAAAATGTATATTATTCACATCTAACAATATAGTATTACAAGTTTCTTCCTGAGAGTAGTAAGCTTAGTGTTATATTATTATACAGTATACATGTATTGGATCTATTGAGTGGTGCAGTAGCATATACTCCAGATTCAAGTCTTTCTTCTTCCCTTTCAATAAGTTGCACGTACAAAGTCGAAACTTGTTTCCAAAGTAATCAAGCTCCTTTATATAGGTATTTGGAAGTAGTTTGAATTTCACAAACTCTTTTCATTAACATCAAATTGAAACGAAACTAACACGGTATTTGTGGGTAACTTGGAAAGCAGTTCCTTTCAAAGATTTGAAAAGTATTTTACTATTTTTTGTAAACACATGTTTAACACATTTTCAATAACCTAATACTCTATACTATTTCATTTACTTAAATCTCTTTACTTTTTTAGTGTTAGATAGTGGTTTAAAACGGAGAATGGAACTCCGTAACTAAAAGGCACGAAAAAATAAATAATTTTGGAACATTGGATGGCCATGTATGACTGTATGTAAATGGATGGCCATGTATTTCAATATTTTATTTGTGGTAAACGTGTATCACTTATTGCTTGGTTCTAAGTTACCTTAATTTTAACCTGAATGGTAAATGGTAAAAGCAAAAACTTTGAAGGCATTTTGTGTTTCGAAAGTCTCTTAAAAAGCTTTGTAGAATACCATAAAAAAATATGTCTTAAATAATTGCTCCAGTCTTTCAGCTATCGTTTTCTAAAATAAAATAAGATAAAAATAGCATATTTTATATTTCTTATAGAATATTAACAATTAATTACTATATTTTAAGTTTTCCCATATCTCACACTATATAAAAATATAAGACACATGCACTTACAATTTTGTTTTTTGACACCATATTTTTTTGAGGTTTCTAGAAATATTTATCATTAACCTATTTGAATAGACGTTATTTATAAAAGGTTGGGTTATAATTATTATTTTAATTTGTGGAAACTGCAAACTTACAGTAATCCAAAGTTCTATACAATTTTGGATCAATATCTCAAGCTGCTTCAGAGATGACTTAATTTTTTATAACAAACAATTACATCACATGGACAGTAACCAGTTCCGGGAAGACAAAGCACGCAAAATATGCACTTTGAAATATGACAGATAAAAATAAAATCTTTTGACTAAAACATCATGACCGAACAAGGTGTAAAATCGTAACACTGAGCCTTCGCTATGTACGCGGTCATAAAGAAGTTCTTACATAAAAACATTGCGGCTGTTGTGTATGCTCGTGCAGTTTTATCAAACAGTTGTATCTCTATGTACTTGCACAATAAAATCAAAAGTAATTCATCAAAAAAACGTGTCATAATAGCTTAATGTACTCAGTTTAGTAGTTTATACTATTAACATAAAGTCCGATCGATTACAATGCTACCGGATAAAATAAAGAAAAGTTTATAAACTGAAAAAAGATGTATTTAATATATTTAAATGTATTTAATGTATTTAAATGTATTTAGTGTATTTAAATGTATTTAATGTATTTAAATCTATTTAATGTATTTAAATGTGTTTAATGTATTTAAATGTACTTAATGTATTTACTATAAACTAAATAAACTAATAAAGGCGGGTGAAGTAGTCCATAACGAAGGTAAATCAATAACTATGTTTGAACTGACGCGTTACAACATCTATCGGAGGTTATGACATATTAATAACATGAGTGTGAGGTTATGACAAGTTAATAACATGTGTGTGAGGTTAAAAATGATGCTGACTGAACTAGCAGCTTTAATCTTTCGGCCACTGTGATTTCTTGAACCTGGGAATAATCCTGAGGTAACTTGTGAGAGGATTTATTTGATTTATAATGTTTTAATTTGCAAATAAAGAAAGTAGAGCATACTATTTACTTAAAACACTCCGGTGCTGGCGCTGTACTTCACATATCTTTGAGGTAGTTTCTTTGTGCCTCCCATTAATTTAGTTCGGTTTGGGGATCCTGTAGTTGACAACAGTGTTATGTCCTTCGCCGCACAAACACCTGACCTATGAATAGGGAAAATTATGACTCTCCGAGATGTCCCTATAGGTATCCCTGTGAGTATTTTCAAACTTTTGTTATATACAAATTGAAAAACCTTTATTGATTTCCTTTCTCCCACCAAAATACTTTACTCTAGCCTCTAATGGATTACTCTAATAATAAAATTTTCTCGAAGAATCTATTTTGTGAAGTAAACCCAGATAAATTCTCACATTATTTCAGCTGTACCGAGTCTGAGAGATATTGATATAATAGCACAAATACATTTATGGAAAGTGAGGAGTTTTTTTGTGTGTTACATTGGTCTATAGTTAAGTCAATAATACTAAACATTTAGGTGAATAGTTTTCTAGTTATTACAAATATATATTGAAATTAAAGGAGTGGATGTCGCAGATTCAGTGCCAGTATCAGGGGGATTGTAGAAAGCGCTAGCATCCGAGTGTTTTAAATCACATCATAGGCCTACGTTTGCAAAAACTTATTCAATATTTATTATAGTTTAACCTTTCCGAATATGTGATAAATGTATATAAAACTATGAAACTCAGTAAGAGCTTTAGTATATATAAGCATCAGGAAAGAAAATAGTGGTTTGTATTTTTGATTTGATAATTGCATTTTATTTTATCTTTAAATTTTAAAAACCATTGTAAGCAACCATCACGGAAGCATATTTTTGTCTGTTAGAGTAATAGGCAGCCCAGTCGGTGGTGCCAGCAAGAAGACAACTACCACTGTTTTACGGAAACAGTCTCATAAATCGGTATTACTAAAAACATTTCTCATTCTTTATCCTTCGGTTTCTAGTTTTAAAATCCTACTATGTAAATATAATTATTGTTGAATAAACTATTCATGGGTAAATATAAATAGATATCGTAAAAAACAATTTTATGAGAATAGTCAGAGACAGTGGTTGTAAAACTATGTCTTCATTCAGGACAGTTCGCAATTCGCAGGCGGAATGAGTAGTAGAGCTTTCCGCCAACTGGGCTGTCCATAACTCTACCTGTTTATATTTTGAGCTGCGGAAAACCCCAATTATTTCGGAAATATGTTTACATGAAATTGTTTCTGAAAAATCTATGTATGACTTCGTCATTCAATCTTTCTATAGGAGCCTTACGCAATTATAAAAAATATAAACTACCAAAAGGACGAGGATACCGTAGATCCATCTACTATCTACGCATTACCTATTAAAACTTCCTAAATAACGTTAAAATTTTATTTTTATTAGTTTTAAAATTTCAACTTAAACGTGTTTAGTCATTTTATTGTATTGTTAATTATTTGAGATAAATGCTCTACGGTAGTTTATTATTTGTTTACAAGCTTTAATTTATGAAAGTTAGACTAATAAAAACGAGGAAGTAGTGTACACTTCAGTTAAACGTCAGTAACTAGATTCGAACCTGCGAAACTAGGTTTTAATTGTAGCAATCTGGCTACCTTAACTGCTGCTCAGCTCCATGTGCTATTAGTGGTATGCGAGTATTTCTGTGTAAGTTTGGATACGACAATATAGGCCTATATATATTGACATTGTTTTCAACGAAGTCGTAATATTCGGTTCAATATAATCGTTATAATGTATTATTATGTACATATTACACATTGATGATAACAGACCTGCAGTGCAATGTAGTTACAGATTTTTATATGAAAAAAAATCATTTAATACTAAAGACACACCTGTTTGTGATATGACATTAATATATAGAGAAAGAGAGAAAAGAGAGAGTGAGAGAGAGATGGGGGGGGGGGGGAGGGGAGAGGATGAGATATTGAGTTAGGGGAATATTTGTGTTATTTAATAAGAGTTTTAAAAATCTAATCGTACAATAACTAGTTTAAAGATGTATAAATTGGTTTATTATAAAAGGATTAGTTAGAAAGATCCTGAATGTGCAGAATTTCGTAATCAGACGCAAAGAGGCAGAAAATACTCCAAGAGCATTTAGATTTCTATCACGTTCATCTTTCTACTTGAATAATTTTTGTAGATTCAGCTTATGCATTCCTCTCATTTGTAGTAAAACTGGTGAATTTATTAAATATGTAAACACATTGGAATTTATTTAGACTACAGTGAAAATAATATTACTTGTTTATGTTTAATTTCGAATTCATTTTACGTTCATAAATTCTGAACGAATTGTGCATACAATAAAAACACGTCAGGATGTACTACACAATAAAGCATAATAGTATACAAAAACAAAATTATTGAACTTTAAAGTAGAAATATGTTTTATTATTTGGTTATAAAGGATTTAATTTGTTTTATTAAATACAAATTTCTTAATTTTCTTACTTGCTTCCGTCTTAGGCAAACATTTTTTTGGTGCTTTTAAGGTTAACGCAGTGGAAAAACTTTTAATTAACAGCTGTTTTAACTTCGGTATTGTTTATTTTGTCTCATATCGTACTATTAGCCTTGCCATGTTTAGTTTTGTAAGTTATTACTATTTCTATTTACCTTGTATAATGCAGTTGGCACAAAGGCTTGTCGTCCCAAGTCACAAAGACTCATCGCATCTTCAGAAAATACAGTCTGTAAACAAATAAACAGAACAATTTAAACTTACTATAGTAGTTAAAATCACTGATAGAGCATTCATTTTACATATTCTCATCATCAATTTAACACAGTAAAATAAAATTTCAAAACACACTATACTTTGATACATTTCGAATTCATGCAATTAATTTTCTTTGCTTATTTCAATAAAATTTTAATGTTTTGTAAATGGTATGAAACAAACCAGTAAGTTATATATCGTAAACAATTATTCTTTAAAGATGTTTTATTTCTATTTGATTAACTATTTGATTGAGCGAAGCATAGCTCTCTGATTCTTTAGGCACAACTCATAGTAAAATTTTGTAACAGTCAAGTCCCTCAGTTGTCATAAGATAGTCAAGTATTATTTAAGCCAAAATTTACAACTCATATAAACACATGTTCCTTAGGTGTGCTGAATTATAATAGATCGGAATGAAAAAATAGGTGTAACTAAAATTTCAAGCTATCCCATCAAAATATATATAATTTTTTTATTACTAATTCACTGAGAAAAAATATAGTATTTATATAATACTAGTGGACCCGGCAATGCTTCGCTATTGCTTTATTTAATTTTAAGGGTAGTTATCAAATTTCATTCTTTTGACTTAAGTTATTGAATTGCAAATGGTGTTTATGTCAACAATTTATATAAACAATTTATATAAACAATATTTTAAACAGCATATATGTAAGTAAATAGATATGTAACAACCGATGTTTGAATTGAATTATAATACAGTAAGCATTTTTCGTTGATTTTTGTTTGTGTTGTTTGGCAATCTAACCTAAAAAAGCTGTTTTGGTTTTTGAAGAATAATAACCCGATTATAAATTAGAAAAATTGGTTGCAAATAAAAGTGTTTTGGTTCATTGGAGGCCTAACCTAAAATTATGTTCAGTTTTTGATCCATAACAGTTGTTTTATTTATAATAATATGTAACAACCGATGTTTAAATTTAATTATAATATAGTAGGCCTAAGCATGTTTTATTGATTTTTGTTTGTGTTTGCTTTTAATTTGTCAATCTAATCTAAAAAGCTATTGGTTTTGATAATTACACGTGTCAATCTATATTTTTTGTGAGATGGAGCACGAACAACCTACATAAGTATATTCAATAATAATTCGCTGAACTTGTCTTTAGAAATCTTCTCCACCTCTTTGTTCAGAAAAGTGACGTGTTCAAATAGCTCTAAACACTTTATAATGTGAACTTAAACGTGTCGTTCTTGTTTTTGTGGGCATGAGTTTAAAAACCGATTATGATAAGTGTGAAAATATGCCAACATGTCACCTGGTGGGAACTATACAAGATTCAAACATTTTCTTAAAATTATGATACAAATTATATCTGCTAGGATCCATGAAATAAGTTTTAGTACAGTTTTCTGCAAATCCTAACGTAACACTTTCACTTAAATTTGTCGACGCGTAACTTTAAAAAATCTGAAATTGTTTAAAATATTAAAAAATAAAAGAGTAGGTTTATATTACATAACGTGTTACTTAACGTGTTGCATAACATATTACATAACAGGTTACATAAGAAGCAGTACCGCTAGTAGGTGGAGGGGCGTGGCTATATCTAGACTATTCCATAACGGATGAATGCAGTACTGAAATAGGTCTCGATAATGGAGGAACTCTGAAACGCGTCGAAAAATTTAAGTAAAAGTATTTCGTTAGGATTGGCAGAAAATTGTACTAAAACTTATTTTCTTAAATGTTACATGTTTAGAATTCGATTGATAACAAAAAGAAAAAAGAGGCAATACACGAAATAATACAGTGATTACATAAACCAATTTGTTAATGGTTTGTTCGGTTAAATTATCGTTTTCATTTAGCAAGTTTCAATTGCCGGAAGTGTTTTGGGTTCGTCACTTTGTTTTCGTTGGAAAATTTCACGTTTGGACAAGTTTGATTCATATTACTTCCGTCATACTGTCATAGTCTATCTAAATTGTTTTCATATTAATTATACATGCATCAATATTATACAGGCATATATGAATAAATAATTTAAAAGAGCATGTTTTTCATAGACCAGGAAACATTGAATTTATATAGCTTTAAACCAATATTCGTTCATTTGAATTTAAAAATACTTTTATGATACAATTTTGTCGAATTTTCTTCAGAATATTTTAAAATAAACAATCTTCTATCACGGTGTCCATGTTTCATTTATTATTTTATACATTTCTCCTTTTTTAGGTTTTCCACTTGATTAAATGAGCACCAGAGGTTTCTGATCAGGAAAATAAAAATAATTATCATTTGGTATAATATGTGGAGTATGGAAAGCACTAATAACGCCATTAGCTTTTAGTTGGTAAAACAGTAGGGACAATTTAGATACTCTAAGCGTGAGTGTAAAACTCTTGATCTATTTTCGGTTTTACTTACTAGATGTTAATTTAAGTTACTTACTGTTCATTGCTAAAATATAATCATATTAACATATTAGTGATCTTTTAAGGGCCAAAGGATCATTAATATTAATAACACGATACGTGCTATTGAAAATGTAAGTTTATTTATCTACATAACAACACCAGTATCTGAACAATGTATTAATTACTAATGTGAAGAAAATTACAAAATAAAAATATCAGTTTATTGGACGTTTTGTGGAATTTTCACAATTTTCCTTGCACAGCTTGGCTTTATCTGATATAATTATTTTCCATAGAGGGACATTTTCCCGACTACTGCTTATTAAGTGTGTTGCATACAGGATAAGGGAATTCTCCCTGACACCTAAACGTAAGCGAGACGTTTTACCGGTGGTTAGATTGGGTGAGAAATATGCTGTAATTCGTTACGTGCGTGCGGATGAATAAAGTGTGTTTATAATCTCCTAGTACAGCCAAAGCGAAAGTTATTATTAAAGAGAAACAGAGTTGCATAATAGTTCCAGTACGATTTTGAACACCCATTAACACGTTCACTGCTACGCAAATTTCGTTTTTTGCTATGCTAGGAGCTGGCCTTTTATTTTTATATTTATAGCGTAAATGAGTAGAAATACTTTAATTTAATTTTTGAACCTTTCTACGTAATAATCACTGATATTTAAAGAGGACGCACATGTGCGTCCATAGTAAATAGGCGCAATGCTATTTTTTGTATTGAAAATTCTCCCATACAGGGGTTGGTGTGCGAAGCACGCAATGCATTATGAATTGAAAATCCTCTCAATAAGGGGTTTGCGTGCGAAGTTCGCAATGCACTGTGTATTGAAAATGTTTCCAATAAGGAGGTTGGCGTGCAAAGCACGCAATGCACGATGCGTTGGCCGCTTCTCATAGTGTTCAGTGTCAAGCTCACATGTGCTTCCTTAACAGTGAACGTGTTAAAATGGAGTTTTATTTACCCCCTGTACGTTTCGTCTATAGTATATAAACTAGTTGAGACGGGTACACACATGTTTGCTTAAAAAAAATACAAAAATACTGTGCTTATAATATATAATTAGCTTTGCCTGTTATGAGAAGACCTGTAACTACATACACGTGTGACTACACCAAGGACCAAAATTTACATAAACATTAAAATATTTTGTTTAATTTATTATATGTCACGGTAAAGTAAGTTGTAGGAAAGCCTCCGTTTGACCTTCTAGTGGACGAAAGGAATCCAAAATAAAAAGGTAAGGACGATAAGAAACACAACGATAGCAGACACCAAGTAGCCCAGTCAATAAACGGCCAAACACAGTGAATGTCGGAACTTTCTCTGGTAAAGCTGAATTTTCTCCCAGTAGTAGATCACTATTAGAGAGACAATTTCTCAAAAGTCCCAAAAAATTCCAATGGAGCTTCCCCCCCCCCATACCCTCCTTTAAGTTTAAAAATGTAGACTTTTACGCAATCTCATACAACTTTTTAACCAAAGATTTGTTAAAGTTATTTTATTTACAGTTTTATTCCCTGATAAATATTTTACAACTTTTATTATAAGATAGTTTATGATAAATGCAGAAGTTTTTCCGTAAATTAACGAAATGTTAATACACAACCATTTACTAAATTACAAA
>JAGFPH010000566.1:482921-509467 GCA_018207615.1 Philaenus spumarius
CGTAAATTAACGAAATGTTAATACACAACCATTTACTAAATTACAAAATAAAGGTAGGCACACTATAGGCTAGTACGATTAAAAGAGTTAAAAATAGATGTTATAATTACAATATTAAACTCTAATTGATAACTCGCATTTCGCCTACGCCTGCCGACTCCCGGGCTCTCACGCGCTCAAAATCTAGCTACTGCTTTCTATGTTAGGCTACTAGTTGAGTAATACACATAACTATATATATGTTTACATACCAATGTACTCAGGAATACATGTGCTACAACTTGTATCCTAAGCATTTTTTCATTTGGAGACGAATAAAAATATGGTCTTGCAAAAACTTAGATAGGTGGCTAAAAAAATATCTACAACGTTTTTACAACGTTTCGTTAATTTACGGAAAAACTTCCGCACTTATCATTAACTATCTTATAATAAAAGTTGTAGAACATTTATCAGGGAATGAAACTGTAAATAAAATAACCTTAACAAACTTTTGGTTAAAAAGTTGTATGCTATTGCGTAAAAGTCTACATTTTTGAACTTAAAGGAGGGGGGTAGGGTGGAAGCTCCATTGGAATTTTCGGGGACTTTTCGGAAAATTATCCTCTCATCTTTCTATTACCCTTGAAAAAATCAGCTTTACCAAAAAGAGTTCAGACACAAAACCTTTATTGACTGGGCTTAAGGTAGTAGAACATGGAGGAGGAACAACGGCCAAAAGGTTTATCTAAGATGTAGAAACCTGGTTCAAAAGAAAACATGAAGAGTTGGGTTACTATACGACCCAGTTGTTCATATCATACTGTCTCTGTTTTCACCCAAGTACCGGTACTGGTCACTACTGTCGCGAGCACAGAAAAGGCGGGTGAGAGTTTTTGCGCTGTTGCTAGATGTGGGACTGGAAAAGCTAGGAGCGGTCGAGAATCGCTCACTCTGCGTCACGCTGAGCGTCCAGTGTTGCCTAGTCCGAGCGCCACCAAGCCACTGTTCATTCATCTACGTTTCTTAGTTTGCACGATCTGACAACAGCGCGAAAATTCTCACCCGCCTTATTCCATGCTTGCGATATTAGGCGGGGTGAGACAGGACAGTTGCAGATAGTGTAAATATAAGGCATGTGGCTCTGCAAAGGGGAGCAGGCTGAACTGTTTCTTCTACCATCCAGAATGTGATATGTGTTTGGCCAAGGGGTTTTCAGCTGCATTTCCGCGTGATCGGTACATTGTTTTAGTGATTAGTGGATAATTTTAACGAATTAGTTGTTGACTCACCACTTGACTGCTTCTGCGCACCAGGCTGTACATGCTACCGCGCAGTTTGCCAGGTGGAACACGCACTATGTCTCTGTAAGTGACTCTCCAAGTCATAGATGCAATTTCTGCCTCAAGTTTGTAATGCCTAAAACAAACAAGAAGCATTTGTATTACTCGTACCTTATGACAGTATAAGAGGAATAATAATAATAAACACACAACATATAATTATGTTACCAATTTATTCTAATCCTCGATAGATTTCTGAGATCAAATCTTTATATTTCACAATGTTTAAAGTTATTTAGTCAATAGAAGACATTTTGTAATTTCTGTGTTGGTATTCGTTACTACATACATATATGTGTAATAGTACAACATTAATGTGAGTAGTAGTGATTATCTCATGTTTCTGAAATATATATCACGTTAACTCAACATATGGGTAACGTCTTAACATGAAACTTGTTTTTAATTATTTTAACAAAATTACAAATTGTATAAGTACATTATTTAATAATAAGAACATACTATCACTTGACAAATAAAAAACAAGCAATATGTTAGACAAAAAATTAGAATGAGATATCACAGAAGAAAAAATTACAGCAGTGTAACAAAAACACAAATTGATTTTTTTTATTAAACGAAAAAAGAAGAAAAGTCCTGACGCAACGATAAACACAACAAAAAAAACCCAAAAAGCTAAATATTTTGAAAATAATTAATTGTTTCTACGAGTCATATCCTATTTAGGGGATGAAATTCATGTACATAAATACAAAATTAAATATGCTTGCCTGTAGAAATAAAGACTCGAAATAATAAAACAAAAACAAACAAGCAATACACAATAAATACATAATAATAAAAAAATACATTGAAATAAAACACACTGAAGGAGAGAGAAATTTATATTAAAACAAAACCATTTTTTTCGTCTATTTCTTTCTTCCTTACATCAATTTCTTAGTAAGTGCAAAGGCTACATTCAGGATATGAAATTCAATTTGATTTACATAAGTAAACGTACACGGTTATACAAACTCTTTCATCTAATTACATTATTTATTCGTACCAAAAAAATATAGGTATATACAAAATGGGGCAAAATTGGAAAACACGATTTCGTTGTTTTTTGGCCGCCATTTTTAATCGGTTAAAGATATGAATGTGAAAATTTCCCCTTTGGTTTTCTCTTAAAAATCTACATCGAAATGATGTATTACATGACCACCTTCCCATTTAAAAAAACAAAGTTACATTCAAAATGGCGGATCCAAGATGGCGGATAATTTTTTGAAATCTTAATAAAATAGCATTTTTACATAGAGTAGGTTCCTCAATCACATCTACTTTTAAATTTTCCTTATATACGACATATTAAACCGTTTCCAGACTTTTCGAACACCTGGTATACTTACTATTTTACTGCAGATATAAATATTTAAGAGTGAAAGACACTGGACTTTGACTTCATGTTGTTATCGAATCAAGCCTAACTCATAAAACCAACAGTTCCATTTTATCTCGATCGGATTACACTGTTCCATTTACGATTTTATTTTATATTCACTCCTTGTATTTTACATGTGCTGGGAATAAAAATTCCGATGTAATTTTTTTGTGTAACCTTTATAATAGTGGATGAACCAGCAATGACGTGTTATTAACGTGTTATAACGTGTGTTATTGTGAATCAATTATCTGGAGCTATAACCATTTGGTTGCATCTGGTGATAATGATTGTTGGACTTCTAACATCTTAATGAATATGCATTTAACATATATTTTGCTAATGTTTTATTATATTATTAAATACATGGCTCTGTTATCTACACTAGCGGGGAAGCAAATGCAAATAAATTATTGTAACTATGACATTTTCACAGAAAAGAAGATTGATTAAGACAGAGGCACTTGCATCTGGGTATTATAGTTTTGATCTGGACTCGTACGCATTCTGGCGGCCTGGATGCATGGATACTGTTTTGTATACTTGAATGCATGTGTGTTAAGGAGGGGGCGTTAACTTTGAACAATTACTTTAGTTAGTTTATAAATACCACTGCTAGTTTCCAATTGTACTATTGTTGTTTCTATATTGTTCTAGAAGTTATGTTTTTAGCCAATAACCTGGTTATCTTTAGAGCTACGGGAAAAATTTTAAAAACCCGTTTTGTTTGTAATTTGGCTTTATAGATTACATCGTAACTTTGAGGTGATTCAGCAATATTAAGTCCTTTAGAGAATTGAGATCATATTTTAACTTGGTTTTGTAATTTGTGTACATAGCCTAGTTTAAAATCAATTTATACACTACTTTACAAAAGTTTTGCAACACAAACAAAACATTCTGTCAATGAAACGCAGGCCTGATAATGACTTGTTTACTAACAAAAATGCTTTAAATAGACAAAAATACACTTAATATTATAGCAAAATGTTTATTATCTGATCTCTTTATCCTTTCTTTTCTTACTTTCAGTTAAAAGTCCAAATCCTGTACTTCTTTCGAGTTTTGACCAAGGGTAATGTCTCAGTATTATGAAGTGATTTGAGTGATGCCGTGCATTTTTATTTAGCAAGAATAATTGAATTCATTATTTTTTTAAAATTACTACGGATGTACACGTCATTTAACTACTGCTGAGGCGACCAGAGCTAGAATTTTGGTTCGAATTGGGCGTTAGCAAAGTGAAGTGGCTAGGTTTTTCAGAGTACACCGTTCCACAATTAATTGGAAGAGCTGTTAGGCGGTTTCAAGAGACTGGACGAGATGACAGAAGAACAGTTCGAGGCAGTCCAAGATTAACTGACAGAAATGATGATCATTTTCTAACATTAAGCGCACTTCGCAGGAGGACGGTTACCAGTACGCACCTACAAGGTTCGATCAAGCAGGTGTGCAATGTGAATATTTAGAGCCGTACCATCCGCAGAAGTCTCGCAGAAGTGGATTTGAGCAGTAGACGGCCTACTACAGGTCCTCTTTTCACTGCACGTCGACGTGCTTTGAGGCTTACATTTGCCCAGACTGTGGATGATTCGAAGAATGTTCTCTTCTCAGATGAGACTAGATTAAGTCTAGCTTCACCAGATGGGCACGAACGTGTATGGAGAAGGCGTCACGAAAGATTTGCACAAGCCTGCTTCTCACCCAGGGTGCCTTTTGGTAGAGGCTCGGTGATGTTCTGGGTTGTTATACAGTACAGAACTCGTGGTACTTCGTAGACCGGCTCTGACAGCACAAAGGTATGTGGAAGATATAGTGCAAGATCATGTTTTTCGTTTGCTCCGTTTGTGGGACCAAATTTCAAACTGATGCATGATAATATTCGACCACATACCGCAGCCGCTGTACGGGGTTACCTTATTGAGGTCGGCATAAGTTCAATCGATTGGCCACCCAAGAGTCCAGACCTCAATCATATTGAACACGTGTGGGACAGTGTAAAAAAACGCATCAGGAAGGAAACAACCCTGCAACCACTCTCGCATCCCTTATAGCCGCAGTGATAGAGGAGTGGGAGGCAACACCGCAAGAAGAGATTCAACACCGCATCAGTAGTATGAGGAGAAGGCTACAAGAAGTAATCCGAGCAAGAGGAGGAAATACCAGATACTAAAAAATTGGTTAAAAACCAAATAAATTAAATATGTCAATATTTCTTTGAAATAAAAACTAGAAGTTTATCTGCTTTTTTTAGCTTTTCTTTTTTTACCAAAATACAATATGATAATCTCTTAATTTGTATATTGCTTTCTTAATCTAAGATAAGGAACAAATAAATTAAAAATGGTTTTAGTGTTTTTATTTACTTTTAAACTAATCAATTTAAGACAAACATGGTTGTGGCGAAACTTTTGTCCGGGAGTGCATATACGGTGATTTCAAATTTTTTAATAAATAATAACACTATTTTGTACTTAATCAAATTCTATCAATGAACCGTGCTGACTTAGGTTTCGCCAGTTACGGTATTATCAAAGACTAAAGGTACAAGAAAAGAAAACACAACCGATCTGGATAAAATAGGGTAAACTACTAGTAGGTTAGGAATGGGGGGTGGCTAGTTACTGAAAGCTGTTAATTTATTTAAAACAAAACTTGAGTTCTTATTAATTAACCTTCTAATTTGTAATATTTATAAAGCGTTAACTTCTCACCCTTAAAATTAACATGTGGAATATTAATTTGTGTTAAATTATTTCCTTGTACCTTTAGTCTTTAAGCTGGTGGCACGGTTCATTAAAATAATTTTGTGAAAGTACAAAGTACCTACGGTAGTAAGTATAATTTATTTCAAAATGTTAATTTATCAATCAACTGTATATTCAAATTATAACAAAACTAAGTTTAACCTTTGCACCCCAACCTCACCATCCTCCACACACTAATTTGCTAATACAAAATAAATTTAAGTATGGGATTAATTAGGTTATAATTTCGAAGTTCAGATTGTATCTAATATGATACATGACTGAATAAATTTATGGTATACGTATAAAAATAGGTATAATGAAGGTTAGAAACACATGAGGCTTGTTCCTAGACAAAAACATAACCTAAATATAGTTAAATGCTAGGAAGTATCTGTTTGGAAAATGCACTATGATGTAACCTACAAGGAAGTTTAGAGGTGTTAGAGTAAACAGCTGATCTTTATAGCAACAAGGAGCAACTGATATATAAATATGAGTAATGGGAAAATGTTCAAAACAGTTAACATTTTATTGAAAATATTTATAGGGCTAAACTTTCTTTGAAGTTATTTTTATATTTCAGTATTTTCCCCACACACTTAAATTCTTATCCATTACATTTATATACATTTATATATACTATGTATAATACGTGGACAGTTAGTTCACAGTTGCCATGTAATTTTACTTACTAGTTTAATTATATAAGTGGATGAGTTTAACATTATAGCAGTTAATATGCATTAATCTTTAATTTATTTTTTGTAATTGATAACGTTTTGTTTTATTTCGCCACATAGAAAGCTACTTTTGTTGTATTAAATTTGTGTGTAAGCAAGTATATAACTTTATAACATAGGGCGGAGAATTTGTTTATACATCTTGTAAGAAGGATGATAAGATAATACAATACTCCTTTTTGCTTTGAAATATGTAAAGCATTTCTAGGATAAAATGTGCCGCAAATGGTGAGGTAAAACTGTCCCCGGAGAGACTATATAGGTCGAAGGATGGGATTGTATGATAAAATTTAGTACGGTTCTTAGAATGTTGAGAATCTGAATTTTATTTTATTTGTCTTAGGACGAACTGAGTTTACCTCTAAGCGATACATACCCAGCGGGAATCCTTTTCAGGATAAATAATTTAATAGGAATAATTCAGTTCTCTACATATTTTTTTATATTTCGTTTTACTTTTGTTTGATAAATGAAAATTTCACGTTTTATACCAAAATCGAAAATACAATTTCATACAATCTGAAAAGCAACATTGTGTTACTTGGGAAACCGGAGATTGAACACAATAGGTATATTACTGCAAGTGTTTTGAGTATTAATTATTAAATGTTGATTAGGCCTAACTACTTGTTTATTGTCAGTATTATACAAAATATTAATTGTATTGTAGGCATTGAAATTTAAAATATATTACCAAAAGAGACTCTTTAAGCCAATAACCTACGCACGACAACATCCTTCCTTCCTCCACTCGCATATTTTATAATTATATTTTCAATAAAGGTGTAAGAATAATTAGACCATAAAAGCTGTTAATATTATATGTCTAAGTTAAATTATTCTTCAGTTAATGATACATCAGCAGTTATATAAAGGTTAATAGAACCAGCATGACTTGGGCTCGCTCCTAAAGAAAATACGAACCTGAACTTTGTAGTTTTAAAGTATGAAATCAGCTGATATCCGTTGTAATACTGTTTATAAATTTTACTGAGAAATACAAAATAATCAATAATATGAAAGTTTAGATGTATTATAGCAAACAGCTGATTATGACACATTAAATCAGCATTTTAAATAGTCAATTAGCAATTTTTTAAACTATTGTCAGGTCTAAATGTTCTTTTAAATTGTTGGAAAGTTCTATTTTTCTCCCATTACGTTCCAGCTACTTATTATTTTATAGTTTATAAACGGTAAGTCTAATACAAGCTATGGATAAACAGAAACTTAATAAATTATTGCGTAAGTATATTGTTGCGTGTTTATTAGTAATATTTTGTGGACAAACTCAATTTAAAACAAAACACAAAACAGATTTATACATTTTCCTTCTTGTAATTGCGGATACCAATGTGCACTAGAAATTTTTTAGTAGTAGACCTAGATATTTTTATAACATAATTCCCAACCTTTAACTATATTTATAATCATTTATAATTTGTTCGCTATTTACAGTCGTAATCCTAACCTGCCTCCTCCATGGGTTAATAATAAATACCATGTGGTACCATATTAATAATGAATTAGAATTTTTAGGCCTACCAAACAGCAGATAATATTGATGTAATTATTTGTGTATATGTACCTCTCAGTTTGTAAGTATCCCACAACCTAGAGATTATTTGCCTAGATATAAGCCTAGATATTTCTTGTGTCTTTCAGTGTTAGTATGGTGTATTATTCCTGAAACCTTTTTTAGTTTAAAATTTAACTAAAATTATGTAAATTTAAAACAATTAATAGTTACTTATTCCTGATGTTATGATATTTACCAACAGTTTTAGTTTATAGATAGGATTAACGGTTGGGCAACTTTCCAGTTCAAGTATTTTTCTTTTCAATATTTTAAAAATTCAGAAAGGTAGAACACGCTACATAATTATTCCAAATAGCTTTGTCCGTTCTGAACACAATTGACTCTGAGAGACTGATTAAAACAAGGTTTTCTAAAGAGTTCAATTTTTTCTCCTCCATTTAAGGTATTGAACCATAAATTGAAGAAATTGAATGATGTAATCAAGTGAATTTTGATAAACAATATATTGTACTCTAAATAAGACAATATAATATCATCATGACCTACTCTACCTTTCTTTGCCTTGCGTTAAAGTCACAAATGTAAACTCGTGTTATATCTCAGATCTCAGTCACATACTTTGCTATTCTTTAATGTCCTCAAATCTTTGCACACTTCAGCTCTACAAAGTACGGGCTTAAGATTAAGGTTTTGATAAAGTAATAGTTTTTGCTTAAGATATCTTTATAGTCTATGTATTTACATATCGATTTATATTTTAAACGAATTATCAGTTAAAACTTTTCTGCTTTAAATTTTGTCTGGATGATTAAACGAATCGTAGAGTTGTATTGCAAAGAAAACTTATCTTACTTTAATCAGTGGCCATAACATACAATATAATCGCACATGCAATATCAATATGACCATCGGCGTAAAAAGTAAAACCTTTTAAAATTTTACTAATCAGTCAGATTCACACAAAGAAATTCCATGCATTATGTTGTTTTCCTTCCTCTTCAGTAATTATGTTAACGTTTTGAAACCTTAAATAATCAATGCCTAACTGTTTGAATTTGACTTGATACACATTCTAATAAAAAGTGTCAGGTGTACTTATTTTCAGTTGTTTCGGAGCAATTCAAAACAATGAAGGTAAGATTATTATAAAATTGTTTCGATAAATTTGTTTTATTTCATATAGTATTTAATAATCTTATGCTAATAATACAGAGAGAAATATATCTGGAGAATGGTAATCCAACGTATATTGTTTAAATTTCTATCAATAGCTTTGAGAAGTGGAACAAAGATATACTATTCAGATTAGCATCCCAACTGTTAGCTAAAATAGTAGATACAATCAAATGTAGCATCGTATAGGTAATTTATAATTTTAATGTAACATATTTTATGTTTAGTAATTAAAAGTTAACTTAAGTTTAGTTAGTTTAAGTTAGTATTTAGTTAAAAATAAAATAAAGTGTTGCCATATAAGATTTATTAATAGATAACAGTGTAACAGACCATACATATCCTACGTAAAGCGTAAAGCGGATCCTAATGCCCCAAAGTTTTCTTTTTGAAATAATTTCAAATGCAAACATAGATGGAGTGTTTACTCAGACAAAAGTTTTGAATTACTTGGTTTTCGTTTCAAGATGGTGACTATAAACGGGTTTTGCATTTGTATTTACTACCACTGAACCATTTTATTCTCCGACCTCAACATTTTACCAAACATTGCTAATATTATAAAATTCCAAAAAACGAAAAACTTGGACACTTTTCACGAGATTTCTATCATTGAAAAAGTGAAGAATTTGTTAGAAATGGAAAGGCCCATGTTAAAAAAATGTATTTAGTATGCAATAAAAAAAAAACCACATTTAAAGGTAAACATTTTTGTATTTAAACTTTGGTAAACGATTTTTGAATGAAAAAACAGAATTTATGTATTGTTTGGTTTCTTTTTTTTTTAGATACCATATGGAAAAACACAGATAAAATAAATACATTTACATTAGTTATTTTATAAAATAAATTTAAAAAATGAAACCTCAGTAAAATCATTATCACGAAGGCTAAAACACAAACGACAAACAAAGACAAACCTTAAAAAAGCCCAAAAGTAAACCACATCTTAGTTTTACATTATGCTTAGACAGTTTGGCAGACTCTGAATATTTTATAAATCTCTAAATTAAAAAATGAAATTATCTCCTTAAATTTGTGTTTTCTCTTCGCATTAAGATCGATCGTTATGTGAATATGAACTATTGAAATAAAACTTTGACGATCCTTTTACTTGTTACGGTTATTGGATCCAGATGAAATAATAAAATTAATAGTTCAACTTTAAACTAATCAGTTTCATATTGCTTCATTTTATGGTTTATGTATTTTGTATTCTTTCATATAATTTTTGAAAATAAATGCGCAGTAAGTTTTATTAAAACAAGATATCATTAGAACATTCTGTCATTTAAAAATATGTTTTAAATAAAAGTATTTAAAAAAAATGATCTTCATCTTTTCATACTGTCGAGTTTTCTTAATATTTTTAAAATCTGCATCTCTAGATATTTTCAAATTTTACTATGTAATACTTAATTTTTAAAATTCGATATTAAGAATAGGTTCTTCAAAAATGCATTATAATAAAAACAGAGGCTTACAAAACAAAGTAACCCGTTTAAACCAAAATTAATTTTAGTGATTTTAAAAGTTTTATAAAAAGACAGTCGGTAAATTTGGGTGAAATTGTTTTGTCGATTTACATAGTGTTATTGATTTAGGCTACAGTCAGCGAAATCTTATTATTAGCTACACGAGTAAGTTAGCAAATTTAACTTTAGGCCAGCGTGCAAACTAAAAAAGACATACAAGTGCAGAAATATTACTAAAAATTTAAAATTTGATAGTATTTAAAAAATTAGCTTACAATATTTTGAGTTGATATTAAACTTATTTATGATTTTGTTCAATTTTGGTCATTGTATTTGTATTGGGACAGTCCTTATTTTGTTTCAATCATGGGACTCAACTTATTAAATTGTAGTTGGTAAATATTTTGGTTAGGCTGTTTTAGAAATAAATAAATATACATATAATACACAACACTCTCTTTAAGCAATCCTTTAAACCCTTTAAACAATATTAGACAATTAATTGCGACGTGTTTTGCTTAACTGAAGCTTAACATTAAAAAGCTGACTAATATAAGATATTTTTTACTATTAAGACCAGTTGGCTTCGTACATTTTAATATATTTTTTAGTGGTTATAGTTGTCACTTTTTAAATAAATACTGCTATAGAGTTTGTGATAATAATTGTTATTGAAACACTGTACTAAATGAACCAATGCAATTCAATTTACACAGCAAAATGATTTGTAGTTGATTTAAAATGTTTGCTTTTAATTAAATTTGTTCCCAGTAAGTAAACAATATTAATGGTTAATTTACTTCGTTAACACGTTCACTGCTACGCAAATTTCATATTTCTCTGTTAGGATCTGACCTTTTATTTTTTATATTTAGGCCTATAGCCTAAATGAGTAGAAATTACTTTATTTTTTATTTTTAGACCTTTTTACGTAATCATCACTAATATTTTAAAGTGGACGCACATATGCATCCATAGCACATAGACCTAAAATTGGCGTGCGAAGCACGCAATGCTCCATGTATTGAAAATTCTCCTAATACGGAGTTGGCGATGCAATGCATTGTGCATTGAAAATAATCCCAATACGGGGGTTGGCGTGCGAAGCACTGTGCGTCGGCCGCTTCTCATAGTGTTCAGTGTCAAGCTCACATGTGCGTCCTTAGCAGTGAACGTGTTAAAAGCCATCATTAACAAAAGTTGATTAATATCGAAACTCAGTGCTACGATACTATAATAACAATAATATAATTATTAAACAGGCATAATATAAAGTCTTGAAAGGGAAATATGTGAATCGGATTAAATTAAAATATAGCCGTTGCTTTTCATTATTTGAACAACATACAGCTGCCGAGCTAAGTTACTCATATCTTCCCTCATAAAACTGGAGTTTATTTCCTAGTCTTAGTTTTCTTTTTTTATATTCGTGTATATAGTTTTATAATGTAGTCTGATTAATTTAAACCAAAGAACTAAGTAAACAAACGTTTAATAAATGTAAATATTACATGTTATAAAGATATACGACCTAATAAAATGTTTGTTTTCAAACTTTGTATTATTTGTTTTGTTATTGATAGTTAGTTGGCATCACGATTTAGGCTTATGCTGTCGTACATTATTCTAACAGGCATGTGTAATAAGGTTATAATAAGAAAAAGAAAAGTAAATTAAATAACACATTATGAGCTAGTTATGATTTAGACTAAGTAAATATAACGAAGACGTACATCTGATATTAAGATTTATTTATAAAAATTAGTTAAAGTTGACATAGTAACAAAAATTTACTGAGTTACACAGTTAAAAATGCATAGTATAATACATTAACAAAATAAGTATATTTAAAATCCACATATTTATATTTGAACTGTTAAGTAAAATTACATTGCACTACTATTATATATAGATTATCTAAATTAAATGACTTTAAGGTAGTATTAACAATATCGGAACTTCAAATAATTTTTAATACATATGACTGTGTACTCTTAAATTGTGTACAATAAATTTAGTTGGCAGTTTCTTTATGCGTAGTCATCTATTTTATATTTAACTTCTATCATAACTACTGTTATACCGTAAACTTAATATTTTGATTTGCAAGTTTAATATAATTTAAAATCAAAGATTTGAGATTATGATTAAATCTACCCCTCTATTAAAAGAACTATTATGGAGTAGGCCTTGTTGTTTTAAGAAATTTATGAACTTTGTTACTTTTCATTATTTTGAGCATCAAGTTTGGCGTGAAAATAATTATTTAAATTATTTTTTATATTATTTAATTATAAATACCTCGATGCAATCTTTTTCAAAAAATTACGTTAATTATTTTTATTATTGTAACAAATGTTTACAACATTAAAAAAATTGATTGAGTTTTATATTCTGTGATATATTTCTGCAGCAAAAGAGGCTTTCTTTCTTTTTCTTAACACCTTTATGTCAATGCCAATTAGTCTAAAAGAGGCCGACAGAATCCGTACGCGAGCAATTAGATCAAATCTGCGCAAGAGTGTTATAGTGTTAAAGTTCTCAAAGGTTAAGTTGGTTTACGCGTTAACTACATATTCCACGCAACTCATTAAAGCGTCGACTTTATTAAACATTAACACCTACAAAACAAACCGGGAATAGTATAGTCCGAAATTAATGTATTATTTAACAATAGTAAATCTTCTGGTTTAAAAATTTATTAACTGAGTATATTGCATATTACTCTTTTACAT
The DNA here is from genome assembly GCA_018207615.1 of Philaenus spumarius. NCBI lineage: Eukaryota > Metazoa > Arthropoda > Insecta > Hemiptera > Aphrophoridae > Philaenus > Philaenus spumarius. The sequence continues at coordinate 496,044 of JAGFPH010000566.1, forward strand.
TTATAAATTATTATATCTTATATACTAGTAACTACATTCAAGCTTAGCACTTGATTTAAGTATAATTGCTGCACAAAAACAATTCCAAAATACCCTGGAAATAAAAGGTAAATGGAATATTTGTACAGAAAGAGTATGACAGAATTCTTTCCAAAGTAGCATTTTCAACCTTAGAATACTGAATAAAACAATAGCATTTCGAACCAATAAAAACGTAAACAAATATTTCACCCCATAAACCCAAGACCGTTATATGAACAAACATGCTGAACATGTGATAGTTGTTATAAATTATATTTAGACAAAACAGGCCAAGCTTCTGAATTTAAAAATTAAAAATACAAGAAACACCTACTGTGGTGAAAGTTCGAGAAGAAATTGGAATTACAAGTTGCGAGTGCGTGAAAATTAAAGACAGTCGGTAGTCTATAATTTAAATGTGTTGTAATGAGTTTTTAACTAATTGTTTTGACAATATTAAAATTAGTTATGTTGAGAGAAGAAGGCTTATAGTTGGACAAAGTCTGTTGATGGGATGTTAGACGTCGTAGTCCAGTAAACATAAAAATAGCAGAAAAAAGGCCAATAGCAGGGAACCCGGTCCAGGTTAACAGATTTTATGATTCTTTTTTATTTGTTTTGGTGGGTCCGGACTCCTAAAATCGCGAAGCCCATTGATAAGTCAAGCGGCTCTAGATTGAGTCATTTTCAAGATAACAAGCTGAGACTCAGCATACAAGTTTATAACATATATTTCAACTTCTATATCAAGTTTGAATTCGATATATTAAAATTAAACCCATTTAGCCACGCTACACATATGAATGAGATTTAAACTTTCTGGGATTTCTGCCTTATAACTTCTTTTTAGTAATATTTTTAATTTTAGTGAATAAAAATAAAATCTTTTACTAAAAATACATTGTTGTTAATACTTTTTAACATAATTTATTTAAAAAAATGTTTTCAGACAAACAAATTAGTAAAATGCTCGTTAAAATAGGCACTTAAAGACGGATTTTATTTAATAAAAAAATTAAGGGGGGTAGCAAAAAACTAATTTTTTAAACTTTTTTCTACTCGTCGGGAAGAACAAATTAAAAATAATGTCAAAATCGGTTAACCTGCACCGGGTTCTCACCCAAAAGTCTATTTTTACTGTACCATCGCGGAAAGCGTGAACAAAATTTAGAAAGTAGATCACTCAACGAACATGAAAACTGTATTGTTTTTTTACTATTCCTTATGTATATTATATTTTGTAATAACTAACGATTCCTCACCGTCTAAATACAATTAATTAAGATAATTTGGAGAAACACAGCAACAGAAATCTAAATCTAACCACGTTCACTAACTGCAAACTTTGGTTATATGAACAAAAGTAATCTGTACAAAGTAAGCGTGCTTCTGCCGGATGTATTAAATTTTGTAATTAGTTTGACAGTAGCTAAGTGCACATTCTGTTTCCTACATTGTCTTTAACTTAATTAACACCTACTTCAATTTACTCATAAGTGTAAATGTTACCTTACATATAATGGGAACAACAATATACTCATAACTCATACATTAGGCAATTGGAGTAATCGCAGTAACTTTGCTGCCTGGAAACCGATACTAAAGTCACAATATTTGATGTTTTTAAAAGTGTAAAACGAACGAGAAAATTAATACAAAAACAAACAATAAGGAAAAATACAAAATTTCAAAAAAGCAAAACAGTAGTATAGCATTTAAAACAATTAAAATAAATAACACTACTTTCACGCAGAAGAGAAAAATAAATTTCTTGAGGAAGATGAAGACACTTTACATTTTGATTAGATGTAGCTGCAGTATATATTTGAAGATCATTTTACATTTTTTAACACCATTTTGCAGTACACCACAACATTACTGTATGCTTTATTTTATGTATTCCTTTTGATTTTGTAGGACTAATCTGAAACTACTAACACTCAAAAACGTCCTGATTATTTCAAAATCTTAATAAAAAGCTAGAACTTTAAAGTATTTAAGTTTAGCCGAGTGTTTATTGTTCCCTGAGCGACAAGCGAGACAATAATAAACCTGAATCAGCAGGTGGATTCAGCGTGTGATTAATACTCACTTTTAACAGTTGTTAATTTAGGTAAAGCTTTTTTTGCATTTTGAATAGTAATCAGCTGTTTAATAATCTGTTCTCTTCTGCAAAATTTCTTCATGTAGTATTTGGGAAACGATTGATATATTTATTTTATCACCTACTCTGACTTAATAGAAACATTACACACTATGATAATTTTAAGTCGTAATGTAGCTTAGTTGTCTGGAACTAATATAAAACAAAGGATTTTTTACATAAGACGTAATAAAAGCCGGTTTAAAAGTCAGAAAAAGATAAATTAATTTGTATAGAAACGAAAATTTAGCTAAATGAACAAATTCAAATAAACAAAGCTAATTTGAATGGTTTAGTATATAGTAATATCCAGAAGAATTTCACTTTTTCATTTTAACCGATTAGTAAACGTTATGTGAATATAAACAGCTGAGTTCTAATCATAAAAATAGAAATGCGCATGTACAATTTAATTGAGAAGTCCAATAGTAGAATGTAGACTTTGACTTTATAAATTGGATTATCCGGCCTAAAATAATAAAACCTGCAGTTGCACTTTGCTTCGATCGGATTACATGTTCCATTTTATGATTTTCACCCTTGTATTAATCCATGACTGTAGTGCTAACCATCATAATAAGGGATGAGATGAAATGCCGCGTTTTATTGTGAATCACTATCTGTATCATAAAGATTAGACCTCTGACTTCTGACTTAAATTTGTTTTTAAATGTACATTTTCTTTATATAATTATAACTAGCTGACCAGTACGGCGTTGACCGTGGTGGTTAGTATTTTAACGTAATTGTATTCTTTTTAAGTGTTCAGTCAGTGAGTGGTATTTGGACTTTATATATATAGATCTTTAATAATAAAAGCACTATTGTCATAATAATAAAAGATCTATAATTATGATTTTAGTAACTTTGATCCCCAAACCCCTTATAAAATTTCGAAATTTTTCATACCCTTTCTTAGTGAGCACCTAAGGCCCTAGAGAGGAAGCTACATACCAAATTTTATTCCAATCCATTCGGTAGTTTTGAAGAAATCGTGATTTAATAACTTTGATTCCCCCAAACCACCCTAAAATTTCGAATATTTTGAAATACTTTCTTAGCGAGCGCCTATGGCCCTAGAGGAAGCTACATACCAAATTTCATTCCAATCTGTTCGGTAATTTTGGAGAAATCGTGATTTAGTAATTTTTACCCCCCAAACCCCCCTAAAATTTCCAATTTTTTTAAACTTTTTTTAGTGAACACTTATGGCCCTAGAGGAAGCTACATACCAAATTTCATTTCAGTCCGTTCGGTAGTTTTTGAGAAATCGTGATGAGTGAGTGAGTGAGTGAGTGGTATTTCGCTTTTATATAATATATAGATTACAAGTTGGCCAACAACGAACTATGTCTGTCTGACCCTACTATGCTTTGTGATGGATTTAACTTACAATGGACTCAGAGTTAAGTGTGAAATATTTAGGCTATGTTATAAAATTTAATATCATTTGTTTCGTGTTCATTGTTGGGTAATGAGCTAATTTAATATCGAGAGACGGCTGGAACACATTGTACCACGAGGATACGCGTTGCAGTAAGAAACCAAGTGTATACTTTAATTACGTTATCCGTAGCTAAAATAATATTAAGTAATAAGTATAATTCTATACATTAAGGACATACATTAATATAATATTTTGTATAATTTTGTATTTTATTTATTTCACAAGAAAATTCAACACTGCCTAGAGCTTACGTTTAAAACTAAATTTTACACAGCTAGGAAAGAAATGTAAAAATATTTGAGGATTTGTACCTCTTTAGGAAGTAATAATGCTGAGACACACCCTTAGCTTTGCATATAGATGACAGTGCAGGTCTGGGGATAGTCAGCAATACTAAGTCCTTGAGTGAATCGAGATTATATCTTTCACTTCGCATCTTGGCTTTGTAATCGTTATACATAACCTAGTCTAAGCTCATATTATATATAAAGAGTAATTTGTAAATGTTTTATATTTTGAAATCATTGTTACAAATGTTACAAATTTGTAAGATTTTATTATTGTATATTTGTTCCTGTATGTCAATAACTTTTTAACACAAGAGAGAGAATTTGTCAATATATCTTGGAAGAAAGATGATAAGAACCTAACCTACAACATCCGTTATTGCTTTGAAGTACGTAAAGCATGCCATGCTGCAGATGGGGAAGTAAAACACTTCCCCGAGAGAATATATAGGTCAAAGGATGGGATTGTATGATAAATTATAGTACAAGTCGTTGAATATTGTGCAACTGAAACTTATTATTTTTATTAGGACAAACAACGATTAACTTTAGATGATTTACTGTGAAAATTTCTTTAGAATACATTATTTAACATAAGCAGTTAGTTTATAATTTTTCAATTCACTAGAATATTTTATAAACTTCTTTAATAAATTATGATCCACTAAGTGATCTAGTAAAGTAATATTTTAATATATATATGTTTATAAAACAAAATGGTGTATGCTTAAGACCACACGTTTAAAGTGTTAACTTCTATGACCGATTTATATTTGATCAGTATATTAGAGGAGAATAAAAGTCAACAAATTACACAAGTCAATATATTGTCAAGAAATATTATATCAAAATTAGAAAATGCATAATTACAATATTAAAATAATATTATAATTATAATAAGTATGCGAAAAATAGTGATTATTATAATGTAAGCAGTATTTGTTTAGTGACTAATGATTTTGACTGAGGTATCAGTGTATGCACTCTACGTAGAATTCTAAGAATAATTCAATATGTAAGGGATAATTAGAATTATTATAATACATAGTCAAGCGAAAGTGCCCAACGGGCCAAGAAGTTGTCACTTCAAATATGTGATAATATTTTAAATATAGTATTATATATAATATAATTATTACAATTAATTATCCCTTACATATTAAATTATTCTTAGAATTCTATGTAAGAATGTACAGTGCATCACTAACACCTCACTCAAAATCATTAGTCACTAAATAAATACTGCTTACGTTATAATGATCACTATTTTTCTCATACTTATTATAACATAATAATATTATAATAACGTATTATTATATACTATGTATCGTCTATTCACTCTCCACGCGCTTACTTGTCTATATATACTATGTATCGCTTATTCCCTCTCCACGCTCTGACTTGTGCTACGCAAAAAGTTCGTGACGCGGGATATCAGAAACATAGTCAAGTGAAAGTGCCCAACGGGCGAATAAAAGTTATCGCTTCAAAAAAAAAAAAAAAAAAAAAATTGATATTTGTTTACTTGGTAATAAGGGATCTACAATAATAAGTATAAACCCATTCTATTTTCGGTGTTCAAATCATAAAATAAAGACATTAAGATAGATAAATGAAAACAGTAGCTATATCGTTAAATAATGATTGTATAAATATAATTAAAAATTAAAATACAGTATGTTTAAGATGTATTATTAAACTTTTATGTTAGTTCGAATGTTTCACTCGTGGGAAAAATGTTAGGTGAATATTAACTGTTGATTCCAATCAATACAGCAGCGATTGAACAAACAAATAACTTTAGAATAAAGACAATGTACTTTGACTTATTTCTGTTGCTTTATCCTAACTAAATAATAAAAACCAACACTTCTATATAAAAAAAATAATTTGCTTAAATGTTTTCCCATTTTACGGTAGAAAAAAGGTAATTTTAAAACTTATATTCTAGAATTACAAAATCAAATTAATTTAAACATGTTGATAAGAAAACCAAAATGAATTTTAATCTATCCTATCTCTCCTACGTAAATTTTATCGTTTCCTGAGAGATAGCACACATGTTTTTAATAAATACTTTCAGGACACTTTCAGCAAATCACAAAAAAAAAGCTAAACATGTGGTTAAATATGTATTTTAAATTAGGCCTACTTTAAATCTGACTGCCACTTTTAGCGTTCGTATAAACCATGTTTGTAGTAAAACATTGCAAAAAGATAGTTAGAAGTTTTTTTATTTTTAAAATTAATCCTTTACAAAAATTATTATTTACTGATTATATTTTTTAAAGAAAATAATAAATAATGTAAATGTATTTATTTTTTCCTTGCGAGTTTATCTTTCTTTTAAGATTTGAACAAAGATGCGATGCAAAATGTTCAGCTAAATGATCGCTTTAATTTAATATCCAACTAAACCTAATTTACTATTTAAAATTGTTTACATGGGCTTTTACATGTCCTCGAAATTATACATTATTTGAATATTGGAAATATTATGAAGAAGTGCCCAAGTGTGATATTGCTTGAAAGAATATGTAATTAGCTGCGTTTAGTACATTATTTAGTTCTAAGACTAAAGCAGTTTAATGATAGAAAGTATGTAATTGAACGTTTAGGGTTTCAATCAATTAAGTAAACAATTTTGTTCACAATGTTTTCTTAAAAATATGTTTTAAAATTATGTAATATACTGATATAGTTATGTTTTAATTTTGTTCTTAATGACCCACACCTCTTAAAATATGCCTTTTGGGGAACTGAGATATGACAAAAATATTTTATTTAAATTTTTTAGATGCTAAATAGTGAGGTTTCAGAAAACACCAAGTGTCTAAACTGATTTATAATTCTTTTCAAAATTCCTTCATCGGACGTTTGACATCATTTACTTGACAGAACATTTAACTGTTGTTATAAAGTGCAAAGATAAGCTGAAGCACACATTTATTGCAAAACATACAGGAAACATAAGACCTATGTTTATTACCTAACCCAAAAACTAAAAAAATAGGTAGAAATAATAATATGGGCATAATATTCGAATCTTAAGTTTTCTAATTCTTTTTGTGTATTATTTTTGTAAACATTAACAATGGAATGGAAATTGTAAAAATATCAAAATTAAATCATCAGAAACTAACATTTAAAATTGAAACTGCCGTCAACAAATATTTAAAAATATGGAAATATTGTTGAAAGATCCTGTGTAATAGTATCCTTTTAGTTGGGGTATATTTCAAAAACTGATTGAGTATAACGGCATATAAACAGGGTAAAGTGGAATATTTTAAAGCATTTTTAATTCATGATCTACATAGGCCCTATTCATATCAAATACTGGTTTAACCATTTTAATACTTTGTAAAGTTATAACTAACAATTTACGACTACCTCGAAGGCTGTTGGCACAGTATAATATGGATAAACACATTGACATTAATCTAAATCTTATAACGTGCACTAACAACATATTTTGGTTCTATGAATATACAAAGATAGCGTATTTCTGCTGAAACTAAGGCTTATTAAATTTTGTAATTAGTTTGACGGTAGGTAAGTGCAAGTCAGTTTACTTCATTGTCTTTTAATGAACACCTATTTCACATTATTCGTTAGAGGAAGTATTACCGTACTTATAACGGAAACAACATTATATTATACATTGTAAGGTTATTGTAACCTCTGAAGTAGCTTCGCTGCATGAAGCAATTATTGAACTCGCAATATGTATGCAAAGGCATTAAACAGGCGTCGAAGTATGTGAAACGAACAAAAAACGAAATGGCAAAGGAAAACAAAAAAATTATAAAGCACTGCAAAGATTATAATTAAAATTATGTACAAGCAAACATAATAAATGGATCAAATATTACAACGCAATATGGGAGTCAACGTTTTATTTTGTCTGGATAAGTCTGCAATGTATAAAAGCTGCGGCTTCTAAAAAGTATAAAACCGATACCACATACAAGATAACTTACTAGCATTATCAAATCCATTCCGACAACCCATATAATCTCTCAAGGGACAAAATATTTTCTGCGCCACATCTTTATCTGCTATTTTACAATCAAACCAAAATTAATGTTATCATTTTTATATCATCATCTTTCGCTTCGAAAGATCTGTAAATTCTATCTTTGAATCATGTGCATTTAGCATTTTTAAATATAAAACTTATCAAATATTATACAATTTAATTTCATTGAAAACGTTTTTGTTTTTAGACTTTGACATAACAAAGTGTACATTTATATTATTTTTGACCATTATTCTATAATTCTTCGTTATGTGAGTATAAACAGCTGATTCAAACCAATAAAACCAAAGATATGGAATTACGGTTCGGTTTTACGAGGAAGGGTTGGAGTTTAACTTTGTTGTTATCAAGTGAAATCATAAAACCAACAATTTCACTTTATCTTAATTTTATTCACGTTGTTACTTTCGAAGAGTACGAAGTTATTTAATGTATTCGAATATTAAATAAAATTTCTTAACTTATTTATACGTTTTAAGGTCACTGTATATTTACACTATTTAAAAAGAATTATTTGTGTGTGTTTGGAAGATGTGAGCGTCCGTACGTGGAGATTTTTACTGTACGAAATCTCCAGAGAAATTATATTGACTTCGTTGTAGTGCCGTAGCTTACTAACGCCAATATGATGTAAAATACATTTCATGAAATTCAATCAAACAGTTTTTGTGAAACTGCAGTTTTATATGATACGCGTTACGATCGACACAAATTTTAATAACAGGAAACAGCAAAAGAAGAAGTGTTGTCGGGACAGTTCCCCATACTGACACTTCCACACAGCCCTTGGACGTGGCTACCTGTTTAATGACTCAGAAATAATCTCGACTGACATTTCCTTTCCACACACATCTCCCACCCCCTTCCCCCAAGGTTAGGTGATGCAAATTTTATTTTATTTTGATGGGAATTACATTACATCACAATGATATTTTTGAGACCGTGTTAGTAATAAAGTACCGGGTGTCCCACGAAGAGGTCCCTATTTTTGAATTAATATATTAGATGCACCGAACACTCTACAAACCTGAAACTCAACAGTCCTAACATACATATATGTAAAAGAAATACACCTGAGTAGCAGTTAATTCCGACACATTAGGACAAAATGGCGGGATATCAAAGAAATAGTACCTTTTCGTTGAAATAGTTTTATTTGCTTACAACATAATTATTGAATTTTAACGATGTTACTAAGCACTAAACAACGTTACGGAATTAAAGATATAAGTAACTCATAAATAAATTAAATCTATTTGATCCATAAACCTTATTCAAACTGATGTCCATCGATCGCAATGCACTGATGACAACGAAATAGAAAACAGTCATACGCTTTGCTGAACAACTCTCGAGGTATCAAAAACAGTTCCTCTTCGATCAACCTCATTAGTTCATCGTCTGTCGCAATGTTATGACAATAAACCTTCTCCTTCAAAAAGCCCCACAGAAAAAAGTCACTAACAGTCAAGTCCTTGGGGGCCAGTCCATGAAGCTGCTGCCACGACCTATCCAACGGTTAGGAAGATTTTGGTCCAAAACTGCTTTGGCCACATTAGCATAATGCGGAGGAGCTCCATCCTGTTGGAAAAAACGTCTTTCATCTCAGGCTGAGAAAGATCAGGAACTATGTGATTGCTTAAAACTGATGCATACCTTTCTCCAGTCATTGTTTGTCGGGATATGTCCGCGTCAATCGCTGGTACTTCCTCATTTTCACTTTCTTCTGATTCCCTAAGACGTTAAAAATTTTGATTTAAGTTCTGTTCGTCCACATTACTAACATCGGAATCCTCACTATCTGGTATTTGAGGAGCTGCAAAGTCACTTCTCGAATCATTATCTATGTCTTCACGTTTAAGATCCTCAACAATGTACCTCATACGTTGTTCTTCTAAATTAAATTCCATGATGGCAAACAAAACTAATACTATACACTACAAGTTATATACGTCACTAAAAATAAAAATAAAATAATTAAAAATTATATAAATGTACGTCGTTACGCGCATTGGTGGCGTTTCATCGTCAAAACAAATCCAAACTGTTGTGTGGCCACTAAAGTCTCAAAGCAAAGCCATCCAAAACCGGCTGTGAAGGGTACGTGGCGGGGGGAGCGAGAGTCCCTCTAACAAGACAGCAGATTCCAGAAATAACTGAAAAGGCTTTGATTCCCTTGCGCGTGTAACGGGATGTTAATCTAAATTTAAAATACTTTCTGGAATTCTAAGCCAGAATAATAATTCTTTAAATTATTCCAAAATTCTTTAAATATGAATAATTGTGTATTGAAGTGCGTACTTTTAGATCTCAAATACTATTAGTTTATGTAATACGAATGGTAATACTGGGCATTTGGGCCTCTTGTTTCGTTTTGTCATTCATTATATTGATCATTCCGTTTACATATATGTGACCATACCAGAAATAACAAAAGTGTTTATATAATTGAGATCATATACCAAAATACATTTTCTTCGTACTTACTGTGAAAAAGTGGACAATCTATGACAAAGTCATAATGTAAAGGGAATGCTATACAAGTGACCTACTTTATTTACTACTATTTGCTGGGAATTCCATGTAGCTTTATATTCAGTGGTGTGTATTCTCATAAGAACTATTTAACCCAATGATCCTTTCATTATACATGCCGTCTGTGTAGCTATAGTTATGTCTAACAACTGTAAACCACCCGGATTATGCATGCTGCAGTTTATAAATCATTAATAATCACAAATATTTCTTTGAATAAAATAATATTAATTTAACATTCTTTTCTCACTGGGGAAGAACCCTGCCTGCTTCGCAAGCCAAATTCCTCCCCACCACCCGAGACACATATTGACACTTCAAGTAAGAAATAACTAAACAGTTATAATATGCCTTTTAAAAAAAGTAAAAACTAGGACTAATTTATATTAAATTGTTGTAATAAAGACGTAGTAGAATCTTTACCCAATGTTTAAAGTTAGCGTGGCAAATAATTATAAATGTCTAAATCAAATTATTAAATTTCTGATAAAACTTAAAGAAAACAAATTATAAAAAGTTTTGATGAAATTTGGAGATGTAAATTATTTAAAATCTAACAAACACCATTAGTGAAAACACTACTGAGAAATAGTCTACAGGCCAATTTAGTAAACAACTGATTACTGAACCAATACTAATCAGATCAGTTATAAACCTTACATGGACAAATACTATTTATGATGAACATACATTGAACATAAGTTATAGCAGTTTTCAAGTAATTTTATTTATAAACACTCTACAAATAGCAGTTAATTGTTTTTTCAGTCTTTTTTAGATGCATGGTTACTTAGCAAAATGTTTAATAGTATTATTTATGTTAAGTCAGTGAGTATTTTATGATTTCTGTATTGGGTGCCATTGTTAAACGCATATATTCATTTAAAGACGGCTGGGAAAAAATAATGTTTACATTTGTTTAGGTTCCTTAGAAAAGCGGCCTTTCAAAGCGGAATTTCGTAAAGATTACATTTTGTTTTATCTAAAGCATAGATAGTTTAAACATTACTAAACATTCACAGAGCATTTTTCATAGTTATCAAAAGACCACTGAAAAACTAGTTTCATCGTAGATTTAAAAATTATATAGCTCTTGTAAAACTTTATAAAACACATATTATATAACAATATATTTTGTATAACATTTATGGTAAAGGTTGAGATAATTTGTACTAACAAACTCATTCTAAGTATAATTTCAGATTTTAATTTAAAAACAGTATAGTACTTGTTTATACTCTATTTTATAGTTATAAATCTTTTTTAAATGTTTATTGGGAGAGGGAAGTAGCCAGGATGTTAAAGGTACTTCTCCAGTCTGCTACAATTAGAACCTCCAACTCAGTTGCGATGGTTCTAATCTATTAACTGATGTTTGGTTTACTCTGCTTCACCATCTTCAATAGTATACATAATATAGATTACAGATTGTAAAAAAAAGAAAAAAATTATCAACTTCTTTAAAAGCGAGTACGTGAGTAACATATAATATAACAGCTGATTTCACCCATAATCTGTAATACTTAAACAAACCCAGTGCAGATTATACTTTAGGGTTATGTTTACAACATCGTTCAAAATATTCGTTTATACAATTTTAAAGAAGAAATACCTATTCGTTTAACTTCGGAAACATTCGTACACCTTCGTATAACATATAATCATATTCGGTTATTAATTTCTTCACTATAATATTAATAAATTCTAAATCATTTGAAGTATCAATATGAAATAAAAAGCAATTCAAATATAATATTTTTATCTTTCTTTAAATATTTAATAACATACATAATACAAAATTTTAATAAATAGGCCTACAGTTTTATAATCTTTATAGTTGTTCACATTTACCGAGTTACAAATCATGTCAGCATAAAGCCTAGATAAAGTCTGTTGTTTTCAAATAGTATTTTGTATGCAAATGATATATTTCTGATGTGTATCTAATTAATCCGCCTGTGATTTTTCACTAGTAGATAAATAAAAAATATGTATTCCTACTAAACGCATTTATGGACAAAAAATTGTATATGGACAAAGATTACAACATTACAAAAGTTTAATCTTCAGTTACTGTACCTAATTCATATATTTGAAGGTATCTCTGAGATTGACTATACAGGTAAGTTTATTTTTAATCAAACTCAAATAATTTTAAAAGTAATTATTTTACAAAAATAAAGTTAAGTTTCCGTGTTTTACTTTATCTATCTCACTACTTAAACTCCAATCTATCATAATCTGCCGGTTGTATGAAAGTGTATAAATTTGGGTTTGGTTATAATTCAGCACCTAAACTGTCAGCAAAGGTTTTAATGAAAGCGTTCTTGCTCCACAATATAGTGGGTGACACATCAATCAAGAGGGCTGACCATTCCAGAGACACTTGATAAATAATGGAACGGTGCTTGATAAGAGGAATACTTAGTGGAATTCGATGGCATTGTAAATCCCAACTATATTGGTCCGGATTTAATAAAAATGAAGGACTTTTAGAATAATATTTTTTTTAAAGTTCACTTTATAGACATTCTGTTTTTCAGAATGTAAGTTTAAATGCAATATTATGCAAGGAAATACATTTTCTCAACTAAGCTTTTACAAATTTAATTCGTAACATTTTAGAAATAATAGTTCTTATAAATTTATTAACTTATTTTAAGTAATAAAAAAAAAAAAAAACACACGAAGAAACTTTGGTACATATTTCTAAATATATTGATTGCTCTGTAGGGTAAAATCATATCTGCGGTTTTTAAAATTACCAGTTAGATGTAAGACAGGTAGATGTAGATATAGAGTTTACGTTTTGAAGAAACATTTGTTTTACTTTTTGTTATACAAAAGTACAAAAATACAATTATAATTTTTGAGATCAAATGTATTTTAATGTTGAATTTGAAATGTCATTGATAATCTAAAATTATATAACATCTGTTTTCAATTCAT
>JAGFPH010000567.1:4128-21868 GCA_018207615.1 Philaenus spumarius
TCCCGTGCACTTCTGTGAGTTGCGGTTCATCCGGAAGTAGTTAGTAAGTACAGCAAGTAATTCTGGTGTCATTTTAAATTAGATTTAATAAACATAGTGTTATCCGTGAATCATTCATTTTAAACAATCTAAAAATAAACTGGGTGAGAGTTGGGAGCAACAGCGTTGTAATAGGCATTCCCCAATGCGACGCTTGTGGCGCGATCGTGTCATGCAACTCGCGTCAATCGCATCCCAATATGTGCCTAGCCTAACAGTAATAGACGACTTATTTACATGATGTGGGCAACAAGCTAGACCAAATTACTTTGAATGTTATTTAGTCTGGCGACAAACGTTTTTACTTATTAATCACTTTTAGTTGTTTTTAAGCTAAAATAATATAATATGGCTAAATAATTTCTCACCCATTGTTAGGATTCATATTCTTTACCCCAAAACTGTACTAGATCAGTGTATGCAACCATATTTGCCTCCGTATTTGTAAGTGTATGAACTGTTTTCCTTATTCCAGCCACCTGAGCCACATGCATGCGCTACTAGTAAGGCATTCTATATTGTTGCTGCACAGTATATTATATGTTGTAGGTCCTGGAATAAATATGTATGTATACTTAACTTGATGGTTTCCTGCTCCTACAATTATTCATTTACAATGTTCCTACTTAGCTCACTTGTAAGAAAATTTTGTATTTGTGATTAAATTACCATCTACTTGAACAGGTACTCTTCAATATTTTACTACAACCATTAGTTTTAGTTTCAACACTGAAATCACTAACACTAAAATTTAGTAGAACTCCAGTTATCCGAATCAATTTTAACCGGACCCCATTCAGATAGTTGGATTTTTTCCGAAAAGGGTCTATTTTAACCTTGTCCAGGCTGGCTTCGCGTTTACGCGACTGGAGTAAACTGTCCGCCCATACTACGGTGGCGTATACACGTTTTATAACTTTAACGTTTGAGTACTATCATAGTGTTAACTTGACTAATATAATTCTTTGACTGGCATTTACTAAAATCTATTAGCTTTAAAAAAACTATTTCGACTATCGATAGGAGGTACTAGCTAACAGATTAAAATAGACTGAATAAAATCATGTTGCCAGACCGCATTTACTAGGTTTTGTCGAAGCCCGTTTTGAAAAATAAATTAGGAATATATGCTTTACTCAAAAATGAAATTTGATTGTAACAAATTGTCCAAAGTTTTGCCGGATAGTAATAAATATTGTTTTAGGGGTTGTTGTTACATTTTCAGCCCTTAGCAGCACGCTATAAAATGAATCTATGATTTACATAGTATATATTGTATTGTAAGAAATAAATGTACCAATTTCCAGCTCTCTAGCTTAATGGGAAGTATAATAATTAATTTGTATTGTTTTAGGGGTTGTTACATTTTCACCCCTTAGCAGTAAACTAAAAGCACAAATATGGTTTACTTTTTATATAACTCTTGTAAGAAATAAATGTACAACTTTTCAGCTCTCTAGTCTTAATAGAAGTATAATAATAAATAGTTATTGTTTTAGGGGTTATTTCAACCCTTAAATCTAAATGAATTCTAGCCTATGTCTCAATCCAGGTCATGATCTATATGTGTGCTAAATTTCATTCAAATCCATCCAGTAGTTTTTACGTGATTGAGTAACACACACACAGACAGACACCATTAGATTTTTATATAATAGTACAGTAGGATCTCGGTAATCCGGCCCTATATGGGGATTAGTAAGGCCGGATTAGTGGAAGTGAATTAAAAAATTAAGAAATTTAACAATAAACTACATTTTTATTGCTTACGAAAACTATGACAATAATCGTTTTAAATATGTATTGTATAATGAAATTTCGTTAATTATTATGAAAAATAAACTGTGATATGAAACAGAAAGGTTCAGTACAGTATGTATTTTAATCGATGAACAAAGTCACTAAATACGCAAAATGAAAATTTAATACCTACTGTACACTTTACATTTACTTAAACAACAGCAAAATGGTTTGTAATGCTTTTCTGCTTCTTTGCATTAAAGGAAATATTTTATTTTATTTTTTCCGCTTACACACTTCCTCAGCAAGGGATATTTAATTAAATTACAAGTGAAAAAACATAGACCAAGACCGGGAGTTGAACCCGGAATCTTCACGTTTCCCAATATGTCGGAAGCTGAAACTCCGCTTTCTCCCGCCCAAGTTATTGCAGTTGCGTAGGCACAGAGCTCCGAGTCCTTGTTTACTGTGTGTGCGGCAGCCGTACAACTCACAACACGGCGGCCTTCATTTAACTCACTCGCAACAATCACAATGTATTCAACTTCCCGTAGCAGACGACGACGTACTACTGTACTGTTGTTGTGGAGACTCACGTCTAGACATATTTTAGAAATTTCTAGAAATTTACTAACTAATCGGGGGATTACTGGACGTGCCGGAGTATTGAACGGCCGGATTATAGAGACTGTACTGTATAGATTTCACTTTGTTTCACTAAATTATGGGTAAAACAAACCTCTCGCTAGCGCTAGGCACACAAACCCAGACACATTGTCCTATGCTTGAAATACAGTAACCTAGTTTGATCATGAAATAGAATGTATGTTACTCCCAAAAAGGTTAATTAATTACTGTACTGCCCTGCTAAGGAAAAAGACAGTAAGTGCAAAATTTTTGATATACATCGATTCATATGTTTTGAGACATGCGGAATTCGATGCTGAACTCGAAAAAATCGTATCTCGATTAATTTTCGAGATATTGTACCTTGAAAAAGCAGTAACTGCACAATTTCAGCTCTAAAACTAAGCAAAACGGCAGTAACTACAAGTGCTAAGCATAAGAGCAGTAAATGTGGTGGAGATACTGCTGTCTTGACTAGCTTTAGGTAGATACTGCTGTTTTACTTAGCATGTCTAGGTAAATATTACACTTACTGCCTTTGAGGAATTTGTTGGTTAGAAAAAACCATCAGATGAGAATACAGTTTAAGTTATTGTGTTTATTTTTAAGATCAGTTATTAATTGGAGCCAAGCACTAAATATTGTTAGATCAATTTATTTAAAAAAGAAAGTAAAGCAAAACTGTTAAAGGAACTTGGTGACATTATGCCTGAGAACAGAAAAATGTTATGTTACCAGAAAAGTAAAACCTAAGTTTGTTTAAGTTGTAGTGGGATGATTGCAATTTGTTCAATTAAGCTTATTTTTAAGCATAATATTTGTATTAATATAGTATATTTAACTTTAAAATATATTGTTTTTTTTATATAATATAATACTACAGTAAAATTATGCAAAACATCTCAAGCCTTTAGACCAGGTAAAACTAGTCATATATCGTCAGCTTGGAAGCGAGCCAATCACCGTTTGCTTTACTTCCGCCCTCCTATCCTCAAACCACAGATATGAAAAGCTATCTGGTCTCGCGAGATTCGAACCCGGGATCTTTTGATCAGGAAGACCCCACGTTACCTCTCAGCCACTAAGACTTGTACAGAATAAAACTCTCTTAGCTACTTTTCAAAGCAACCATATTGCCTATCTTGCCCCTTAAGTGAATTCTTTTATTCGATTTAAAACTTTGTTATTTAGATATAGTGGTGTAACTTTTTTATTTAGCAAGATATTGCCCCAAAATGTTTAACATAAGTATACAACAAAATGTGTCTTAAAGTGATATGCAAGTTTTCAAGTAATATATTTTTTTCCTATCTGTTTTATTTATGCAAACTATTTATGGAAATTTTATAAACATTTTTGTTATGGTATGTAATTTTATTTTTTCTTAATTCGTTGGTACGTAAGAAAAATGTTTATAGTAGAAAATATTACTTATAGGTCTATTAAAATAAAAACAATTAAAAAATCATGATGATATCTTATCAAATAACAAAAATACAGCTTTTTTTGTACTTACTGCTAACTGTACAGTCTTAGATTTATTAAAACACTAAGGATAAGAGCAGTATCTGCTTTTTTGACTCAAATAATAAATTTTCTTGCATTTTTTAGTTTTAAATGAATTCTATGGGCTTATTTACCTATAAAACACTTTGAAACTTGAAATTTTACTTATAATATTTTACGGTCAGGGCAAAAACTTTAGGTCCGATTTTCTCAAAACTTGGTTTTTGTAGTTACTACCTTTTTCCTTAGCAGGGCAGTGTACGTATGTTGAAAATGGGAGAACAAAACTACTGTATTTTTACATAAAAAGAGCCTTTAAATGAAAAGGTAACACATAAGCGTATGTACATAAATGAAAGTCATTGCTTGCTTCACATCTCGGTCAAAGTAAACTGTTTGACTGTATTAATCCGTTTGACACCTGGTACCTACACTAGCTTCGCGGAGGGAAGGACAATAGCACGCGTAGACAGAATCATTATTTTGTGAATCTCAGTATGTTCCCGTCTTAACTTTTTTTTTATATTCTGAAAGCGATTCGGATAATCAGCGATTCGGAAAATTAAAGTTTTACTGTATCACAAAATACCGCAAAATTTTGATCACAGAGATTATTAACACTTGGCAGACCCAGCCACCATCTTGAATTTCAACTCCTATAAGAACAATGTTAAATGCGTAACAAGATTTACTGGAGTAAGAATGATCAGAAAATTATTCTAAATGTGTCATTTTAAACGTTACGACAGTCCGAATGTGAAGATCTCAGTTTTTTAAATTTGTTCTTTGACTTGACTCAAAATCAAAGTTTGCGATTTTTTTCTTATTCATTAATGCATATATCAAAAATGTAAAAAGATCACAACATTCGAAGTTTAATTACCTTTCAAATTACAATAATTTTGGATAATTTATGACAAAAAATCCATGTTACTGTGGTAACATGTACGCGCCGAATTTGTGTTCCTACTCGAGTTTTTAGCCTGCACTCTGGTGGTTATCACATCAACTTGTTGCTCGGGGAGGAATACTAGAAAAATAATATATCCGTTAATGTTCAATGTGTGAGAGGAAGCTGTGTGTAATAACACACACTCATATACATTGTCACGTGTGACATTTCAGTGCGTTTACACAGGGTTACATCTGTCCTATATTTCCTAGAATAGAGCTGCGATCAACTCGGAAATATTTTTCACTAGCCTCACCATAGCTAACTGTAAATAAATCCAACAGTGTAGTTACTGTTAGCTTCAAAATATTTGAATTGAAGAATATGCAACTTAAATAACAATTTGTGAACTCAATGTCCCTTATAAAATTATAATTTCTAAGAATATAATGTAAGTAAAATTAGGAGTCATTTCGACTACTGGCAAAGTATACAACAGAAAGTAATAATTACACTTTAAATATTAATTATGCACATAAATAATTATTTGAGACACATTTTATATAATGTGCAATATGATTAAAGAATAATTAGATCATAAATATAAATAATTATTCACTTATCAAAGGTACATAGAAGAATAAGATAGGGGTCAATTTGTCTGCAGCCGTGGTTTAAATGCTAAATAAAAAATATAGTGATATAAAACCTTGTAAAATGTAATAAAAAAAAAAATTTATTACACTCAATTTATTTAACTGTATTCTTTAAAACAAATAATATTAAAGATTGCAATTAAAGTGCTATTTATATATCTTGAATATATGTTTATATATGCCAAAAATAAATACACTGTAAAATGCTACTTTATTTTATTGTTATATTTTAATTTACAAAACGTATTCTTCATTTTAACCCTTTTGCCTTGTAGTTTCTGAACACGTGCAGTAGCTATTAAAGTCTTCTACAAAAGATTCTTTAAGAAATTAAATTATAATTCATAATTTTTGTAAATGTAAGTTTTTCTCGAATCTGGTCCAACATCTCACCTCCTTTACAGAAAATGTGAATACAATTTAATTACAAATAATTCGACCACACAGCTGACGTGAGTTGAACGAATTTCCAAAATTAAGTTTATATGTTTTGGTGTTTCAACCAGCTATTTGGGTAACCGACGAAGGCGCTGATTAGCTGCCTGTGTGTATGGAATATATTAGAAGAGTTTGTTTCCTTTGCACCTAAACCTCCAGCTGCTTTGTTCCACTTGCGGTAGAAAAACTCATTTTGCGCATTTGCACATAAGGTGACGGACTGCTTCACTCAGATTAGAAGATGCCCACACGGTAAAATACCCCACGTGGATTTGAACCTTGTACTTTTATGGTATTTTACGTTCTAATCGATTTTGGGGAAACCAAGCGAGCTATAAGGTGGTGTAAAAAAAATGTGCAGAATACTAACCTACATTTGTTTTCCCCAAAAAAGTTTCTTTCCGGTTCAAAAAATAGTTGCTTCCAGTCAAAAAATGTACTTCAAATGTTTGGCTAACGAACTCGGACACCCATCGTGTGTACCAAATTTGGTATCTAAACTATTATCCTTCATTCGATTGTTTTGACAATTACACCATCCGATAGGTAATCAAAAAGGTGTCTTGACTTTTTTTTAAATGCACTGTATGGTTTTTGAGTAATTTAGATTTGAGATTTTCAAACAGCCGCCATTTTGAAACGCATGATTGGATATAATCGCTTATTTTTCTTGAGTTAGATTATTGTTAGGTTAAACACATGATTGGATATAATCGCTTATTTTTCTTTGAGTTAGATCGTTGTTAGGTTAAACGTCCTGCCAAGTTTGAACTCTAATCAGTCAAACATTTCTCTAGATAAGAATAATTTTGTAAAAAAAAAACCAAAATGGCGGATATCTCTAAAACGAAGCGTTTTCATACACCTATGTTTATATATCTTTTTTTTCTTTACTTTTACATCTAGAATTAGCTCTCGAAGTTTTTACATATCTTCGTGAATCACCCTGTATCTATTATTGTCTTCAAGCATGCATAAGGGAAAAGAGGTATTAAACAAGGAAATTAATTAATAAGACAAATGATAAACTAAACATGTTTTATTCTTACAACCTTCATCAGTCGTGTAACTCATAAATGATAATTCGCTGGATTTTCACCACTTAAAACAATTTATGAAATTACTGTAATCCATATTAATTAATTGATAAATAAATAATTCAAAAGATTTATGTTTAAAGCCCACTAATAAGAGTGTTTATAAGCACAGATTATTTTTTATAAGAAATAGCAGACAATTTTTATTGATGTAAACTTTTCTTGAAAAGAGGTTTTTATAAACCCAAGGATATAAGTGCACTCTGTGTATCATTAACAAAAATGATAATACTAAATAATAATCTGCTTTCATGTCGGAAGTCTCAAAAAGCCTTCTAAATAAGATATTTGTTTACACATGGGACTTAATAGTGTAAAATCCTTTAGAATGCGAACACGTCAACCTTTAATTACAAAAAATGTTTATTTTTGAAAGACTTTTCAATGATGTGCTTCACGATTAACGTTACTGTTTGGAGTTTTTGAATTTAAATCTGTTTTTTTGTGTGTATTTTGAAAATTTTTGAGTACGGGAACTTGGGCACATTTTTGGAAAGGGTATCTTCTCATGAATCTAGGATAAAAATTTGGTTTGTGTAGGCTGTTATGTGGTAACAATAAAACTAACTGCAAAACACTACTTTTTTGAAGTTTTTGAACATCCTGTACATAGGAAGTAAGATAAGTTAGAAAAACGTTTTTTTCAAAATGATCAGCGAACCTTTAAAATGAGATATCACTCGACCTACCCTTATATTTAAAAAAAAATTCCAAAAATGACCCCCCACCCAAAAATGGCACCTTTGGGGCATTTTTGAGATTTGAATTTTTTTTTACTGTATTCTCTAGGGTCGAAATATGGGAGTTTAAGCTAAAACGAAGGCCGTAGCTCATTTGGTACAATCGCTATACATTGCGCATGTGTAGTCTGATTTATCCTGTATATAAAATTTTTTTCGCGTAAAAAAACAAAATGTGCAGAATAACATTCTAAATTTACATTTGTAGAAAAAAACTCTAAAAAACAATTTATTTCGTAGGACAAATCTAAAAAATAGTTACTTCCGGTCAAAAAACCTGCTTCCGGTTGTTGGATTTTTTGGCTAACGAACTCGTCCGAGCGACTTAGACAAAGACAACCAACATGTGTACCAAATTTGGATCAATATACATGATTTTTAATGAAACTCCAAAACGTGTTCTGGGGACCATGATCGGTGTTCATTTACTACTCCCGACCTTAGGTCTTACCATAAAGGTCACTGAAATAGCTCATCTTTCCTATGGAATTTGGCTAATAAATGTTAGTTTACATTTGAACATAGGTTCAGCACTTTCCAGACAGTGTAGCTAAACAATTAATTTTTCAATTTTAATAATTCAGATGGCAGCACTGTCCAGACTTAATTATAAATACTTTCAATTTCTAAAATCTACGTGCGTTCACCCGACTATAGCAAACTACAGTGACTAGATAGTGACTGTATAGCAAACCAATTACAAGTAATTCTCATTTTGGCGTCCAGGTAACAGCACTATCCAGACCATATTATTTTTTTTTTTAGGCGGAAAAATACATTTAGACAGATCTCTCGTTAGAGAAGGTCTGTGGGGCTCAATCCAGAATAAGTCTGGCAACACCCACTAAACGACCGCCCTCCCCCCAAGTAAGGAAGTCACTCTGGCTCCGAACACAGGCACAAGAGTGTATCTGCCAGCCTCTCCTGAGAAGCTATACAACACTCATGTACCATGTGTAACGGACAGAGACACTCCGCATGCATCACTGGGAAGGAGCGTCAGCAGCATCTAGGGGCTCCCTAATGACTGCTAAATCAATCTGAAACTCACTTAATAGAAAAGAAGGCAAACTGGTTAGTGTTAATCTTGGTGGAGTCGCAGCATGAAGAAACCTATGGCGGGTCGTCCAGGATAGCTGCAGGCCGAGGCCTACCATCTTCCTGGATGTCGAGTCTCCTGCAGATCTCGGCTATATGAGGATAGCATGAGTTGCATGCATCCTGAAACAGTTTAGTGGCACATCTAATAGCAAAAACTTCTAGGGTAGGGATACCAGCTGACCCTAGAATGGCTGCTGCGTGAGTCTGCGAAGAGCGGTAGTCTGAAGAGTCTCCAGCTGTTTCCTACTGGATTTGCTGGCAAGCGCCCACCAAGCAGTAGACGCGTACATCAGCACTGAACGAACTATTAACAGAAAAATCGTTAATTTAGTTTTTACTGGCAAGGGGCTACGCCTTGCCAACAAGGGTGAGAGGAAACCCTGAATTTTCTTTCCTTCGGAGACCTTGTTCTGCACGTGTCGCCTGAAGTTGAGTTGACTGTCCAACGTTATGCCGAGGTACTTGACAGAAGGCTTCCAAGTGATAGCCACCCCGTCAAGTTCCACGGCACGTGTCATTCTACGCCTTTTCCTGAAACAGATGGAATCAGATTTATCAGCATAATACGTATATAGTTTGCAAGTTTTTGTCCAGAAGCAGCACCATCCAGACCATATTACAAAATAATTACAAATAGTTTTAATTTTAGTGTCCAGGTGGCAGCACTCTTCAGCGCCACATAAAACATTTATAATTTAAATTTTAATAATCCAGGTAGCAGCACTATCCAGACTACATTGAAATTTTTTAAAAATAGTTTCGATTTCTGAAATCAAGGTGGCAGCACCTAACGGGTACGAGTTGTTTCAACTAGATAACATAATCGGCAAACACGTTGCAGATTTGATTTTTGTTTCGAAGTAACTTTTTAACAGTGAGAAGGAACAAATTTTATTAAAAGTGTGCCGCCTCACTGAGAGAAAGTTAATAACTGTTTTTACAGACATATTTTCTACAAAATGTTTAAGATCAGTTCTGAATGTGCTGCTGTCTGGAGGCTTTAAAGTGTACTATCTTTAGATAGTTGTTATTTTAAGCACTAGAATGCGCTTTAAGTCATATTTTGAACTGAAAATAAGCGAAAGGTTAGAGTTAACTGCCATAATGTATTTTCCGAAAGCAGTTGGGTTTTTAATTAATAGAACGCGCTGTTAAGTCGTATTTTGATAGTAACTGTTAACTGTAGTAAATGTTTCAGATCAGTACCGTAAAGTGCTGAGCTATATTTTGACTTTTGACAGAAATTTTTAGTTGGAATGTCATGCTAGTGGTGCTATTCGTAATAAATAAAAATATCGCAGAGACATTTGAATAGAAACGGTTGTAGCGATTCGGCATCAACATTTTTTAAATATCTTGTGGGTTATCGCCTTATATTTTTTGGGTATGAAAAAACTGATTTTGATAGAGAATGGGTCGTAGCGGCAAAGGGTCATAAATTATGGCCAAAATTTTGAAAATACCTAGTTGGGTATCATTTTATATGTTCTTCGGTACGGGAAACCCCATTTTGATAGTAGAAAGGGTCGTAGCGCTTTGGGGTTACCATTTTGGAAATATCTTGTGGGTTATCATCGTATATTTTTGGGTATGAAGAAATGATTTTGACAGGGAAAGAGTCGTAGCGGCAAAGGGTTACAAATTTGGGCCAACATTTTAAAAATTCCTAGTTAGGTACGGGAAACCCGATTTTGATAATAGAAAGGGTCGTAGCGCTTCGAGGTTAACATTTTGGAAATATCTTGTGGGTTATCGCCTTACATTTTTTTGGGTATGAAAAAAATTATTTTGAAAGGGTCGTAGCGGCAAACTGTTACACATTTGGACCAACATTTTGAAAATACCTTCTTGGTTATCGTTTTATATGTTTTTGAGCCCGGGAAACCCCATTTTGATAATAGAAAGGGTCGTAGAACTTCGGTGTTAACATTTTTTTAATATCTTGTGGGTTATCGTCTTATATTTTTTTTTGTATGAAATAACTGATTTTGATAGAGAATGGGTCGTAGCGGCAAAGGGTCACAAATTATGGCCAAAATTTTGAAAATACCTAGTTGAGTATCATTTTATATGTTTTTCGGTACGGGAAACCCCATTTTGATAATAGAAAGGGTCGTAGCGCTTCGGTGTTAACATTTTTAAATATCTTGTGGGTTATCGTTGTATATTTTTGGGTTGAAGAAATGATTTTGACAGAGAAAGAGTCGTAGCGGCAAAGGGTTACAAATTTGGGCCAACATTTTGAAAATACCTTGTTGGGTATCGTTTTATATGTTTTTGGGTCCGGGAAACCCATTATGATAATAGGAAGGGTCGTAGCGCTTCGGTGTTAACATTTTTTTAAATATCTTATGGGTTATTGTATTATATTTTTTTGGGTAAGAAAAAACTGATTTTGATAGAGAATGGGTCGTAGCGGCAAAGGGTCAGAAATTATGGCGAAAATTAAAAAAAATACCTAGTTAGGTATTGTTTTATATGTTTTAGAGTGTGCGAAAATCAATTTTGTCATTTAAAGGGTCGTAGTGGTACAGCGTCACAAATTTGGGAAATTGTTTTGAAAATACCTAGTTGAGTATCGTTTTATATGTTTTTGGGTACGCGAAAATCAATTTTGTCATTT
The DNA here is from genome assembly GCA_018207615.1 of Philaenus spumarius. Lineage (NCBI taxonomy): Eukaryota > Metazoa > Arthropoda > Insecta > Hemiptera > Aphrophoridae > Philaenus > Philaenus spumarius. The sequence goes on from JAGFPH010000567.1 coordinate 15,588, forward strand.
TAAGGGCCAAACATTATGGCCAATATTTTGCAAATACCTTGGATACCTTATATTTTGGAATCTCGTTGAGTGATTTAGCCTTGAAAAAAAAAAATTTACATTTTAGAGAAACGGTTCCAGCTCTTTGCGCCATGGGTAGCCCTAGATATTTATCATGTTAATTAAAGAAAATGCAGTATGTAAAAAATATGTTTTAATGTTTTAGTAAATAATGTTTTAATATATTTTTATCTACGACCATTGCAATAAACACCAATAACGCTATTACAAGTAACATCAGAAAGAGGTACATTACAAACCAAAAGCCAACCCGATTAGGTAATGATATCATTACCTAACAGGAGTCACTTTACATAATAGGCTCTAGACCAATGAGAGCTCGTCATTTGACGGAAGTAGAGTTGTAATAAAAATAACGCTATTCGTACATCAGCTGATTGTACCCATACGTTCCGGATGTTAGTGTGTTATTGTAACTAACCTCAAACGTGAGTTGACGCATTCCGCAAACATGAGTGATAGTGATGAATTTTGTTTAACTCCAGAGGAAATTAATACAAAAGCAAATTCGGCTCTGAACAATTTGTTGCCAGAAAAATCTAAATTTCGTTATGAAAAGGTTTATAACCAGTTTATGGAGTGGAAAACTAGAAATGGTGTTAGTTCGTTTTCCGAGAATGTTTTCATTGCGTATTTGGAGGAATTGGCCCAAGATAAGAAACCTAGTTCGCTTTGGTCTATTTATTCAATGATTAAATCTACAATCAACATCAAACATCAAATAGCCTGTATATTTTTGGTCGTAGATAAAGTAGTGTACGCAACGATTGTATTCAGCCTTTAAGCCACTCGTGAGATATTTAGAACACTCGCTTCGCTCGTGTTCCAACTTACATCTCACTCGTGGCTTAAAGGCCTTCATAATACAATCGTTGCGTAAACTACTATTACACTATTGTTAAATCTTTTTACTTCGGCTCGCATTAGAATGCCGACGTATTGAAATCATGCGGTAATTTTGTGTGTGTCTGTTTTCCTGTATACACGATATAAGCACTCACAGACGTCGTAGAAAACTTCTGGTGGTACCAAAATCTTCGTAATTTTATTGCGGAAGGTTGAAAAGCTTTTGAGCTTTCTAGCGTGAGTCATAGAAGGTCGGCGTCATGTTTTTGGGTCAAAATTTTGAAAATATTGGGTCAAAATTTTGAAAATTCTGTGTGTGGTAACGTTTTGTATGTTTTTGGGTGCGGGAAAACCGATTTTGACAGTTAAAAAGTCGTAGCACTTCAGGGTCATGTTTTTGGGTCAACATTTTGAAAATACATTGTGGGGTATCGTTTTATATGTTTTTGGGTACGGGAAAACCGATTTTGACAGTTAAAACGTCGTAGCGCTTCGGGATCACGTTTTTGGGTCAAAATTTTGAAAATATTGGGTCAACATTTTGAAAATTCTGTGTGTGGTAACGTTTTATATGTTTTTTGGTACATTAAAACCGATTTTGAAAATTAAAAAGTCGTAGCGCTTCGGGGTCACGTTTTTGGGTCGACATTTTGAAAATACAGTGTGGGGTATCGTTTTATATGTTTTTGGGTACGGGAAAACTGATTTTGAGAGTTTAAAAGTCGTAGAGCGTCGGGGTCACGTTTTTTGGTCAAAGGTGTGAAAATATCGGGTCAACATTTTGAAAATTCTGTGTGGGGTATCGTTTCATATGTTTTTCGGTACGGGAAAACCAATTTTGAGAGTTAAAAAGTCGTGGTTTCAATTCGTGTGCTCTGTCCGGACGAGCCGAAATCTTGAAAAAGTGTTCCGTCTTTTCACTAGTTATAAATAATTGTATACCCAAAAACTATTATGTAAAATATTATTTAATACCGCCAAAGAAGCTTACACTTATACCGTGTTGTCTTAAGCACATCCGTTAAAAATGTATGTAGTTTGGATTCTTTAATTTGTATGCAAATCGTGCTTCTTCTTACTACACCATTACAGCAATGATCTTTACATCGATCGTTTGCTGGGTCACCAGCTACATGCACCTAAACTGGATCTAATAATTTCAGAGTAGGCCTAACAGTTGGTAAAATTCTCAACACGAATAACTTTTCAGTCAGTTAAGTATAAATTTCACCCATTTGGGTTAACTAACAACGTGAAACGACTACAAAAACACATAAAACAATGTTAAATCAAAGATAGTTTTTAATTTGATTCGACCACGCAGCTGAACCGCTGACGGGAGTTGAGCGAATCCAAAATTAAGTTTGTACGTTTTAGGTTTTCAACCAACTATTTGCGAAATTGATCTACTCTCGAAGACGCTGAATAGCTGCCTACGTCTGCGAAATGTATGTAGGATTTCTTTGCACCTAAGCTTCCAGTTTAGACTCACGCGTCGCTTTGCGAGTTTGCACCTCGACCTTGCTGCCTCGGGTTATGGATTGCTTCACTTCGCTCGCATAGTACACGGATCACATGATGCCCCCTCGGTAAAATCCCCCACGTGGACTTAAACCGGGTACTTTTATGGTGTTTTACGTTTTGATCGACTAGTACATTTTTGTTTTTAAATAAAACCTAAAATAAATTTAATTCTTGTACGAAAATCTTAAAAAAAGGATTCTTCCGTCAAAAAACGTGCTTCCGTACAGTAGAGTTGTTGCGATATCGGGAATTTTCTGATATTCGATATTGATATCGATATCACAATATTATCGAAACAAAACATCGATATCGGCAATATCAAATGATATCGATATTATATTTTTTAACCAGTAAAATATAGACTAATAATATGGTAGGCCTTATTAGCGAATTACCATAGGAAAAATGAGCTATTGCAGTGGCCCTTATGGTAAGACCCAAGGTCGGGAGTAGCAAATGAGCACAGATCATGGTCCCCAGAACACGTTTTGGGGTGTCATTAAAAATCATATATATATATATATATATGTATGTTCGCATTCTAGCGGCCGCATTTCAAGTCCGATTTGGCTCAAATTTGGTACACATGTTGGTTGTCTACGTCGCACGGACGAGTTCGTTAGCCAAAAAAATCCAACAACCAGAAGCACGTTTTTGGCAGGAAGTAACTATTTTTTTGAGATTTTTCCTACTAGAATGAATTTGGTTTTTTCTACAAATATAAATGTAGGATGTTATTCTGAACATTTTGTTTCTTTACGCGACCTTTTATAGCTCGCTTGGTTCCCCCAAAATCGATCATAACGTAAAATACCATAAAAGTACGCGGTTCAAAGCCATGTGGTGGATTTTACCGTGGGATTGGCGTGCGAAGCACGCAATGCATTGTGTATTGAAGATAACCCCAATACGGGGGTTGGCGTGCGAAGCACGCAATACATTGTGTATTGAACATACTCCCAATATGCGTGCGAACCATTTTGCAGCTATTCAGCACCGTCGTGATTAGATATATTTCCCAAATTGTCGGTTGAAATCCTAAAACATAGGCCTATAAACTTAATTTTGGAAATTTTGCTCAACTCACTTCAGCGGTTCAGCTGCGCTATCGAACTATTATTTTTGGTAGTTGCATTTCTGTTTTACAAAAGAACGTAATTGATACAGTATAGACAAAAAATATCGAAATCCGACATTGACATTATTCTTCCGATATTGTCGGATATATCTCTAATGACGATATAATATCGGAAATATCGAAACAAAAATATCGGTATTTACAGACTTCTGACCAGCAGTGCAATGAAACTTTCTTCAAGGAGGATTCCACCCCATAATATCTAATCAATCACATTGTCTTACGTGTAGTTTAAGCTTTTGATGTTGCGAATTAGTGTGTATATCACGCACAATTTGCTGATTTTCCCATGTATTGGTGTCTTCAGGAATAGTAAACATTAAATGTTTTAGAAGAGTGAATTCTTTCTCACATATTATACGTTCTCTTCAAACAGAAGTCGGGAAATTAAATGTCCACATCTTACAGACAGACAGGGAGTAATTATGTCTCCGACCAAAACGTCCAGTGTCGTTGTCTTAGATTAACCACTAAAGTGTCGAAAGCAAGTGATTGGAATAATGAATTCTTTTACAACCCTTCTCAATCCTATAATGGAGTATAATGAGATCCAGGTCACTTGGATCTAAGTTGGGTGGTGGGGGGAGCTGTGACCTGTACATAATGTAACACACAGATCGAAATAGACAAGCAATATCCCCAACATTTGTCCACAAAATCCCCAATTTTGTCTATTATTTTTTATCAGGAATTTTAAATATTTTCTGAGTAAGAAGTAGCCTAAAATACTCTGAAAAATCCTCTAAATGTTAATGAAGGTTTCGTCAAAACCGGTTCCGGAGTCCTGAGATTAACCCGGCCAAACAAACAAACAGCTGGTCAGAGACAACAAATTTATAAATGTGTGCTTAGGTTTTGGTAATGTATTTATAGATAGTGAAATAAAAAAAAACATTAGCACAAAACGCTAGAAAGCATATTTATCTTATAAAATTTGCACTTATCTTATACTTAATTACCACCGTTTTGTTTTACCACTGTGAAATGATTACAAAACAACTAAAATGGAAGTTTTATTTTAATTGTAACTGAACTAGGTCTAATTAATTCATTGAATTACAAATTAACACGAAAATAATATTATGATGATATTCACATACATATATATTAGTACTAGCTGACCCGTACGGCGTTGCCCGTGGTGGTTAATATTTTCAGTCTTTTTAACGTAATTGTTTTCTTTTTAAGTGTTCAGTCAGTGAGTGGTATTTGGCTTATATATATAGCCTATATATAGCTCTTAAATAATAAAAGCACTATTTCATAATAATAAAATATCTGAAATTATGATTTTAATAACTTTGATCCTCCCAAACCCCCCCCTGAAATTTCTAATTTTTTGAAACCCTTTCTTAGCGAGCGCCTATAGCCCTAGAGGAAGCTACATACCAATTTCATTACAATCTGTTCGGTAATTTTGGAGAAATCGTGATTTAGTAATTTTGACCCCCAAACCACCTAAAATTTCCAATTTTTTAAACCCCTTTTTTAGTGAACACTTATGTCCCTAGAGGAAGCTACATACCAAATTTCATTCCATTCCGTTCGGTAGTTTTGAAGAAATCGTGATTTAATAACTTTGATCCCCCAAACCCCCCTAAAATTTCTAATTTTTTCAATCCCTTTCTTAGTAAGCACCTATGGCCCTAGAGGAAGCTACATACCAAATTTCATTTCAATCCGTTCGGTAGTTTTTGAGAAATCGTGATGAGTGAGTGAGTGAGTGAGTGAGTGAGTGAGTGAGTGGTATTTCGCTTATATATACTTACAAAAAGTTTGAAAAATGAAGAATGGTTTTGTCGTCATTATACAAGTAGTGATGTTAAACACTACACTATAATATTATTGTGATTGGTCGTTAGTTTTTGATGATTTTTGATTAAATTGCCCTGACCTTAACAATTATTGTCATATTTATATTATATTTTATTTATTTACTTTATTAATGAGTGTTTATTAAAATAACGACTAAGAAACTGATATTACAAAGTCGAGTTGATAATTTGGCCCATTTATTGCTAAGATACAGTAGAGAATGTCGTAGTCATGTTGTGTTTGGGCTCTATTCTCGTGAAATAAAACGCAGAATTAAAAAAATTACAAAAATATTGACCTAAAGTAAAAATAGCAGTTTTGCACACTAAGGACTAGACTCACTAGTATGCGAGTCATCGAAACAACAGTGACGGCAAGTAGGGGGTTAGGGTGTGTGTGTCGGGGTGAGAGGGTAGCTTAATGCTTTGAGGCTCTTGAGGCTCTGGCCAAACTATAAGTGAGGTTACTGTGTTGTAATTGGAAGTCACCTACACAAAATGGGAGCACAATATAAAGGTATATGAAGCAATATAACCTGCACGTTTCGAATTTGTCGATATAATTGTAAAATATTCGAGTGTTTTTATTAAAGTTGCATTTTAGAGCTTGACTTCGTGAAGATTTTGTTTAATTTTCTATTTGTTTATTTTATTCACGATTTTTTGCTCATTCACCAACAAAAATGCTCTTAACTTATAAACCAACAACTATACAACTTTAAAAGTAATAACCTATTTTAAAGCACGCATTTTTTGGAGTATAATGTCGCTTATTGACTCCCAGGTGCAAAAAGAGGGATGTTATAAGTTTATTGTGTGTACCTGTGTATCAGTGTGCATGTGTATTTGTGTTGTAGCGTTTGTAGAAACGTATATCCAAGTAACTTTTGAATTCGCGC
>JAGFPH010000567.1:37608-61911 GCA_018207615.1 Philaenus spumarius
AGCGTATAAACTGGGCCGTCGGCCTCGGATTAGAAGATGCCCCTTCGGTAAAATCCCCCACGTGGCTTTGAACGGGGTACTTTACGTTTTAATCGATTTTGGAGGAACCATGTGAGCCATAAGGTTGTATAAAAAATAAAATGTGCAGAATGATATCCTACATTTATTGCTTAGATAAAACTCCATTAAAGTTTCATTCGAGTAAGAAAAATCTAAAAAATAGTTACTTTCGGTCAAAAAACTTTTTTTTGGCTAACGTACACGTCTGAGCGACGTAGGCAACCAACGTGTTGCCACGCACCACCCACTTCTTTTTTCGGGATCACAGGGTTTTGGCCCCACGTTCGGACGCCACTTGCCCTGCACTACCCACTTCTTTTGGCCCTCAACTTCTCTTTTCACTCTTTCTTACCTTTTTACCTTTTATTTAATTTTATTTATTCTTTTTGAACTTCGGTCAACTTGTACCTGCCCGTATGACCCTTTTTGAGTGGTTGATGCGATGGCAAGAATTGGAAATTGTTTTTCTTTAATTTCCAGTTCTTATTTTAAAAAAGTTTAGAAAACTTTTGTTTTGTTTTCTCTTTTGTACACTAGCTCTTTTTCTAACTCCGATCTAGAGGTCGTCCCCGGTGGAGATATACTTGTTTTGATCAGAAAACACTTTTGCCTCACCTGAATCCTTATAATTAGAGCACTGATGATTTATGGTATTGTACTAATTTTATAAATGATTTTAGCAACTCTTTGAAGAAATAAACAATTTATTGAACAAAATTAATCTACTAAATTTACGCAACTGCGTTTTCAACACAAAATATAATGGATAAAATGAATATATATTTATAATTAATTTTCTTCGATATTTACCACTGTGAGATGTGAGTTAATTACTATTAAAATGATTTTACTTTTCTTACACTTTCCCCTGAATTTACTTAATTTTGTTAATTTAATTTATAGATTTTTTAATTTATTAAAATTTTCCTAGACTCGAAAACAACTTGATAATCTGTTACTTACAACAAACAAGATGTTCTGTCTTCGGTTCCCAATCCTGGTGGTGTTGGTCCTCCGGAGGAATCCTCCTAGGTCCAGTTAAGTCCCAATGGCAGTACGGTTTTCGGCCCGTTACTCTTGACCGGAGTTTAGTTAGATAGGTCCTCGCCTAGATTTTCTTCAAGATTTACTCTCTCTGACTTATGCTGATGACGCCCAATGTCCGCTATTCTTGCGAGTGTTCCACTGCGATCGTTCCCTCAGCTAGTCTCTTGGAAAGCCCTTCTAGGATCTCTGAAGTACGTGGTGACGGTCTGGTATATAAAACTGAACTAACTCGACAGGCCTTCCGACTTTAGGCTCTCGCCCCTCTCCTAATTGGAAGATTTGTCTCGTTACTGTTTGGCGTGTTGATTCCTGAAATCTTTGCAATTTGGCTTTGAAAGTTTCAAACTGCCGTAACTTTCTTGTCCTTTGCCCAATTTTGGTTTTGTTGGTCTCATATTGTGTATGGCGACCTTCTGCTCACTTAGCCCTTTGAATTGAAGTCGTACGCCCTTTTTTCGCCGTGTTATTTCATTCGCAAGTTTTCGTTGAATTTTGAAATTTAATTCTGTGAATTTTATCAAATTTGGATTTTTCTTCATCCTATCCTCTTCGTTTCGTTCCCAAACGAACGAATATGTTTTTGGATTTCTTCTATCTTGTTTGGTTCTCCCGCTATGGTTGATTTTCGGAAGCCTAATTTTGCGCTGCCGATTTTTGTGTTTTATTCCCCCCCGATTTTGCCTTTCTCACATCTCAAGTGATATTACAATGCATTTAACTATTTTTTAACTTGTTCTGCCATTTATTACAGACTATTCTAATTATTTCTCCCTTTTGTTTAACTTTAAAGTTATTTATTTCTATTATTTAATTACGTTAATTTTAATTATGATTTTTTGTCTAAACTTTGCATAATTACCTTTTGTTAGTCTGTCGATTTTTCCCCCTTTTTCATTTTTTGAATTTAACTTTATTTTTGAAGTTATAGGCCTTTTTATGCAAAATAATGACTTTAAATCCCTTTTTTGTTACTAAGTTATTTTTATTTTGAAATGAATTTGGGCTATTCCTTTATAGGCCTTATTAGGTCTCTACTAGGCCTAATTAGTTTTTTGAATTTATTCGACACAAACAATTTTTCATTTTTTGGTCTCACCTTTTGTACTATAACTCCTAAATTAATTACTCTATTAAAAAACTTTTTATACTGTTTTATTCGTCTTTTTCCCCTCTTTTTAATTTACTAAAATAATATACAACATTTATAATTATCAAAATTTAACATGGTTTTAGATCTGCCTAGCAACAAGTAGAAGCTGACAAACTCTTGCCGTTCTCGACAGGAATTTTCTTGTCCCATCTTGTCGATTTAACTTAGTACAATTCATATTGCTTCTGTCTGTTATTATTCTGATTGATAAAACGTTTAACTAATTTCTTTAATAACTCTGAAACTAATCATATATCATCAAAAACTTATTCTTTCTTTTATTTACGCTTTACTTTTCTGATTCTTATGCTGTCTTTAGAATTTAAATTTGTTAACTTTTAATGTTTTGTGGTTCTAATTAGCAAGTCTAATTAGCGCCTTGCGACTGGCTAATTTCCGTCGCAGTGTGTAGACCAAATTTCGACTAAATCGGACTTAAAATGCGACCGCTAGAGTGCTAACATATAAATATATACATAATCAATCAGCCTGTATATATAATTTTTAATGACACTACAAAACGTGTTCTGGGGACCGTGATCGGTGCTCATTTACTATTCATGACCTTAGGACTTACATAAGGGTCACTGTAGTAGCTCATTTTTCCTATGGAAATACGCTAAAAACAGGAATTATCAGAAAAACCCAAGTATTCGCAAAACATAAGTATTCTAGCATTCGAAGAAGATTTTAGTTCAAAACGTTATACAACGTACGGTACTCATCTCTTGTAAATTACGTAAAAGCAGAATCTGGAACAAAACAAAATTTGTTTCTGAAACGCAAACACCAGAACATAATTTATGGATGCATTGCACAACGGAAGCGAGCGTTTTAAAGCTATAAAAACAATTTGTCCTGGCGTGCAAACATAGTTCATAAATAAATAGTTGACTTCCTCCAGGAATTATGGTTTTAATTACTTTAATCTAATTACATGAATCCTTGTATCTCTGGAGTGTGAACTAAGCACTGCTTGCCTCTCTTAATTACTGTTGTGTGTTGGATGCAAACAATTTATGCTTTTATATTGCTAGTGAAGAACAGTTTGCCATAGTAAATTTACAAATCCTTCTCATTTCTCGTACAATTTTAATGATTGTTGATTTTTTAGACAAATCAACAATCTCTATTAAGAAACAAAATTAGTAGTTTTAGCCTATTGGCGAATTTCCACAGGAAAGATAAGCTGTTGCAGTGACGCTTATGGTGAGACCTATGTCGGGAGTGGTACATTGAGCACAGATCATGGTCCCCAGAACACGTTTTGGGGTGTCATTAAACATTATATATACAGGCTGATTGATATAAGTGTGGCAGCTGTTTCTCTTGGAATCTATGAGTTATAAAAAAAAAGTTAAATAGTAACTCCCCTTGACTTTAAGTTCTGTTTAATTTGGTGACTTTGAAAATTTGATCTGACTTTTCCCAATATGACGGCCAACTTTAGTCTTAAAATAACTTGTAAAATCCAAAACCATCGTACAATATAATGTCCTCTACATGAAATTCGAAAGTTGACGGCCACAATGAAAAAATGACATGTAACATAACATTTTCAAAGTCTCCAAATTAAACAGAATTGAAAGTCCATGGGAGTTCCTATTTAACTTGTTTTAATAGCTCTTATAGATTTCAAGAGAAACAGCTAGCACATAGGTGACCGAGCACAAATCAGCTGTTTTATTTGGCAGCTGACTCAAACTCATTAAACATTATCTCCATAAGATTAACATGGGAAATTTGAACGATTGTTTGGCGGAGCTCCTTCTTAGGTTAATAGCGGCTAAAGGGATGATTGGATCTTGAATCTGACGGAAAATCTCTTCTTTGAAATTCAATTTTCTACAACTTTTGTATTTAAATGTTTGCTATCTCTTACCGTTGTCTTACTAAATGCGCTCAAAGTGAGAAATTAAAGAAATTGAAAAAATCGGAAAAATCTTTCCCACCCAAAAGGTGCTTCCAAAATTTAAAAATGTTAAATTCTGGCAATTTTCCCAAAGGTTTCTCGTCAAGAGCTTTAATTCAAGTATTAGGTCGAGGGGGTACGATTACGGGAAGTGCCTAATAATTAATGTCAATGAATCAGTGTTACCGTCTAGCTTTATATAAGTGGATTTATTTATCTAACGGCCGCATTTTAAATCATATTTGATCCAAATTTGGTACACACGTTGGCTGTCCAAGTAGCTCGGACAAGTTCGTTAGCCAAGGCAATCCAGGCACCGGAAGCACGTGTTTCGAACGGAAGTATATATTTTTTTAGATTTTTTACAAGAATGAAATGTTTTTGTGTTACAAAAATGTAGAATTATTCTTTATATTTTGTTTTTTTACACGACCTTATAGCTCGTTTGATCCCCCGAAAATCGATCAAAATGTAAAATACCGTAAAAGTACTCGGTTCAAATCCACTTGGGGGGATTTTACCGAGGGGTCATCTTCTGATCCAAGGATGACAGCTGAGTTTGTACTTTGCGAGCGATGCGAAGGTTGTACTTATCCGTGTAAGGTATTTGCTCAATTTCTCCCACTCATTAGCCCGTGTGAAATTTTTGAGCCATATCATTCGAAAGGTAATTAAATTTACTACAATCCTGTGCAAAGGTAATTCAGGTACAGTCCCCGGAACAAGGAATAAACTTGATAATAAACTCACGATAAATGATTTTTTATTATCCATGTCAGGTTTTTGCGCAATTTCTCCCACTCATAAGCTCATGTGCAATTTTTGAGCCGTATCATTCGAAAGGTAATTAAATTTACTACAATCCTGTGCAAAGGTAATTCAGATACAGTCCCCGGAACAAGGAACAAATATGATAATAAGCTCAGGATAAATGATTTTTTCAATAAGGTTTTTGCGCAATTTCTCACACTCATAAACCCGAATGGAATTTGTGTGCTATATCATTCGAATGGCAATTAAATTTACTATAATCCTGTGCAAAGGTATTTTGGGAACAGTTTCGGGAACAAGGGACAGATCTCAAAGGAAACTCCTGTTATTGAATACTAGCTATTTCCTGATAAGAAAATTCGGCTATAGTAGTGCGGCAGTGCTGCTTACGGTTTTTTCGTTACGCATTACATTTTATATTTGTTACCTCCTACCCCAACCCGCGATAAGGAACTTTGTTCCGAAAAAACGTGCGCATAAAGTACAATTTAAAACAGGCATTCTGTAACCAAATATTTGTTTTTAATTACCAATTTAAATTCACTTTAATTTATGAAAACAATTGTGCGGACGAAATGAAATACAATACAAATTGATAATGTTTTATTTACGGTTGGAATATCAGCGATACGTATTCGAACTTATAATTAATAGATAAAATCGTATAAACACATAATAAAAGCATTAAGTAATAAACCATCACCGCGATGAGAATAGAAGTGCACAATTTCAAAACAAAATATTTTGATTTTATCATTGTTAATTACAAATATAAAATCAACAGCAAAAACGCTAATGAGTTGTTGGTGATTGTTTAAACCGGTAGATTGCTTTCAGTAATTAATAATTAATATCGTGTTTTTTGTTTTGCTTTAAATGTATTCATGCAAAGCGAAATAAAACTACTTTAAAAAATTGTGATAATTTTCCCGCTGGACACATTCACAGTAAGGGTTAATTTAAATAAATTACAAATGAAATGGTTCGATCACGCAGCTGGACCGCTAACTTGAGTTGAGCGAATTTCCAAAATTAAGTTTGTATGTTTTAAGCCTCGGCTACGATACGAGCGGTGAGCGGTGAGCGGTGGGCGGCGGGCGGCAGTAGCAGGTGCAAGCGGCGCACAAAAATTAACTAACTGATGGAGTTTCCTTGTTAAACACGGTTGGCTGGCTACGATACAAGCGGCGGATGTGCGTTGACCTAACTCTCGCTCCAGAGTGCCGCTCATGATCAAATCAGTTAGATAATTTTTCGACTGCCGCCCGACGCTCATGGGTTTCTTTACTTTCAACAAACATATGACATTGGTTAAAAAGGCTAAATTAATTATTTTTGATACGTGTACGTTCATGGCATACTAACGACCACTTATATTCAAAATTTCAAGAAAATCCGACAGTAAACAAAAAAGATGCTAATTTTTGCGAGTATACTTTCGGAATTTTGTATTCGGTTCAAGGATTTATTTATTCTTTAAACGCCATGAATTATGGAATAAACAACACCAATGGATTAAAACTTTCTGTTATGGGACCACTTACCATTGTTATTTTCACAGGAAACATATATTTTAAAATTACTCCTTATAATTTTGGAATTTATCATTCTGTTCAAGAGTTTATTTGTTTTTAAAACCTCATAAAGGATTTAAGCTTTCTATTATGGGACTGTTTAACATTGTTATTTTCACAGGAAGTATATATTTTTAAAATACTCTCTACCAGGGTTACACCTGAATTTATGTTAAAATCCAAATTTCACGAAAATCCGACTGTAAACAAAAAAGATTCTAAATTGTGCGGTTATAATTTTAGAATTTATCATTCTGTTCAAGAGTTTATTTATTTTTTAAACCTCATAAAGGATTTAAACTTTCTATTGTGGGACTGTTTAACATTGTTATTTCACAGGAAGCATATATTTTTAAAATACTCTCTACCAGGGTTACACCTGAATTTATGTTAAAATCAAAATTTCACGAAAATCCGACTGTAAACATAAAAGATTCTAAATTGTGCGGTTATAATTTTGGAATTTATAATTCCATTCAAGAGTTTATTTGTTTTTTAAACCTCATAAAGGATTTAAACTTTCTATTGTGGGACTGTTTAACATTGTTATTTCACAGGAAGTTTATATTTTTAAAATACTCTCTACCCGGGTTACACCTGAATTTCTGGACAAAAGTATATATCACTTAAGTCTACGGTTAAAGATATAGTAGTCCTATATTGTGATTTTCCTATAAATACTGGTCTCTCACTAAGTATTTCCGTCAGCACTAGCTCCTCGTGTGACGTCATCTCGTTGACTGTGGGAATATTGCCGCTTGTATCGTAGCCGCATCCTCCGCTCAGGAATTTTGCTAGTAACGCTCGCCGCCCACCGCTCGTATCGTAGCCGAGGCTTTATGGTTTTAACCGACTATTTGGGAAATTGATCTACTCACTGAGGCGCTGAACAGCTGCCTACGCGTATTAGAATTTGTTTGCACTTCAGCACCAAGGTCACGCGCTGTTTCTTTCCGTTCGTAGAGTAAAAACTCGCTTTTCGAGTTGGCGTCGGTCAGAAGCTGCCAACACCTCTGCCTGGGTTGCCAACACGGTAAAATTTCCCACACTGATTTTAACCGGGCACTTTACGTTTTGATCGATTTTGGGGAACTAGACGCGCCATAAGACAGAGTAAAATACAAAATGTGCTGAATAATCTCCTGGATTTATTTTTCAGATAAAATGCCCCAAAAAGTTTTTTTTAGTACGAAAAATCTCAAAAAGCATTGACTTCCGATCAAAAAACGAGGAACTTTCTAACACTGCCTTAAAGTCATCTTGGTACCCTCTGTTACTATCTGTTTCTTGGAAGAAAAAGTTGGACTCCTTCCAGAACAAAACTCTCCGTTGGATCACCAGCTCCCCATGGTACGTATCGAACGTCACCATCTCTCAAGGGCACAAAATACCCACATTCGAGGACTTCATCCTAAAATTAACTAATAGAGTCAAACACAGAGCCGAAGGGTCTCGATACACACACAACCAACAAATCCTCACTGATCCTGCACCTCCGCAGGACAGAAGAAAACGTCCCTTATGTCTGGTTTACGAACCACCAACTCACCAAACCCCAAACTCAATTCTAAACACCACACACTTTCGTAGCCAATCCCAGCGTATTCCATAGATTCACCATCTCTTTCTCACTCAAAATTTATTCCAAATTTAGTATTTTTTTTTTAACGCCCTGCTGTTTAGCACTTTAAGGCTAATGAAGACGGGACCTACAGTTTTACGTGGAATCCGAACCACAGCGAATGATGTCTGTTAAGAAACCAATTAGAAAATTATTCGGGGTCATTGGGAATTGAACCCGGAACTTTTCCATCGATAGTGGCCGTGACGATTGATAAAGCTTTTACGCCTTCAACCACGGCCATCGTGGCTTTCCAAATTTAGTCAATAAACGTTCAGTAAAATCATTTTTCAGTTTCAGACTAGCAGCCATTGTTTCAAAACAGATGTTGTCTTAAATACCAAGACTACGGTCTTGCCAATTGATGTTTATATTGATTTTAGTGTAAATTCTATATTTTCGTTTGATACAAGGTAAACCTGATTTAGTGTTCATGGGCTACAGTTAATAGGTTTTGTCCGTGTAATATCGTAGATCATGAATAATAAATATATCTTGCATCCAAACGGCAGCAGTGTGGCGAAAATTAGGTTGTCGGGAATAATGCATGATCGCGCCGCAAGGTAGCGCTAGGGAGAAATCATTGGTAGCATTGGTGTTTCACACAGCTTCCGTCGTTTCCCCAATAGATAGCGCCACTATCGTCGAATTTCCAGTGGAACGAAATATAGCATTGGATCGGAGTTCTATTAGATTATCCAAATACAATGGTAATATGTACCATTGCACCGAGTGTCTTAACCCATTGTCTTACGAAGCGCGCAGTATGGAACTGTACGACTTGAATAATTGAGGGTTTGTGTTATGTTGTTTTAAATTTAGTGACACAAAGTGGATCGTGGATTTAGTGATCGTGTTGTGGAGTTATTGATTTTAGTACCGTACTGTTCCTGTTAACTCTTGAATGAAGAATGTTTATTTTATTCTTTAATCTATGAGAAAATCTTGCTCTTTCAAGACAACATTTATGCCCTAGAAATGAATAAAAACTATTTCTTAGAACTTATATTTTTTTAAATCCCCAGACCCCCCCCCCCAACGCCGGTAATGTTGTTTTTGACTTCTTATGACCCTCCCCAAAATTAAATCCTGCATCCGCCCCAAAACCAAGGCTCCAGGTGTAGTTTCAGTACATTCTAACCCAATAAAGTGTTCCCCTTTACACGTTACGCGATCCATCATTCTATTCTCTTCGATTAAGTAGCCTACATCATCAAATATTTATATCTTCGTAAAACATGATCGATGAGGAATTGTGCTCAAGTTTTGTGAATCTCAATTCAAGATAAAGGTCTTGTAAAACAATGTGACACAAAAATAATTTCTATATTTTTGACGCATGGAGTTATGCGACATGCAAGGCATGATATAACCAACGCCAAGAGAGACACTTGATTATTTTCCATTAACTATTTATAGAAGGCATTTATAATGGATATAATTCAAGTTTTGAAATATTATAAACTCGTGTAATAGCGTGTACGTCCGTGAGAAACAGTATAATATAACAGCTGATTTCACCCATCATCTGTAATACAAACAAAACCTAGCGTATATTATACTTTGAGGTTATGTTTACAACTTCAGTCAATAATATAATATCTTGTGAAGTCGATTTTTTAAATATGAGTTATATAACTAATGTATACGTTATAAGATTTGCTTTGAGGTTATAAAATGAATATAAACAACCTTTTATCATCAATGTATTGATCTATACAAATTTATAGAAGAGATATCCATTCGTTTTACTTCGGAAGCATTCATACATCTTCGTATAACATATAAACATATTCGATTATTAATTTCTTCGTCATAATATTAATAACTTCTAAATCATTTGTTATATCAATATAAAATGAAAATAAATTAAAAGATAATATTTTTATTTTGTTATATAATAATGTATACAAATAAAAAATTAAAAAATTAATAGACCTACAGTTTTATAAAATCATAACTATATTTTACAACATTTAACTATTTTATAATATTTAAACATTAATATTATAACGTTTAACCTATTTCATAATTATGTTAATATGAAATAAAAATCACTTAAAAAATAATATTTTTATCTTTAATCCGTGCGTAAAAATGTTTAACAAAATAGGCCTACAGTTTCATAATCCTTATTATTGTACACATTTGCCTAGTTAAAAATCCCCGTCAGCATAGTTATGTAGATCTAGATAAGTATTCATTAATGCTGTTTTAAAATAGTTTTTTTTAAAATTATGTATTTCTGATGTGTATCTAATTAATCTGCCTGTGATTTTTCAGGAGGGTTTACTAGTGCAAATGAAGTGTATACATTATTATTACATAAAAAAATGAATTTCGATGGTAATTTTCACCATAATTACAAAACAAATTAAATTAAATACCAGCTATGCCGAGGGTAACGTGGATATGTGAAATCATATTATTTATAGGTGAGAATAAGGTCAAGTGAGGGAGAGGGGGGGGGGGGTGTGCAAGAGAGAGAAAATAGGCGAGGAAAGAAAGTGGGGATCTCTTTGGTTTAAAAGTTATTTCTCGGATTTAATTTCATTATCCTTCCATTGCAACTAACTTAAAATAATCGGCTCAGTCGTGATTTTTTAAACTTTATTCACGTTCAAATAATTTGGAACGTATTGTTCTCCCGAAACCTTTTGGTGAATAAATCTAAAATTAATACTTTGTCGAATGTAAAAGGAGAATAAAATCCTATTCTTTATTAAAGCAAGAGCTTTATAAAATGACTACCTATTCTTGGTTGAGAAGTTTTTGTTCGAAATAAAAATAGAATTTCCTGGATTTCATGAATTCTATTTCGTTTAGTCAAGTGGTTTCTCTGTTTCGTGTGTTTAACGTATTCCGTTTGTATAACTAAAAGTTTAGAATAAAGACTCCGTGTTCTTCAATAGTAAATTATTCGGCCACGCAGCAGAACCGCTGACGTGAGTTGAGCAAATTTCCAAAATTAAGTTCATAGGCCTATGTTTTAGGATTTCAACCAACAATCTGGGAAATAGGTCTATTCACGACGGTGCTGAATACCTGCAAAATGGTTCACACGCCATTCCGCATATTGGGAGTATCTTCAACACACAAAGAATTGCGTGCTTCGCACGCCAACCCCCGTATTGGGAGTATCTTCAACACACAAAGCATTGCGTGCTTCGCAATTCAACCCCTGTATTAGGATTATCTTCAACACACAAAGCATTGCGTGCTTCGCACGCCAACCCCCGTATTGGGAGTATCTTCAACACACAAAGCATTGCGTGCTTCGCACGCCATCCCCCGTATTGGGAGTATCTTCAATACACAAAGCATTGCGTGCTTCGCACGCCATCCCCCGTATTGGGAGTATCTTCAACACACAAAGCATTGCGTGCTTCGCACGCCATCCCCCGTATTGGGAGTATCTTTAATACACAAAGCATTGCGTGCTTCGCACGCCATCCCCCGTATTGGGAGTATCTTCAATACACAAAGCATTGCGATTTTCGCACGCCAACCCCGCAGTAGAATCCATTACGTGGCTTTGAACCGGGTACTTCTATGGTATTTTACGTTTTCATCGATTTTGGGGGAACCAAGCGAGCTATAAGGTGGCGTAAAAAACAAAATGTGTAGAATAACATCCTACATTTATGTTTGTAGAAAAAACTCTAAAAAAAATCATTCTCGTAGGAAAAATCTAAAAAAAGTAGTGCTTTGTGGTTTTTCTCATTTAAAAAATTTTTCTCTTATACACCTTTTTTTTGTGATTGAATGATTTTATTTTTATTATTTTTTTTAGATTGGCGTTTTTTTACTTTTTTGAAGTTTTTTTTCGGTTTTATATCACATGTTTTTTTTTTAATAAAAATATTTATTATTATGCGTCAAAATACACCTACAGACCAAGTTTCGTCGAAATAAAAATCAAAATCCGTTTGGTAGTTTTCTATAATCAATATGAGACCTCCAATCATCTGTTCTGCATAGTATTTTCAACGCGTAATATTTCCGCGAATTTTAAACCTACAACATTCTTCTTGGTCTCATTCGAAAGGTATTCTTTCAGACAACAAATTTCATATATCGATATATATCGATCAATCATATCGATATTATAGATATTATCGATTGGGGCCATATCGAAATCTTAGACACGGCTACAGCCTCCCCATATGAACGGATTTTGCTGAAATTTGGTATGTAGATCACGTTTGCATTGCAGAGTGTCTTTTGTATGTTACATCTCTTGACCCAAACTTTGAGCACTTTGGGGGGGTTAATAATTTTGAAATTGCGATAAAACGGGTCAAATGACGTTTTTTCGAAAAGATTCTATTTTCCATATTGTTTTTTCGTCGAAATACACCTACATACCAAGTTTCATCGAAATCCGTTTGGTAGTTCCTTTGTTTTAATATGTACAGCTGAAGGATAAGAAGATTACGAAAACGTGTCATAAACGCCATTTTCAGCGTCTCATATCTCCGCGAATTTTTCACCTAGAAATGTCGTTCTGGTCTCATTCGACTTGTATTCGTCCAGACAACAAATGTTATAAATTTCATTTATGTCGGTTTCGTAGTTTTTGAATATGAACAACGTCAAAACGCCGTTTGTTGTACTTCGGTAGTATAAGCAGTCGGTTCCCTGCCGCCAGTTCGTTTCGCGCGTTCGTTGTTTTGGACGTTTGTTATTTTTTTTTAAGCTTGGCGGCAGAGCGACCGCCCTGCTTGATTTGGAAAACTGATGTACTTTCAAGCCTGTTTGAAATAGTTATAATAGATTACTGGCATTTTACTATGGAAGGAACTTTGTTAAAACATGGACATTCATATTTACAAAAACAATTGAGGTTATGCAAAGAATACACAGACACGGAAGTTCATTGATGCATTGTTGTCTCAGCAGCTGTTTTACAAACATATGATTCAGTGGGTGGAAAATTGTCCATATAAAAAGCACTGAATATAATTTACAAAGTAAACTCATTACTTTTTACTTTCTCCACCCTATACGTAGTATATGGAGAAAGTATTGTTTTCGTAAAAATATTCGAATTTGAATTTTCAGTTGAATTATCTGTTTTGGTGCTCCCAGAACCCCAAAAAATTGTTTAGTGCAATTATCTGTGTTGGTGCTCCCTGAACCCAAAAATATTTTTAGTGGAATTTTTTGTTTTGGTGCTCCCTGAACCCAAAAAAGTGTTTTTAACGTGGTGTCTGTCTGTCAGTGTGTCAGTATGTATACACGACCAGAGGGGACACTATTGGTCCGATTTTCATGAAATTTGGTATGTAGGTACTAAACCCTAATATCTCCAGGCGTTTTTTTCATTTTTTGGAATTTGTAATTTTTAAGGATAATTTACCCCTAAAAAATAATAAAAAACGACAAAAATGCAAATTTCTCAAAAACGGCTCTAACGATTTTGATCAAATTTTCAGTATTTATAGTGCTTAAGATGCCAAACAAAATGACACCACCCGCTTTTATCAAAACTTCGGCGTTTCATAATTATGGGGAAATGTTAAAAAATAAACAAGTTTATGTTGTCAATCTAGCATCACGGCGTCCGCCGCACGGGGTAGCACAACGGTAGCGAGGACGGCCAGTAATTCAAAGGTCGCGCGATCGAATCCCGCCTGGGACAATAACTTTTTTATACGATTGACGTAGGTAGAATATTATTTTTTTTGTTTTGTTCTAAAAAGTAGTAAATAAAATGATTAAAAACAATATTATTTTGACTACAATAAGTTGGGAGAAAGTTTGTGTCAGTTAACTGATACCGTTTATTTATATGGAAACTGTTCCGCTCCCCTGATGATAAGTTCTTTTACCCTATTAATGAGTCAAAAAATACCTCTTAAAGAAATAGCTGGAGGGAAAAGGTTTTGTTTTTGTATGGTCGTTGTAAAATTAGGTAATTCTTTTCAGTACAGGAGATACAACACTGTCCTGACCTTTCTCGCAGAAAATGTTTGCCCAAGAATTATTATTCTGGCCGTAAAACCGCAGCTGCATACGGCGTTAAAAATATCTAGATCAGACTTCGTCGCCGTAACTGTATTTTAACGTTAGAACGGGAGGAAAAGTTCTTAGACTTTCGATACGATAAAACATATTTTTAATTTGAAATAAAAATCTTATATTTGAGTAAAAATATTATTATAAATTGCAACAGTTTAATTTAATATATCGTGTTTAAGAAGTTTGTAGCAAATCCTAGACATCGTTATGTTTAACATAGTTTATTTGGTTCATATATCTGCACTAATATTATAAAGAGGTAACATTTCGTTTGTTTGTTTGTACGTAGAGAGTAATCTCTAGAACTACTGAACCGATTGAAAAAATAGTTTCACTAATAAAAAGCTACACTAACCCTGAGCAACATAGGCTATAATTCATTTTGATAAAAACATTTTTTATTTCAATATTTGTAAATTCTTAGGTTAGGCATAGACTTATGAACCAACACATGTATTTATATTTATTACCGTAGCGACCAATTTAATAAAATAACAGATAAAACAGCTGTTTGTTCTAATATTTCCATTAACAGCTAATTTCAAACTTTGAAGCAATTATTGACCGAGCGAATAGAGGTCTCAGTTTTAGCTCGACAGTTCGGCATATCGACTGTGTGTCTGTTGTTTGGCCTAGACTGATGAACCAACATATATGTATTTATATTTATTACCGTAGCAACCAATTTAATAAAACAGCTGTTTCTATAATATTTCCATTAACTGCTGATTTCAAACTTTGAGACAATTATTTGTATTTTTAACTTTTAGGTTAGGTTTTTATCAAAGCGTAGACCTGAGCCTTGATTGTTCTTTTAACCTTTATTACAACAACTGTTATAAAATATACTAAATAATTTGATTCGAACATTTAACATTATTTACCACCTTAGCTTTGGGGTTATTATTAATCCTACACTTTTATTATAAAGGAAAGATATCATTATTATGTGTGTAGGAGGTACCAAAGGGGTTGGCGTGCGGAGCACGCAGGGGTTTTCCCCTGGTATTAAATATCTAGTAGGAGATACCTAGCTGTAAATTCTCGCAGAATTTATCCTTTACCAGCCTTAATTCGTCACGTTCTTCTTCCTAATCAATTTAATCATCAGTTAGACAAACAGCTAATTCAAAATATTTTCAACTTTATTATTACTGTTTTTTAGCTTAGTCCATTATTTAAAAAAATTCTAAGTTTTAAAATGAATACATATTCACGGACTCGCATAGAAAACACATTGTTTAGTATTTTATGTGAACAGTATAATGTAAATAAATAGAAATACAAACTTCCAAAACGTAAAGTTTAACATATGTTTTTTTAATCTTAATGAAATGATACTACAATCATATAGTGAGAAAAAAGAAAACAATGACTAAATAAGTTGACATTTTACTGGGATTATTATAGCTGTTGTGGACAGCGTAACTCTGCAAGAGGATTGCTTCACAACCGCTGTACATCCTTTAGACGCTAGCCTTTTCCTGGTTCAGAGTTACGCTGTCCACAACTACAAGAAGTAGTCACCCTTAACTTATTTGGTGCACATAATATGAGGGTGAGTTTTCAACGTTATATTAGATTTTAGTTGCATGGTACTAGGATTCCAAGTCACTTTGAATAATATTATATGGGATAATATATTAATAATAATATTAAATATTACCTTTTAATGTTCCGTCTTGTGACTTTTTTGGTCGTTCGAATGTTACGACGCGTTTCGGGACCGCAATCCCATTGTCAAGTACAGTTACACAAACACAATAAAACACATAACACGTTTAAAAAACACACAAAAACACCACAGTTACAACACTTTTAAAAAACTTAATTGTGCCGGACAATTTCGTCGTGTAGGTCGTACTGTGGTCCATGGTACACTGTCGTAAACTGTCTAACGAAATATATTACTGTAGTTAGAAAACCGGTTTAAAATAGCCTAGGGCTGTGTCATATAAACTATTACTTTTAAAATCCAGCTGATCGTTTAATAATTTAGACGGATTGTTATTAAACTCCTTATAAATTTCGAATTCTTCTAAGGCGTTCAAAAGTCTACCTTTTTTGCAAATATGAAGTGGAACCAGATTTTTGTTGAAATTTAGAAGAATTCGATATATATATGTATGTGTTCGCACTCTAGCGGCCGCATTTTAAGTCCGATTTGGTTCAAATTTGGTACACATGTTGGTGTCTACGTCGCTCGGACGAGTTCGTTAGCCAAAAAAATCCAACAACCAGAAGTACGTTTTTTGACCAGAAGTAACTATTTTTTTGAGATTGTTCCTACGAGAATGATTTTTTTTAGAGTTTTTTCTAAAAATAAACGTAGGATATTATTTTGCACATTTTTTTTACACGACCTTGTAGCTCGTCCGGTTGCCCCAAAATCGATCAAAACGTAAAATACCATAAAAGTACCCGGTTCAAATCCATGTGGGGATTTTAGCGTTCTACTAAGATATTTTGCATACAAAGGCAGCTATTCAGCGACTTGAGTAGACAAATTTTCCAAATAATTGGTTGAAATCATAAAACATATACATTACATTTTGGAAATTCGATAAAATTACCTCTGCGGTTCAGCTGCGTGATCGAATTATTAGTGAATTTCCATGGAAAACTGAGCTATTGCAGTGGCCCTTATGGTGAGACCCAAGGTCGGGAGTAGCAAATGAGCAAAGATCATGGTCCCCAGAACACGTTTTGGAGTGTCACTAAAAATCATATATATATATATATATATATATACATACAGGGTGGTCCATATGTATGGGAACACCTCAATAAATTGGAAATTGTTATAGATGTAATACTGTAACTTTCAGGATAAGTTATTGGTCAAATACTCTACCTTTTGACAGACTACTGAATTTCAACCCCTTCTCAGAGGGTGGCCAAGGGGTTGTAACTCAAATAGTTTAAATGGGAACACCCATTGTGTGATACATCATGTTAAAGGTATCTTTGAAACGAGAAAAACGGCATAAAAAAAAATTTCTACGATTCTTGTATCCAAAATGGCGGCTGATTGAAATGTTGGTTTTCAAAGAAATAATTGGTATACATGTTTGATCAAAATTTTATTGAACAAATACCAAAATACATTGAAAAAACTCTGTTATTTATTTAGTAATTTGTTTATTAGATACTAATTGCAAATTTAAGAGAATAAATTATTCTTACAGCATTTTTTATTTGAAAACCAAAATTTCAATCAGCCGCCATTTTGGATACAAGTGTCGTAGAAAATTTGTATTTATGCAGTTTTTCTCGTTTTAAAGAGACCTTTAAGTTGATGTATCACACAATGGGTGTTCCCATTTAAACTATTTGAGTTACAACCCCTTGGCCACCCCCTGAGAAGGGGTTGAAATTCAGTTGTCTGTCAAAAGGTAGAGTATTTGACCAATGACTTATCCTGAAAGTTACAGTATTACATCTATAACAGTTTCCAATTTATTGAGGTGTTCCCATACATATGGACCACCCTGTATGTATATATGTGTTCGCACTCTAGCGGCCGCATTTTAAGTCCGATTTGATCCAAATTTGGTACACGTGTTGGTAGTTTATGTCGCTCAGACGAGTTCGTTAGCCAAAAAAATGCAACAACCGGAAGTATGTTTTTTGACCGAAAGTACCTATTTTTTGAGATTTTTACTACGAGAATGAAATGTTTTTAGAGTTTTTTCTAAAAATATAAATGTAGGATTCTGCACATTTTGTTTTTTCACGCGACCTTATAGCTCTCTTGGTTCCCCCAAAATCGACCAAAACGTAAAATATTATAAAAGTACCCGGTTCGAAGCCAAGTGGTGCAAACTCGCGAGGCCACTAGGCGCAAACAAATTCTACTAATATATTGCGTACACACAGACAGCTGTTCAACGCCTTCGTGAGTAGACCTACTTCCCAAATTGTTGGTTGAAACCCTAAAACATGTTCATATAAAGTGAATTTTGGAAATTTGCTCATCTCACGTCAACGGTCCAGCTGCGTGTTCAAATTATTTAATCCTTTATTTGAGTGAAAAAGTGAACGATAACAGTATTCTATATTTAAATTTTTAAAGAAATAAACTTTTTTTATTCTCTAGTGGTAATACGAATTATTATCGTTGAAAGGCTAGAAAAAAACCTTCATGAATAATTAACTTTAAAAGTTTATAAATATGCAGTAGTCTTGTAACATTTGTTTGTCGGGTTACTTTCCATAGGAAAAATGACCTATTGAAGGAACTCTTGTGGTGTTACCTAAGGCAGGACGTGGTCAATGAGCACCGATCACGGTCCCCAGAACACGTTTTGTAATGTCAATAAAAATTTCATATATGAGATCGCGCTCTAACGGCCGCATTTTACGTCCGACTTGGTCTACATTTGGTCCACACGTTGGTCTTCTATGTTAGCAAAAAGATGCAACACGTGGAAGCAGGTTTTTTGACAGGAAGTATTTTTTAAGAGATTTATCGTACCGTAATGAAACGTTTTGGGGGTTTTAGCTAAAAAAAGGAAATATAGGATGGTATTCTGCACATTTTGTTTTTTTACACGACCTTACAGCCCTCTGGTTCCCCTAAAATCGATCGAAATACCCGGTTCAATTCCACGTAGGTGATTTTACCGTGGGGGCATCTTCACATCCGAGGCCGACGGCCGAGTTTTACGCTGCGAGCGAAGCGAAGCAGTCCATCATCCGGGGCCGCAAAGTCGAATCGTAAATGGAGGCTTAGGTGCAAACCTTGTAGCTCCTCTGGTTCCCCCATAATCGATCAAAACCTAAAATACCATAAAAGTGCCCGGTTCAAATCCAAGTGGATTTTACCGTTCTACAAATATATTTCGTACACAGAGGCAGCTTGTTCGGTGCCTTCTTGAGTAGATTAATGTCCCAAATAGTTGGTTAAAACCCTGAAGAATACGAAATAAATTTTGGAAATTAGCTGCTCTTACATCAGCGGATCAAATTATTTTGTGACTCATTCCTCTCAATTTAACAAGTCCATAAGCACACGCATAAATAAACACATAATGCTGCTCAGTTAATTTAATAAACGGTACCAGGAACTGGCACATACTTTCTCACAAACATATTTCAATTATTAAACAGATTCACTGTGACTTGTAGGGTGGGGTAGGAGAGGCGATTTGTTATTAAAGTAGGTGATTAATTAATAAATATTATTATTATTGTCTATAGAGAAAACTATTCAATCAATTTCGAATAAATTTGCACCAAACACGTCAATAGATGCACGAAAAAAGGTTTTGAAAAACAACCCCGTTTATGACCAAAAAACCCCCCAAAATCCGTTACTATTATTATTATTACCTATACGAGAATTTTTAGAAAGATGCGGTTTTTTGCATATGGTAGGGTACATTAAAGGCTACAAATAAGCCAAATTTTGTCAAAATCGTTATAGTCGTTTTTTTATAAAAAAATAATAACAGATTTTTTGGGTTTTTTTTTACTAAAAAGGGGGTTGTTTTTCAAAATTTTTCAAAAACGGTTTTTCGTGCATTTATACAGGCCTAGTTGACATGTCTGGTGCAAATTTGTTTGAAATCGATTGAATAGTTTACGCTCTAGCTTTGTGTACATACAGACATACATACATACAGACATACATACAGACATACAGACAAACATTTTGAAAAAAACACTTTTTTGGACTCAGGGGGTCCCAAAACGGATATTTCCACAAAAACCTCAACATCGATTTTTTTGCGATCACTATACTTTCTCTATACTATAGTATAGTGAGAAAGTAAAATCAACTAATGCTTAGTATATTTTAATTTAATTCAAACATTGGTTGTTACATATTATATATAAAACAGCTGATTTGAATCAAAAACTGAACATATTTTTAAAATATGAAAGTAAAAGTGCTTTACTGCACAAAAATACTTACATTTACATTAAAAAATATTTATGACACGAAATGACTTTTTGAAATGATTGTATTCATTAATCGGAAACAAATAATATTTATGGAAAACATTTCCAATTTTAGTTCAATGAATTACCATCGATTTTCATTTCTATTATTCAGAGCTAATTAATTTCCCTTCCTCTGTCGTCGTGTTTAGACGGCTTAATTAGGTGATTTGTCGCTGAATGGAAGTAATAAAACAATCGGACGTGTTTGTTTAATTCGGGTGAAATGTGTTGTCGATGATTCGATGAAATTTACCAAATTGGGATCAGGTTTCACAGTCATTAGAAACATTATAAAGTACAATTTTAAATGTATTTGGCGTTTCTTTCAACTGATGTGTTATCATGCTCTTTTCTTGTATAATTTTTATGGTAGTCATTGTATTTGGAGAAGCACATACAATAAACGGTACCAGGAACTGGCACATACTTTCTCACAAACATATTTAAATTATTAACAGGGCCGGTTTTAGACATTTTTCTAGTGTAAGCGAACAACATTCCACCCCCCCCCCCTAAAAAACTTATTTGTTAGTTGGTAGTAAGGATTATCTCTGGATACGTTTAAAAATACGAGTAAATATAAATGTTTAAAAATGTCCGAAACGTGCGAAATATGAATAAACATAGAGGCTCATTTATCAGCATGTATTAAACATACTCGCCCTTATTTATTGAATGTAACATTAAAAAAATTAAAAAACCAATTACATGTATAAAAATACAAAGATAATTAAGTGTGAACAAATAAATAAATACAACAGTCAGTTTTAAAGAAATTAAACAATTTATTTACTCGTAAAATAAAGACAAACGTAAAACGTTTACACTTAACACTGGAAAGAGATTTTCCTTGCTTTCATTTTGGCAAATTCGTTGAGAATGTAGTCAGTGTCCATTTATTTTAACAAATCATTCTCAATGGCAATTGTTGCCAGTCCACTCATGGTGGATCTGAGGGAAGTTTTTATTAGTTTCAACTTGGAAAAACTTCTTTCACCACTTGCTACTGAAACAGAGAGCGTCAGAAGGATTCTTAAAGAAACAAAAACATTAGGGAATGTGTCCATATAATCATTTTTTGTTATATACGACAAAGCCGTACTTGGAGAACTTCCGGGTGGCAAAATTGGCGCAAAAATGTCTAGCTCTTCGAACAGTTCAACTCCGTTTACGTCACATTCTTCTCCATCACTCAGAACATTGTGAAGTTGTATGCAGGCGTCTTTCAAAGTCTTCTTGTACCATGTCTGAAGATTCCTAATGCCATACAGGAAACTGAAACTCTTGCTGTGGTTTTCCATTAGTTCAAACCTCTCTTTAAGTGAGTTGATTGCCGTATCAAGCACTGCAAAGAAAAATTTCACTTTGAATGATGCCAGTCCAGCTTGAATCGGTTCTCATAGGAGAATTGCCTCTTTTTTTCCTTGGACGAACTTCGGTTTCTTTTTCAAATTCAACAGAAACACCAATTTTTTCTTCCAGCTCTGAATCGTCTATGGAAACGCTATTGAGACCTTCATCAGATCTCATATTTTCCAAAAATGTCTCAACACTTTTCACGAGGTCCATTGAAGTTTGCAAATAGATGAGGCTTTTTGCAAGGTTTTACTCACCATATTTATTTTAAAAAGGATATTATGCCAAATAACCAAGCAACACAAAAATTTGAAAGTTTGAAGTTTTCTTATTACTCCTATTGCAGTGTTCCTGCTAAAAGCATCCAGTTTGTGGTCTTGAGAGGCTTCATACAAACCATCGTATATTTCCTCAATGTGATATCTAAGAGGTACTATTGCTTCAATCCTACTCTCCCACCGAGTATTACTAAGGGGTTTCACTACCTACTACCTAAACCTGTATTAAAGCACTATCCACTTATTTTAAATGAAAATTAAATTTATAAAATTAGACCTAAATTAACTTACAGTTTCATTTGCTTGATGGCTAGTCGATGCAGTAGTTACAGCCTCCAATATTGGCAATTCATCTTCTTTTACATTGGCTGTTATAGCAGTATCGTCCTTGTCCAACTTCGTTGAGGAAGTTGAAGCCGTAATAAATTAGTGTAGTGATTTTAATTGTATTTTATCTTCTTTTGCGTGCTGCAGTTTTCTTTTGCGGGTGAAATACCCAGATGGCTTTTTACTATTACTGCCGGCACTAGTACTAGACATAACTTACGTTTAATAAACAAAGAAGCACTAGGATGCGAATGGTTAAGCGGTGTTTTGTTTTCTATGATTAGGATCAAACGATAGAATGTCACTATAACGCATGGCAAGAGGCAGTACATGACTGAGTGACGCAAGACGCGACGGAGGGGGTGGGGCGTCTAAGTAGATAACGGAGGGGTGCCTGACGGACGAATCCATTTGTTATTATTTGTGGTTATTGTTATTTGGGAATAACAATAAATAAAGTAGTAGGAGTATGTGCAAGGGTCCCACCTTACGATATACGATTTACCCTAACTCCTTACTCCTACAATTTGGCAATGTAAATAAACTTCAACCTCTAGTCTCTTCTTTAATACTGAACATTGGAGAGCGCTTATTCGCCCCCTTTTGCTTGGCGCCCTACGCGACCGCGTACTTTGCTTTCCCCTTAAACCGGCCCTGTTTATTAAACAGATTTACTGTAACTTCATAATTGTATGTGGGGTAGGAGAGGTGATATTAAAGTAGAAGATTAACTAAATATTACTATTATTAGCTAGAGAGAAAACTATTCGATCGATTTGGAATAAATTTGCACAGAACACGTCTATTAGGCCTGTATAGATGCTCGAAAAAAGGTTTTGAAAATCTTTGAAAAACAACCCCCTTTTTGGCCAAAAAACCCCGAAAAATCAGTTATTATTGTTATTATTAGTTAAAGAAGAATTTTTAGAAAGATACGGTTTTCTGCATATGGTAGGTTACATTAAGGGCTACAAATAAGCCAAATTTTATCAAAATAGTTAAAGTCGTTTTTTTTATAAAAAAAAAACTGATTTTTCGTGTATCTATACAGGCCTACTTACTTGACATGTCTGGTGCAAATTTGTTTGAAATCGATGAAATAGTTTTCGCTCTGGCTTTGTATACATACAGACAGACATTTTGTAAAAGCCACTTTTTTGGACTCAGGAGGTCCCAAAACGGATATTTCCACAAAAATCTCAACATCGATTTTTTTGCGATCACTATATTTTCTATATACTATAGTATAGTGAGAAAGTAAAAGAGTTGTTCCTTCTTCAAGACAATCAATTCATTAATGGAAACTATACTACTAGAAACTTCATCAATTACACATAATTTTACCACATAGCTGAACTGCTTACATAAATTGAGAATCTGAAAATGCCCCACTGTAAAATCCTCTACGTGGATTTGAACCGGGTAATTTTACGTTTTGATTGATTTTCGGGGAACCAAGCAATAAGCTATAAGGTCGGGCAAAAAAAAAACCGAAATGTACAGAATAGTCTACATTTATTTTTTAGATCTAGTATGAAAAATCTATAAACATAGTTACTTCCAGTCAAAAAACGTGCTTCCTGTTTTTGATTTTTTTTGTCTAATGAACTCGTCCAAACGACGTGGACAACCAACGTGTGTACCAAATCGGACTTAAATATGCCGGTTAGAGTTCCAACACATACATACATCATGTGTTACTTGCGGTCAAAAAACGTGCTTCCGATTGTTGGATTTTTCTGGCTAACGAACTCGGCCAAACGACGTAGACAACCAACGTGTGTACCAAATTTGGACCAAATCGGACTTAAAATACGACCGTTAGAGTTCCAACACATACATACATCATATGTTACTTGCGGTCAAAAAACGTGCTTCCGATTGTTGGATTTTTCTGGCTAACGAACTCGGCCAAACGACGTAGACAACCAACGTGCGTAGAAATTTGACTTAAAATGCGTACGTTAGAGTGCGAATACATACAAAAATTAATGGAACCCCAAAACGTATTCTGGGGACCATGATCTGTGCTCATTTACTACTCCCGACCTTAGGTCAAACGTATGGAAATCCGCTAATAACGGAAAGTTTGTAGCGAGCTCCCCGAGGGAGTATTCTTGGACCTATTTTATAGACAAGAGACATACCTCAAGACTTTTCACTACAGCCATTAAATATTCATTTGCTGCGTCTCCCTCACCTCTGTTTAGGCCAGTCGGTAAAAGTCAATTTAG
>JAGFPH010000567.1:68400-78558 GCA_018207615.1 Philaenus spumarius
ACTTGGTAATACCTGTGAAATGGACATTGTGCTTCCTTATTTTGTAAGTAGTGTTAAAACAGTTTACTTGGTAATACCTGTGAAATGGACATTGTGCGTCCTTATTTTGTAAGTTGTGTTAAAATAGTTTACTTGGTAATACCTCTGAAATGGACGTAGTGCTTCCTTATTTTGTAAGTTGTGTTAAAACAGTTTACTTGGTAATACCTGTGAAATGGACATTGTGCTTCCTTATTTTGTAAGTAGTGTTAAAATAGTTTACTTGGTAATACCTGTGAAATGGACATTGTGCTTCCTTATTTTGTAAGTAGTGTTAAAATAGTTTACTTGGTAATACCTGTGAAATGGACATTGTGCTTCCTTATTTTGTAAGTAGTGTTAAAACAGTTTACTTGGTAATACCTCTGAAATGGACGTAGTGCTTCCTCATTTCGTAAGTTATTTTTAAATAGTTTACTCGATAATACCTCTGAAATGGACATTGTGCTTTCTCATTTTGTAAGTTGTGTTAAAATAGTTTACTTGGTAATACCTCTGAAATGGACGTAGTGCTTCCTCATTTCGTAAGTTATTTTAAAATAGTTTACTCGATAATACCTCTGAAATGGACATTGTGCTTCCTCATTTTGTAAGTTGTGTTAAAACAGTTTACTTGGTAGTGTTGAAATAATCAAATTTCAGATTAAACCAATACGACCAACGACATATATTCATTACAGTTTTCACTTCTGTCGGCAGTCCCGCGACTTCTTTCTTTATTTTTGTTGTTTATATTTCCATTGTTTTCGATAGATCTAGAATTACAATAAATTAATTATTATCACAATCGTATGCTTTCCATGGTTAAATGATAAAGAAAATTTAGGTGGAAAGTATTACTAATGAAATAAATACAGAAAATTACTATAGTGCGTAATAGTAATCTCGTTATCAGTGTATCATAGTCGATAAGATGGTGTACACCAACCGGCTCAATCCGTGTCGCACTATAAATTATGTGTTGTGTACTTTGTGTTATTAATGTGTTGTGTGTGCACACGACGACCTGAACAGTGATTGATATATTTTATACTTGATGATGAGATTACGATCTCGAAACGCGTCGTAAGTAGGACAACACAAGAAGTCACAAGACGGACTAACAATCAGGTAAATAACAATAGTAATTTCCTGTATTTATTTCATTATATGAAGTGACTTGGATACCAAAACCGTGAAACTAAAATATTACTAATGTTGATAAAACAGTAGTGTCTATCTGAAATGTAGAATCCTGGCTAGGACTTGTTTTATTTTCAGTTTAGAAGTTTCAACATTCCCATCACAGCAGTGTGTCTAATAAATACTGATTCCAAACTGCTTTACAATCACGGCAACGTCAAAACACCTTGACTGGCAATGCAAACTGTAACCACCAAATCCCTGCTGTTATAAGCCGAACGTTTAATTTAGTATATACAGAGTGTTCATACAGTCCCTTTAACCCCCTTTATTATTTTTGTTATTGAAAATAAGTTAACAAAACTTTGTATAAATCTTGTGTTGCATGACAGGATAAATTTGTTGACATAGCTGACCCTCTATAATATTTTGGGGCTTAGGAAGGGGGGGGGGGGGGGGGTTGACAATTTCAAATATAAAGGTAGGTCATCTAATACACTATTCAAAAGCTTCTTTTTTAACGGAGAATCAGAATGGCGCAAACTAGAGCTCAGTAATAATTAATTGTGCATATTTTTTTTAATAGTTAAGCGACTAATTTGTTTGTTGTTGATTTACAAATTTTGGACCCGACATCACTAAAATATTTAATTGTACTATTCAGTACATTTGTAAACCCATCAATTACTAGCGAATTTCCATAGGAAAAATGAGCTATTGCAGTGGCCCTTATGGTTAGACCCAAGGTCGGGAGTAGCAAATGAGCACCGATCATGGTCCCCAGAACACGTTTTGGGGTGTCATTAAAAATCATATATATATGAAGCACGTTTTTTGACCGGAAGTAACTATTTTTTGAGATTTTTCCTACGAGAATGATTTTTTTAGAGTTTTTTCTACAATTATAAATGTAGGATGTTATTCTGCACATTTTGATTTTTTACGCGACCTTATAGCTAGCTTGGTTCCCCCAAAACGTAAAATACCGTAAAAGTACCCGGTTTAAAGCCATGTGGTGGATTCTACCGTGGGGTTGGTGTGCGAAGCACGCAATGCATTGAGTAATGAAGATACTCCCAATACGGGGGTTGGCGTGCGGAGCACGCAATGCTTTGTGTGTTGAAGATACTCCCAATACGGGGGATGGCGTGCGAAGCACGCAATGCTTTGTGTATTGAAGATACACCCAATACGGGGGTTGGCGTGCGAAGTACGCAATGCTTTGTGTGTTGAAGATACTCCCGATACGGGGGATGGCGTGCGAACCATTTTGCAGCTATTCAGCATAGTCGTGAATAGACCTATTTCCTAAATTGCTGGTTGAAACCATAAAACATAGGCCTATATACTTAATTTTGGAAATTTGCTCAACTCATGTCAGCGGTTCAGCTTCGTGGTCGAAGTATTTTATAATCGACGTGCAAAGTGAGCGTAGTGACAACTCAGCGCTGTCAACTTTGGTATTTTTCAGGGTTGTTTTCAATCTAAATTTATGTAAAACTATAAATCTTATAAACCGGTATTTCGGTCCAAAATGTAAATTCGACTGAAACAAATGTGCCGTAAATACACTGGCTGGGCGCAGAGAGAGACTACATTGTAATGGTAAACGGAAGCACTGTTACTACGGAAATCAGAGCCGAGCGTTATTGTGTGTGGTAAGTGCTGAAAGAGTATTGTGGCAACCGTAGAAGTGGCAATGTTAATCCGCCTGGTTAACAGACAATTTTTGCGTTTTCAAGCATTTAAAAAAAATCGCCAAATGTAGTAATTGTACACCAATCCAAAAGTGTTCAATAGCTTTTTTGTAGAAAAAGGTCCAAAGAATTCATGCAACTACAAAATTCATTGATGTAAAATTTGATCAGTTATTAGCAAAATTGAACAGGAAGAACAAAATTTCCAGTTCGAAAAAATCTAAATTTATGCCTATATAAGAAGTAGTACATTTTTAAAATTGTTTTCAAGATATACAAAAGTTTTGTAATTTAGATCCTAATAAAAGAGTATAAATATATATATATATATATATAAATACATTTTATTTAGAAAAGCACAAGTTTTTATGTTCCCAAATAAATAAATGTTTTCGAAGCTAAACGAATATGTAGATGATAGAAGGTTGCATTTATATACAACTTATAACCTCAAAGTAAATCTTATAACGTATTGTAGCATGCATTAGTCGTATAACTCATATAAAAAAAAAAAAAAATCAGCAAAGTTTTTAAAACTAGATTATTAAAACATAACCTCAAAGTATAATCTACACTGGGTTTGTGTATTGCAGATGATGTGTGAAATCAGCTGTTATATTATATGTTACTCACGTACGTACGTATGCATGTACGTACGGACGTACACTCGGTTTTATAGGAGTTGATTGTAGAAACTAAATCATAGAATTGATGAATTGTATACTTGAAAACACGATATAACACAATTTTATAAACTTATTTCACTTTAAATTTAACAACGTAGCACAAACTCTCACTTATTCACTGCATAAAGATCCAGGCGGCGCGCTCCGTAAGACAATGACACTCGGCGCAATGACGAAAGGCCGTCTTACACTCGAATCCACGTTCACCGTGCAGTACAGATCTTACGGGAGAATAGACATGCTACTACCATTACAGGGTACATCACGTCTATTGTCATGCTGGTTGCGTCAACTGACCGAGAGTTGCATGGGAGTTGATGTTTTTTAGTTGGCTACTATCGCTGAGACTCTCGTATGGATAACATGGCTTATGGGCGCTCTGTACTGCACGGTGAATGTGGAATCGAGTGTGGGATAGTAGTCTACATATTTCATGGATAAGACCTAGCCCATGACCACCTTATATCAAACGAAAATATAGAACTTGTACTTCAAATAGATATAAACATCATTATACAAATATGTCGATTTGTAATAGATACATTGATTACGAAATGTGCTTTCTCATTGGTTGAAAATTGTCCAATTGCCAGGGTTTACAGAAAAAATCATATCTAAGACACTTTAAGAGTGACGAATGTTTGGAAGGCAGTGGTACAGTGACTGACGGACGGACACTTCTTCGACGCCGGCGGTACAGCTACATCGGAGCTCCAGTTGTCTTCGGCCAGTTAAGTCCGATGTCGGTTGGTCGCGGGCAGCGATTTCATCCAGAGCGTTATATTCATGTTTTTAGATGTTTCAGCTAACGACTTCTTTACCCATCAGAACTGGAGTTCGATTACCTTCATCGGAGCTCCAGGATTCCTCGGCCAGTGAAGTTTGGGCCCCGGTCTTGGTGTTTGGTTGCTAGTCGGTCTACGGGTAGCGAATTTCTTCATTTGCATGCCTCTAACATATTCTTATGTTTCAGCGAAGTACTAGACTGCATTTTGCAGCCGTTAGGGAGTTCCCTAGATGTTGCTACCGCTCTACCCAGTGAGCTTGGTCGGGGAGAGGGAGGATGTTTTAGTGTTTATTCCCCTTTTGGAGTGACGAGCGAGCCCCACAGTAGTACTTCTCAGGAGAGAGGTCTGAGTAAATGTATTTCATCCTATCGAAAAAAAGGCAGTGGTAGAAAGTTCAAAGTCTGCATAACGGTTATGTGCCTTACTAAAGTGACGGATTTTAGTAAATACGTTGTGTTTTCACGCGTGACATCAGCTGGTTTAGACAACTACAATTTTACAACGATGATTACATATGTAAATATACGTTTTAGAACAAAGTTTTTTGTACAGAAATTAAAGTTTGAAATATTTTCTTTATAATAGTTTTTGTTTTATTGAGATAGGATAGTTTTTAGTGGGTGAAATATTCTATACAAGTCGTGTTGTCGATTGAGCAGTCAGCCACTTGCAGGGTTAATAAAACATTTTTTTTATAGTAGTTTACGCAACGATTGTATTATGAAGGCCTTTAAGCCACGAGTGAGATGTAAGTTGGAACACGAGCGAAGCGAGTGTTCTAAATATCTCACGAGTGGCTTAAAGGCTGAATACAATCGTTGCGTACACTACTTTATCTACGACCAAAAATATACAGGGTGTAAAAAAATAAGAAGTGTGTAATAATTCTTCAATTTGATACCCTTTTAACAGGAGTTAAATTAACATTCCTTTTACTCATAACCATACTAAAAAAGGTGAAGTAAAGATATAGTGAGCTAATCGAAATTTGGGATTCGATTAGGATAAATTAGGCCAATTCCTCAAAATACGCAATGAAAACATTCTCGGAAAACGAACTAACACCATTTCTAGTTTTCCACTCCATAAACTGGTTATAAACCTTTTCATAACGAAATTTAGATTTTTCTGGCAACAAATTGTTCAGAGCCGAATTTGCTTTTGTATTAATTTCCTCTGGAGTTAAACAAAATTCATCACTATCACTCATGTTTGCGGAATGCGTCAACTCACGTTTGAGGTTAGTTACAATAACACACTAACATCCGGAACGTATGGGTACAATCAGCTGATGTACGAATAGCGTTATTTTTATTACAACTCTACTTCCGTCAAATGACGAGCTCTCATTGGTCTAGAGCCTATTATGTAAAGTGACTCCTGTTAGGTAAAGATATCATTACCTAATCGGGTTGGCTTTTGGTTTGTAATGTACCTCTTTCTGATGTTACTTGTAATAGCGTTATTGGTGTTTATTGCAATGGTCGTAGATAAAATTTATATGTGGCCTAGAATGTAGATTTTACATAATACGATTTTAGAAATCGTATTAAATACAATAAGCGTACAAAATCTGAAAATAAATGAATTTATTGGACAAGTAAATAAATATTTACCTGTATCCATTTCTATTATTAGTTTTGATCTAAATCGTTGTATATACAGAATATACGGAACGTATGTGTTTGGTTACAGTATTTAACCTGAAACTAATATTATTAATTAATTTCCAATATTCAATTTCCATAGTCCCCTTATTAGTTAGCTAATTGCCAATATATCGATGTAAATAGAATAATTAATATACGGAACAACAATATTTGACTTCTAATAATATATCTTTTAGTCAGGAATACATGCACAACACTTCAGTAAATGAAGACCTCCCTATAACAACGTTGTATATCCCATCACATTTTTAAAATTTAAAGTTACTTGATCTCATGTTATAGCTTATTACAAAAAAGTACTACATATTAGTACTAAATAAACAAAAACAAGTAAATCAACAAAACAAAACTCATGGCTTGCGTTGAAGTATACAGAGTGTAAAAAAGTCCGTCCCCCCTTAAATTTTTTTGCTTGTCAAAACAAACTTTTACCCTTTGGGGAGCGATAATAACTTAACCCAAAGTATCTTTTGAGGCAATCGAAAATTTTGAGTGTCCCCTAAAAATGGGGGATTTCGGGGGAAACTCAAAATGTTTAAAAGAGAAGTATGGTCATGTGATACCTCATTTTAAAGGTATATTTAAGAATAGGAAAATGACATAAATAAAATAAAAATCGGACCACACAAAACAAAATGGCGGCACTAAACTTGTTGAAATAAATCGACATAAAGTTGCTAATATCTCGAAAAGGAAGAGGTTTTAGAAAAAAATGTGAAGAGATAAAAAATGTTTATTTAAAAGTGCTTGTCCTAAAAAATTGCTTCCAAATCGATTTTGTAAATTTTATTTTTTTTAAATTTTCTAAGATGGAGGAGTAAAAATAAAATTTACGAAAACCTCGACCTCGTGAATAGACCTATTTCCCAAATTGATGGTTGAAACCTTAAAACATAACCATATAAACTTAATTTTGTAAATTTGTTCAACTCATGTCAGCGGTTTAGGTGCTTGGTCGAATTATTGTTCTTGAAATTCTGTTTTCGTGCCACGCAGCTGAACCGCTGACGTGAGTTGAACGAATTTCCAAATTTAAGTTTATATGTTTTATGGGTTCAACCAACTATTTGGGAAATTGATCTACTTATGAAGGCGCTGAATAGCTGCCTTTGTGAACGAAATATATCAGTAGAATGTTTGCACCTAAGCCTCCAGCTTCCACTCAAGCGCTCTTTCTTTCCACTCGCAGCCGAAGAACTCGCTTTGCAAGTTTCCCTCTAGATCTTTCGGTCTCGGGTTATGGACTGCTTCGCTTCGCTCGCAGCGTATATACGCGGCAGTCGGCCTCGGATCAGTAGATGCCCCCACGTGGATTTGAATCGGTTACTTTTAAGATATTTTACGTTTTAATTGATTTTGGGGAAACCAAGCAAGCTATAAGGGCGTGTAAAAATGTTCAGAATAACATCCTATTTTTTTTTAGATAAACCCTGAAAACGATTTAATTCTAGTACAAATCTAAAAATATAGTTACTTCCGGTCAAAAACGTGCTTTTTTGGATAACGAACTCGTCCGAGCGACTTGGACAACCGACGTGTGTATAAAATTTGTACCAAATCGGACTTAAAATGCGACCACTAGAGTGCGAACACATATACAGGGTGATTTTTTTAAATGGGCCACCATTGGCATCTCAGAAACTATAAAAGTAACAACAATCTTTATATGGGGGACCCTTCCTGGTTTTTTGGGAAATTAAAAAATATTTGTAAATGGCCGCCATTTTCCAATATGGCGGTCAACTTTGAAATTTCTTATGAAAGCCAATATTTTTTATGACGGATTTGGATTTAAAATGCAATTTTAAGACGTTTTTATTCTTGGTGGTTTTTTGATAAACTTAACCGTTTAGCCGCTAGGAGCACTGAAAGTTTCAGAAACTCTTATTTCAACAATTATTAAAGAGGCATGTTTTAAAATTTGCAAACAATAACATTTAACTCAAAGGGTAATATTTTGTACAATGGAAAGTTAAAAAACTGATGTAATTTCACAAACACTTAATTTTATACAAAAAATGTACTTAAATTACTGTTAAAAAATCACCTCTCCTACCCCACCCTACAAGTCACAGTGAATCTGTTTAATAATTTAAATACGTTTGTGAGAAAGTATGTGCCAGTTCCTGGTACCGTTTATTTAACAGTAATTTAAGTACGTTTTTTGTATAAAATAAAGTATTTGTGAAATTGACACAGCTTTTTAACATTCCACTGTACAAAATATTGCTCTTTGAGTTAAATTTTATTGTTTGCAAATGGTAAAACATGCCTCTTTAATAATAAAATTGTTGAAATAAGAGTTTCTGAAACTTTCAGCGCTCCTAGCGGCTAAACGGTTACGTTCATCAAAAAAACACCAAGAATAAAAATGTCTTACAATTACATTTAAAACCCAAATCTTTCATAAAAAAGGGATTTCTATAAGAAATTTCAAAGTTGACCGCCATGTTGGAAAATGGCGGCCATTTAGAAATATTTTAACTACATATTTTTTAATTTCCCAAAAAAACAAGGAAAGGTTCTCCATTTAAAGTTTGCTGTAAAATTAATACTTTCTGAGATTCCAATGGTGGCCCAATTAAAAAAATCACATAAAATAGAAAATTTTTGAGAGGCTGTAGTTCATAAACGGTTGAGATTAGGAAAAAATACAAAAGAATAAAAATGTCTTAAATTTGTGTCCTCAATCCAAATTCAACATAAAAAATAGGGGTTTCCATTTGAAAAAATGAAGTTGGCCGCCATATTGGAAAAATGGCGGAGTTTTTGGAAATGTTAATATTGTATTTTTTAATGTAAGGGAAAAAGTAGGGAAGGTCCCCCATTTAAAGATTGTTGTAACTTTTATAGTTTCCGAGATGCCAATGGTGGCCCATTTAAAAAAATCACCCTGTATACAGTATACAATTTTTAATGATATCCTAAAACGTGTTCTTAGGACCATGATCGGTGCATATTTACTACACTCCGAACTTAGGTATCATCATAAGGGTCACTGCAAAAGCTAATCTTTCCTATGGACATTCGCTAAAAAAAAAATAAAACCAAAATGTACGCCGGGCGTAAAAAACTTGAGTGAATTTGATACAATATATTATATTATGTACGGTGATATACCTGAGTGTATACAATCCGAATAGAGTAAAAGTCTTCAGTCTCATTTTCCCAAAACGTGATTTCATTTCGACTTGTTCGATATGTCAGTAAAGTTACAAAAACATCCAAACAGATTGCGAATAGGAAAAGTAAATCTTTGTGTATTACTAACAAAAGGGATTTTTGTTGCAGATCCATTAAAGTGAAGTGATTTTATAAAATCCTTTCTCTAGACTTTACGAGACTGATTTAAATTCAACAAACGTAACTCTCGACGCTACGGCAATATCTATTACGCTTCCGTAGGACGTTTAAGTGTTTGTACTACATATTGATGGGATTTAAAATTGTGTAAAACACTTATTTCAGAATTTGTATTTCCTTATTATAATCAGTTCAAATTTTCGAAAAAAAAACTAATTTCCAATACAGCATTCATTACGTGCTTCGCACGCCAACCCTCTTATTGGCAGAATTTTCAATACACAATGCATTGGGTGCTTCGCACGCCAACCCCATATTGAGAGTGTTTTCAATACACGATGCATTGCGTGCTTTGCACGCCGACCCCCATATTGAGAGTGTTTTCAATACACGATGCATTGCGTGCTTCGCACGCCGACCTCCGTATTGGGAAGATTTTCAATACACAGTGCATTGCGTGCTTCGCACGCCAACCCCCGTATTGGGAGTATTTTCAATACACAATGCATTGGGTGCTTCGCACGCCGACCTCCGTATTGGGAGTATAGTCAATACACAGTGCATTGCGTGCTTCGTACGCCGACCCCCGTATTGGGAGTATTTTCAATACACAGTGCATTGCGTGCTTCGCACGCCGACCTCCGTATTGGGAGGATTTTAAATACACGATGCATTGCGTGCTTCGTACGCCGACCCCCATATTGGGAGTATTTTCAATACACAGTGCATTGCGTGCTTCGCACGCCGACCCCCGTATTGGGAGGATTTTCAATACACAGTGCATTGCGTGCTTCGCACGCCGACCCCCGTATTGGGAGGATTTTCAATACACAGTGCATTGCGTGCTTCGCAC
>JAGFPH010000567.1:94102-106733 GCA_018207615.1 Philaenus spumarius
TCCTAAAGTGAAACGCTTTTAATGTGAATCGCTCCTAAAGTGTAACGCTCCTAAAGTGAAACGCTCTTAAAGTGAAACGCGTTTAATGTGTAACGCTCCTAATGTGAAACGCTCCTAAAGTGAAACGTTCCTAAAGTGAAACGCTTTTAATGTGAATCGCTCCTAAAGTGAAACGCTCTTAAAGTGAAACGCGTTTAATGTGTAACGCTCCTAATGTGAAACGCTCCTAAAGTGAAACGCTCTTAAAGTGAAACGCTCTTAAAGTGAAACGCGTTTAATGTGTAACGCTCCTAATGTGAAACGCTCCTAAAGTTAAACGCTCTTAATGTGAAACGATCCTAAGTGAAACGCGCTATTCTATCTGTTTGAAAAAGTTTTAGTCTTGCCGAGATTCGAAACAGCATAGTCCATCACCATCATAGACTAGCGCTTTAGTCGGTTAGGCCACAATCGCATTGCTAATTTGAGTTGGGTAACGTGTAACAGTTGTCCTAAATCATAGGTTTATTCTGTTAACACAATGTACAGTTTAATTAGTAATACCTCTAAAATGGACATTGTGCTTCCTCATTTCGTAAGTTGTGTTAGTTAAAAAGTTTACACATTTCCCGTGTGGTCTTGAGCATACGATTACATTTTTGTATCATTCGTCGTTACTTTAAGTGTTCCGGGTTCGGCAAAAGTGTGGATATGACTTGGTGATTTTGTAACGGGTAAAAATGGGGGATTTCGGTGGCAGCTAAAAATCGTAAATGTAAAGATGCATTATCTGGCTTCTCTTTTGACCCCTACAAGTGCCAGACAACACTATAGTGTCGTCTCAGCGCCTCAACACAAGCGGCTGAGAGCACTTTTGTAACGTCTTGATCGTATTGAATATTTTACACACTAAAAATCGTATAATCTCAATAAAACAAAAACAATTGGAAAGGAAATGTTTTAAAATTTAATGTTTGTATTTAAAAATTTATTCTAAAAGGTGTATTACATATATGATCATCGTTTTAAAATTGCATTTAAAAAAAACTGACATGTTTGGATTCGTTAAGATTTGAACTTTCTAACAGCGCCTTCCAAACATTCGCCACCCTTACAGTTTCTTAGATATTAATTTTCTGTAAACCCTTGCAATTGGAAAGTTTTCAACTAATGAGAAAGCACATTTTGTAATCGATCTATTACAAATCGATATATTTGTAAAATGTTATTTATATCGATTTGAAGAGGAAACTCTATATTTTCGTTTGGTATAAGGTAATCCTCATTACGCGTTCGGATTCACATTTCTTCGATTCCCTACCACCTGAGCGAGTAAGCTATTACTTTTTCCCACTGTCTACAATGTTTGGAACTGTATACAATACGTTTGTGAGAGTTTAAAAACAAAATTGATATATATTTTTATACACTTCTATTTATAATAAATTACGAAATTTTTTTATATTTTGAAAAAAAAATTGACTACTTTTTATGTAGGCATAAATTTGGATTTTCCGTAGCTGAACATTTTTGCTTCCTGAGCTCTTTTAAAAAAAAGCTGGAACACTTTTGGATTGGGATATAATTACTATATTTGTCGAATTTTTGAAAAAAAATGCTTGCAAAGCGGATAAAAACCGGGCGAATTAACATAACCGCTTTCACCGACCAGGGTTAGAGATTTTAAAAACACCACAAAGATTAAATTGAAGATAAACATTTTTGGAAATATCCAAATGCAATCACTTTTTAAACGAACTTTATTCTGATCTGACATGTCCGAAGTCGTCCTCAGAAAGTACCTGAACCAAATGAATTTTGACACCTTAAATTTGTTGCGTTGTAAACTTCTACCCACTAATCTTTGAGAAATTCCTACACTTTGGGAAACGTAATTTATCGAGACATGGCAATTTTCTACATCACATTGCAAAACATCCAGATAGATTACTTTGTTTGTTGCAGATTTCGGTCTTCCAGATTTGGAAGTCCTTACAACTGTCTGTTTCTTCAAAACGTTGAATTGTTTCTTGTACACAGATGGTTTAGGTATAGGGTTGCGATTTGGATAAGAATCATTTCTTCAACATAAGATCTCATGGGATCTCCATAGTCTTGCATCATGAGTATAGTACATGCCGTGAGGCGGGTGATGATACTGTCTTGGGGATGTAGGACAGCTCCTGGGGATCAACCACCTCAGTTGGTTTATGTCTCCCCTCTTCTACCTCCCCTCCTGCGCGCATCGAGAGTTTCATGACTAGCCTCACGACCTACAATACACTCTCCTTCACCTAACTCCATATTTATACAGTAACACAAGAACACAGGCCTTAAAGGGTCGATTACACTGGGCGAGTTTACAAGCTACAAGCCAGCTTTTTTACTAGCAGCTCGTAAACTAGCCCAGTGTCATCGACGCACTCGCTCAAAAGCTGCTTTTAAAAAAGCTGTGGAAAAAGTTGACTCCGCCGGCGACTTACACGCCACTCGCCGGCTTTTGAGCGAGCTAGATTGTAAACTAGCCAAGTGTACTCACATTCGCTTGTGCACAAGCGACAAGTAGGATTGGTCTTCAAGATGTCGGAGGAATTGGTTCTAGCGGGAGTTGCAGTTGTATCAAAAGTGATTAAAAACGAGTTAATTAGACGAAAAAACGCTAAACGGAAAACGCAGGATGTAGGACACTACAGGGAAACAACCAGGAATGTTACCCAATTTTCACAACAGAAACAGCAAAATGTCACAGCATACAACACATGGTTTCTACAAGCCAACTACTAGGCTTCTGAACAAGTGGAAAGTTGTGTGTACTCGACAACTAGCGCACTCGCCGACTCGCCGGTTTCTTACTCGCCGGCTTGTAGCTTGTAAACTCGCCCAGTGTAATCGACCCTTAACTTGGTTAACACTAACAAGCAATTAAAACACTGATACTATACATTCTGAAAAGTGATAGATTGACAGGCCTAGTTTGTCGAACAGGAATTGTTGGGTCTTTCCAAAACTGTTGATGTTATTCCCTCAATGTAATAATTATGACGTTACCTCAAATAAGCGGCAAAGCATAGAACCACTCCAGCTGTTATGAAGACTATGTTGCCAACTTATGCATTCAAAAAGGATCTAATTTGGTTGCACGAAATAACAAAATCAAGATACGTCAATACAATGCACAAATTAAATAAAAAGCAATTGGAAATATTTAATGTATATAACAATAACAATAATAATAAGAAGAAATAATTCATAGATAATTAAATCAATAATAAAGAAGTAATAGGCCTAAGTGTTTTTTTAAAACATGCTCTTTCTAAAAACTTAAAAGAATTAAACTAAAACATAATTTATAATAAATAAGAATAAAAAAGCGCTTACTTATAAATTTCTAAGAGTGCTCCCATGTTTTTTAACACGTATGTGTAGTTTTATTATAAATATTATTTACATAAATGTATGTAATAAATTATATTTTAATTATATTTATACAAATAAATTAAAATCTAATAACATTTAATTATATTTTAATGTACTTTGGGGTTGGCCAAGTCACTATTGAATAACAATTAATACCTAGAATTAAATTACCTTATTTTTTAAACGAAGTTCCTCAACACGGATTGCGGTAGGAGTTACCAAATAGAAAATGTAACACTGATTTAAATAAAAAACCCAAACCACAAAACAAGGAGCAAAAACTATAACTAAACAACTAAATTGTAAGTTAAGTTTAATACCTCACCGACTTACGTTCTTTCAAAATGGTTAGCGGAGGAGTTTAATAGATTTGAAACTAAATTTGGATCTTTCTCTATTAAAAATAATTTAGAATTTACTGAAATAATTAGGGATATTAAACTCCAAAGCAACGAAATATTAGTTTCATTTGACGTTAGCTCTCTGTTTCCTAGTATTCCAATTAAAGAGACTATGGGTTATTTGAGAGAATTTCTGCACAAAAATCAGGTAGAACCTCGGAAAATTGATGAGTATATAAGATTAACCGAGGTCTGCATGGATCAAAATTATTTCCAATTTAATAATGTTTTTTATCAACAGCTTGATGGTACGGCTATGGGCAATTGTTTGTCTCCTTTTATAGCAGACCTTTTCATGAGTAAGTTTGAGGAGGAGTTAAGCAATGATCTTGACTACTTTCCTAGAATATGGCTGAGGTATGTGGATGACATTTTTGCCATTTTTGACCTCAACAAATCCAGTGTTCAGGAATTTGTGGATCGATTAAATGGCAGACACAATT
The DNA here is from genome assembly GCA_018207615.1 of Philaenus spumarius. Lineage (NCBI taxonomy): Eukaryota > Metazoa > Arthropoda > Insecta > Hemiptera > Aphrophoridae > Philaenus > Philaenus spumarius. The sequence goes on from JAGFPH010000567.1 coordinate 98,343, forward strand.
CTATTAGATTTACTCATGAAACTGAATTGAACCAAAGCTTGCCATTTTTAGATATTTTATGTATTAGAAATAAACAACAGATAGAATTCGATATTTATAGGAAACCCTCAAATAATCATAGGTACATATTAAGCAACTCGAATCATAGTTATAAACATAAACTTTCTACTTTTAATAGTATGATAAATAGAGCAATTCACATCCCCCTTACACCGAAACGTTTTTACAATGAGTTGAATGTTATTAAAAATATAGCTCAGTTCAATGGTTTTGATCCTAAAATTATTGATAATTTGTTAAGGAAACAGAAGCTAAAAAATGTTAGAATAAATTCCACGACACTCCAACCGGAAGGAAAAGAAAAATTGAAATATGTTAGTTTACCTTTTGATTCCATACTTACTAAAGGCCAGGAGTCTATTTTTAAGAAATGTAACCTTAGGATTGCTTACAAAAGTCATAATAACCTTAGACAACTGTTAGGTAATCCTAAAGATAAAATTCCAATGTTGGAAAAGTCTGGAATTTATGAAATAAAATGTGACACTTGTGAAAGGGTTTATCTAGGCCAAACAAAGAGAAAAATTATGACGAGATTTAAAGAACACATATCACATATTAAGTACAATAGGCCTGAAAAATCTAGCGTTGCGGAGCACATTCTTGAAACAAACCATAACTTGGAAATATCCAATGTTAGGTTAAAAAAAGAAGTGACTTCAAACAAGTTATTGAACAGCTTGGAAAGTATTTCCATTTTTCAGGCTGACAATGATATGTTATTAAATGCAGATAAAGGGCCTATTCCTAACTCGTCATTGTTTTCTTTACTTAGGACTGGATAGGAACCTTTAGCAATAGATAGTACTGTATTTATTATTGGTAATATTTCTTAACCTTAATTTAATTTTTTAACTTTCAGTTATTTGTATATTTTTTAAAAGACCTATATTATTTATTTTTGTTGATCTGTATTTGTTAACATTGGGTTTTAAGTTTATGTTATTTTATTTTATGAAGTATTTAATTTCTTTTGTCTTTTATTTATTTCATTAGGCCTATTAATTTTTTATTTTATTTTATTATTATTATTTTAATTTCTGTTTGGCTGTTTTTAGTTTTAGTAGACCAGTTTGTTATTTTTTGTATTTAATAGTTTTATAATTTATTGTTAAATTGGTTTTTATTGTTAATAATAGATACATATTAGTAGATTTAATGTGGCTCCTCCCATTCCCCCACCCCCACCAGGTCGGTCTTGATTAACCGGTATGGGGAGGAGTGGGGGGAGGGCGTCTACAGTAATATAGGTTGTAATATTTTATGTATACTTTAGTAGTGTTAAAACCCTCTGAGGATGATGACCATGTCATCGAAATGTACATAAGGGTAAGGTATTAAACTTAACTTACAATTTAGTTGTTTAGTTATAGTTTTTGCTCCTTGTTTTGTGGTTTCGGTTTTTATTTAAATCAGAGTGATTTTGTCGCCACAGTGCGCTTTTATTTGTTTAATAGAAAATGTAATGCGTAACGAAAAAAGTGTTATTAATTGCTCGCTATGGCAGTGGCAAATATAAAATACGAGTAACGAAAAAGGGCTACTAAATTGGTCACTATGGCAATAAATGTAAATACATTCAAGAAACATGTGTTTTGGTTCTTCAATTTAAATCGGTTCCGTCCGGCGTAGTTCATATATCATCGTTCTGAAATATATTCAATAAACATACAATGTTGGTTCGTCAGTCTAAGCCTAACCTAAAATTATTGTGTTTATTTAATTTATTTTACCTGCCTTAACGGCAACATACATACAATAATTTTAGGTTAAGTCTAGAAAGTAACTTTAAGTCTAGGCCTAACCTAAAATTATTGTATGTATGTTGAAGTTAAGACAGGCAAAAAAAGTTAAACATACTGATGGACCAACATTTTATGTTTATTGAATGTATTTACAATGAATGGGCATTTAACTATGTTTACCATCTTAGCTTTGATGTTATAATTAATTATGCGCCTTTATTATAATAACATTAAACGTATCTAAACAGTAAATATTTGTATACAAAAATACTGACAATAAACAACAATTGAAAGATTAAAATTATGTTGCCGTTAAGGCTGGTAAAAGAACTGAAGAAAAGGCGTGATAAACTTCGTTCCTGACGGGAGTCCCACGACCGCAAACATTTTTTTAAAGACGCATTTCGGAGTTGGAACTCCATCTTTCCAGTCTAACTCCTTGTATGAGGCGGCTTTGAGATGAAATAGACTGATAAGACCAACCAAATAATCTGTAATCATAGCTTCACCGCAACAATCAGTAGTTCACGAACCATACAGCAGTATATGTCTGTGATTTCAAAATATAAGTTTTTTTCTAAGCTCATATGGATATTTACACATTACCTCAACCTAAACGCACATTTATAAATTGTTTGTCTGTCTGTTTGTTTCTCCGGGCTTATCTCCGGGTTGACTGAATCCATTTTGACGAAACTTTCATTAACATGTAGAAGTCTTTTCAGAGAATATTTTAGGCTACTTTTTATTCCGAAAATACTTTAAATTCCCGTTAAAAAGTACGGACAAAATTGTTGGGGATATTGCGTGTCTATTTCGATCTGTGTCTTACATTCTGCACAGGTCACAGCTACCGCCCTCTGCCCTAATCAAACAACATCTCCGTAGAAAGGCCTTTTAAAAATTGAAAAAAAATATAAAAATTATGAACAAAATTAACGAATTTGTGTTTCGCATTGTCACCGCAGGTGCTGTCGAGCGAAGCGAGTAGGTGCAGAGCCCCAGTTTGTAAATATAACGTAACTATAAGACACTAGCTGACCCGTACGGCGTTGCCCGTGGTGGTTGGTATTTTCAGTCTTTTTAACGTAATTGTATTATTTTTAAGTGTTCAGTCAGCGAGTGGTATTTGGCTTTTATATATATATATAGATCTTAAATAAAAAAGCACTATTGTCATAATAATAAAAGATATGAAATTATGATTTTAGTAACTTTGATCCCCCCCAAACCTCTCCTAAAATTTCGAAATTTTTCATACCCTTTCTTAGTGAGCACCTATGGCCCTAGAGGAAGCTACATACCAAATTTCATTCCAATCTGTTCGGTAATTTTGGAGAAATCGTGATTTAGTAATTTTTACCCTCCAAACCCCCCTAAAATTTAAAAATTTTTAAAACCCTTTTTAGTGAACACTTATGGCCTTAGAGGAAGCTACATACCAAATTTCATTCCAATCCGTTCGGTAGTTTTGAAGAAATCGGTTTTTAATAACTTTGATCCCCCAAACCCCCCCTAAAATTTCCAATTTTTTCAAACCCTTTCTTAGTGAGCACCTATGGCCCTAGAGAAAGCTACATACCAAATTTCATTTCAATCCGTTTGGTAGTTTTTGAGAAATCGTGATGAGTGAGTCAGTGAGTGAGTGAGTGGTATTTCGCTTATATATATATATAGATTTAAAAAAAGTAGAAAAACAAATAGAGGTACTAAATTTGAGTTAAATACCATCATCATTCAACATGTGTTGGCCAATACAGTACATCCTATGAATTTGCTTTCAATACAAATCTAATCCTTTACTTAAATTGATCCTAACAATTTCCTCAATAGTTTCAAGATTGGGACTCAAATATCGTTGCGGGTTTTGAAAGAGCGGTTTTTAGTTGATATTATTAGCACAGTCTTTCCTGAATACACTTCGTTAGATATAAAGATATATTGTAAAGGGCAAGAACCTGCCAAAACTTTTAGAAGAAGAACCCTGAGGTTGTAAAACGTGACCGAAATATCAGAATCACGATTCTTAGTGCTTTGCCCTTAATGAACCTGTATAGTTTGTATACAGTGGTTCTTGTATGCAGTAATTTTATTTTGATCGAATGTCGTCCAAGTGTGTTTTAATACAATTTATTCAGAACTATTACATTTGCATATTAAAATATTTGTATATTAGCCACAAGTTTATTTAATTTTTGTTTGAAAACTATTTGAGTTATAGTCACCTTGAATTATAGTCTGTGGCTAACAGTCCCTAAATAATCTGTACAACTTTATATTGCGATGGTTCATAAAAACGATTACACTAGGAACAACAATAATCTATACTAATATTATAAAGAGATAAAATTAAATTTGATTGTTTGTTTGCATGTAAAGGATAATCGCTGGAACTACTGAACCGATTGAAAAAATAGTTTTACTAACAAATAAACGTTACCAGATAACTGCCACATACTTTCTCCCAGTTGAAACTTTACACCTTCCCAAGAGTAGCATAGGAGGTGGTTATTTAGAACTGCAAAAGTAGGACATACCATGGAAAATATTAGATGCATGTAACACACATCACTATTATATTATGTTATTATTATTTAAACTATTCGATCGATTACGATCAAATTTGCACCAAACATGTCAATTAGGCCTGTATTGGTGCACGAAAAAAGGATTTGAAAAACAACTCTTTTTGGCTAAAACCCCCCCAAAATCAGTTAATATTATTATTATTACCTAAACGAGAATTTTTAGAAAAATTCAGTTTTTTTTTGCATATGGTAGGGTACATTAAGGGCTACAAATAAGCCAAATTTTATCAAAATCGTTAAAGCCGTTTTTGAGAAATTTTGATTTGTCTTTTTTTTTAATCATATTTCGGGGGTAAAACCCCTTAAAAATCAAAAATTTGAAAAAATGAAAAAAAACACCTGGAGCTATTCTAGAACTATACCTACATACCAAATTTCATCAAAATCGGACCGTTGGTATGGTCTCCAGCTCTGTACACATCCTTATAGACACACAGACACATGGACAGACATCACCAAAAAAACCTTTTTTTGGGTTCAGGGAGCACCAAAACAAATAATTCCACTAAAAATATTTCTGGCTTCAGGGAGCACGAACACAGATAATTCAACTAAATATTTTTTGGGGGTTCAGGGAGCAAAAAAACAGATAATTTCATTAAAAATTGAAATTCGAAAATTTGGACGAAAACAATACTTTCTCCATATACTACGTATAGGATGGAGAAAGTAAAAAGCTACACTATCCCTGAGTAACATCGGCTATAATTCATTTTGATAAAAACATTTTTTATTTCAATATTTGTAAATTTAGTCGGAAAAAATTCTTAGGTAGATCAGTTTCCCAAATTGTTGGTTGACACCCTAAAACAAATAAACTTAATTTTGGAAATTCGTTCAATTCACGTCAGCAGTTCAGCTGCGTGATCAAATTATTGTAATTTCTTACTAATTGCTTTCAAAAAATTACAGCGGACTGAACGTTTACAACTTGAATGCGATCGTCAACAGGAAGCCATGCCTAACGTTGATGGTTTAAGTTGAACCATTTATTCGCCTCCCACTCTACCGGGTACACATTAATATTCCTCAGTTTCTAGTCTACTGAGTTCTAGTTCAATCCATGACACTGTTTACATTGTAACGTAGTGTATACACAGACGGACATCAAGATTCTATTCTAAATCCAATTTTAAACTACATAAAGGATATTACAAACTTGTGCAGTCCAAAACTCTATATATAAAATCGAAAACCCACTCACTCACTCGCTGACTGACTGATCACAGTATCTCAAAAACCATACCACCTAGCAACTTGAAATTTGGTACACATATTGCTCATAGGCACTAGAAGCGCATTAAGAAAGGATTTTAAAATATTTGGCCTCTAAGGGTCGAAACAACCCCTAAATCTATAAATATTGTTTGTTATGCATCTCAAAAACCCTACCGCCTAGGAACGTGAAATTTGATACACGTATTTGTCACATTGGCTAGAGGAGCAATAACAGAGATTTTTTAATATTTATCCTGTAAGGGTTGAATCAACCCCTAAAACCATAAATATTGTTTGTTATATATCTAAAAAAAACCTACCTCTTAGGAACGTAAAATTTGGTAAACGTATTTGTCATAGGCACTAGAGGCGCATTAAGAGAGAATTAAAAAATGTATGATTTTTAAGGGTTGAAACAACCCCTAAAACAACAAATATTTTTTGTTATATATCTCAAAAACCCTACCACCTAGGAACGTGAAATTTGGTAAACGTATTTGTCATAGGGGCTAGAGGCGAAAAAATAAAGGATTTTTTTTAAATATTTGGCCTGTAAGGGTTGAAACAACCCCTAAAACCATAAACATTGTTTGTTATATATCTAAAAAATCGTGAACAATAAATACCAAAGTAATTGAAAATAAGTACATGTTATAATTCACTGTCGTGAAATAATAGATGAAAGAAAATGAGAGAAAAATATTACAATTAATTATGAATCATAGTGATGAAAAAAACTAATTCCCTGCAGCGAAGCACGGGTATTCAGCTAGTCTCTCTCTCTCTCTCTCTCTCTCTATATATATATATAAACGGCTTTGTCCTGACTGAATGACATAGAATCAACGTAGAGCAAAAATGACTGGTCTATTTACTCTCCATTGTATTGGGCCGCAGATCTTTAAAACAACCTACCACTGCCTTATAATGAACTACTTCCACTCTCAGAGAACCTACTTGATAACTTTTATTAGCGTATTTCCGTAGAAAAGATGAGCAGTGGCTCTTATGGTGAGACTTAGGGTCGGGAGTGGTCAATGAGCACAGATCATGCTCAACAGTAGACGTTTTCGGGTGTCATTAATAACTTTATACATAACTAGGGGAAACCCTTGCGTGCTCCACACGCCAACACCGTTGGAACCTTCTGTACACGTAATCATGTTATGTTTTCTTTATAATAAATGTGTAGGATTAATAAATAATAACCCCAAAGTTAAGATGGTAAATAATGTTAAATTTCCAAATCTATTATTTCTTATATTATATAAAAGCAGTTAGTAATAATAAAGGTGAAAAGAACCAGCAAGACTCAGGTCTACACTTTAATAAAAACCTAACATAAAAGTTAGAAATACAAATAATTAACTAACTAATTATTTTTTACCTTCTTTAGTACGTCAATCTAATCCTTTGTTTAATTTGTTCTTCTCCTACGACCGCGGTTTCGGGCATTCGCCCATCTTCAGGTACTTCTACAATGACACAATAACACTAACACATACACATACAAATTTTTACTCCGTATTGGAGATCGTTGAAAGTTAAAAGTTTAAGTATTTTTCCTTATAGCGATGCTCACGCTAGGCTGGGCACTATGCTACTGACGTTAGTCCTTGCGTCCTTATTATCATGCTTTGCCATTAGACGTTGAGCCGTACTTTCTGTGCCAATAACATTGTCAAATATTATGTTGGATTGAAACGATTGTTGGTCATTTAGCAGATGTTGTGCTTTATTTTTTCTGGCATTGTATATCTCGTATTCTTCCAAAGCATTCATAATACGCCCCTTCTTACACACGTGTAATATGTTCATGTTAGTTTTAAAATCCGTGTATTTGTGTGCGTTACTGTATTATGTAAAACGAACTTACAATTACTTACTGTTATTGGCACAGAAAGTACGGCTCAACGTCTAATGGCAAAGCATGATAACAAGGACGCAAGGACTAACGTCAGTAGCATAGTGACCAGCCTAGCGTGAGCATCGCTATAAGGAAAAATAATTTAACTTTTAACTTTTAACGATCTCCAATACGGAGTAAAAACTTATATGTGTATTTATGTGTTAGTGTTATTGTGTCATTGTAGAAGTACCTGAAGATGGGCGAATACCCGAAACCGCGGTCGTAGGAGAAGAACAAATTAAACAAAGCACTAGATTGACATACTAAAGAAGGTAAAAAATAATGACTTAGTTAATTAATACACTAATCCGTAGGCTACAGCATGGAATTTAAACAAATAATTGCTTCATAGTTTGACATAAGCTGTTATATAGAGTTTATTGTGTTGCCTTGGGCTGTTTATTATAATGTTATATTTGTAATATTTGTCTTTAGTCCGTAATTGTAGAATGCAGCTACAGCGCTGTTTCGCAGAACACTGTCGGCTTCGTCAGGCTTGTACTAACACTAACACATACACGAACACATAACACTAACACACACAAAATCGGAGTAAAACTCGTCGTATAAATTTAATACAAATGTTTGTGGCTACATTATTACGTCGTTCATGTCAAGCTGCAGGTAGGACAATCTGCAAATATAAATATAGGATGTTATTCTGCATAGTTTGTTTTTTTACGCGACCTTATAGCTCGCTTGGTTCCCCCAAAATCGATCAAAACGTAAAATACCATAAAAGTACCCTCTTAAAAGCCACGTGGTTTACCGTGGGGTTGGCGTGCAAAGCACGCAATGTTTTGTGTATTGAAGACACTCCCAACATGCGGAATGGCGTGCGAAGCACGCAATGCATTGTGTATTGAAGATA
>JAGFPH010000567.1:128462-138989 GCA_018207615.1 Philaenus spumarius
AACTGGAGACATAAAAATGAAAACAAAAATTGTTTACCTCTTTATAATATTAATATAGATAAAGGTTGTACAATCCTATACCAACACAGTAAACACAATAATATGGTGGGGACGTTTTCAGGATGATATTGTGATGAAAGAAAAGGTTAAGTTATGGACAATAAAAGCATACGTTTTGGGGGTTTTAAGTAAAAATATAAATATAGGATATTATCACACATAAAAACATTTTTTTTGCGCGACCTTATAGCTAGCTTGGTTCCCCCAAAATCGATCAAAACGTAAAATACCGTAAAAGTACTCGTTTAAATCCACTAGGTTATTTTACCGTTGGTCAGCTTCTGTTAAGAGGCCGACAGCCGGGATGCAAACCACTGTGAGCGGTGCAAAGCGGTAAACAATCCAAAAGGTCGAAGTGCAAACTCACAAAGCGAGATTTTCCGCTGCGAGCGGAACGAAGAGGCGCTTGAGCCTGGATAGGAGGCTGAGATACAAACAAATTCTACTAATATGATTCGTACAAGCTGGGTGCTATTCAACATCTTCGTGAGTGGACCAAGATAGTTGGTTGAAACTGTAAAATCATATAAACTTGATTTTGGAAATTCGCTCAACTCATGTCAGCGGTTCAGCTGCGTGATGGAACTATCTATTTAGAATGATCTATTTAGATATTTCGTCTAGTAATGTGTCATAACTACCGTACTGTTCCTTATTGATCTACACCAGTTACTTAAATACATATGCGGAACAGCTGTTAGAAGGCAAGGTATTTTATATTAGGCGCGTGGAAGGAGATGCAATTCGGAAGTTTTGTAAGAAATTCGATTTAGAAAAAGAAAGGACTTTATCAATTACGCAGACTTATCTGTTTTCGATTTCATTTTGTAATACATTTCGGCGACTCAGATAGGTTTAGGTTGAATCAGTACATGTCAGTAAAGTGGCGCTGAGAAGTGATGTGGTGCATTGCAGAAGTAATCTATCCAGATTGCTTTCATTTCGTAGACTTATTCATCTTGGTAAGCAACGTAGACAGTGAAGTATAGAATGTTCTATACTTATTCTATACTTAGAATGTTGTATACTTATTTTATACTTAGAATGTCGTATACTTATACTATAGAATTTTCTATACTATTCTATACTTAGAATGTTCTATACGTATTATATACTTAGCATGTTCTATACTTATCCTACATTTAGAATGTTCTATACTCATTCGATACTTAGAATGTTCTATAACAATTCTATACTTAGAATGTACTATATTCATTCTATACTTAGAATTTTCTAGTTATTTTATGTGTTTTTGATGAGAGATGTATCCTCGTAACAATTACATTTGTGAGAAGCTAAGAAAGGAATTTTACTAACAAGCGATATTAATAAGTCCAACAGTTCAGTTATATCGGTTATAAAGTAGATGCTGTTCTTAAAAGATGAAATTAATAAGATAAGTTAAAATTTTAAATTTGGACGACGATGGAGCAAATACTATTTCAAAAAAGCAATACCACGTGTTGTAACAAGGATTTTAAACTAATGTAAATAAAGGTATTCCACTAAGAAATGATTCACCTTAAAAACTGACCATATTTAGTTACCATATTTGTATAGTTTGGAAATAGTTGTGACGTGAGTCTTGCTATGGGTTCCCCTTCGAGGAAATCTCCTTGTAGATATAGCTTTAGGCTCTCACAGGAGCTTCAATCCGTTGTCAGGAATATTGGGTGTGGAGAGGGTTCTTTGAATGAAGGCGACGAATCAGAAATGTCTTTATTCAAGAAACATTCCTATTCTCTGCTGCCCGAAATAATAACTAACTAAAACTAAACAAGGCAAAGGTAAGAATCACGGAGCACTGTTCCTAACAGACTCACTACAACGAAGTCTCAAGCTTCCCCTTCCTTCCCATCCCTTCTTTGTGTAAAACTCTTTCCTCAGCATAATTCTTGTGCAAAGCCAATTTAGCATGACCTCGTTCAATGTGCATCTATGCCTATTTAATACTATTAGTTACTATTATTGAAATTATTACTTCTTTGGGATAGTTGGGTAGCTATGTATACTTCTTTGGGCGCGTTAGGAAGTGGTTGGACTCCGGCTAGGGTATGAACTCTGGCTTAGCGTTACGTCACGCTGTACTCAACAAAGTATGTGCACCTCAACTGACGCAAAGCAGAAAAGAAAAAGTTGCGCTCGCACCGCGTAGATTAATATGTATAAAGTATTTTTCTGTATTCAACGGTTAGTTTGTGTATCTAGATATACATGTATTATGCACATTTTTTTAACTGGTAAATGAGGACAATTATTATAAGAATTATAAAACTGTAGACCTATTTGTTAAACTTTTGTATTTATGTTCATTATTAAGTAAGAAGTTATTAATATTATAGTAAAGAAATTAATAACCGAATATGTTTATATGTTATACGAAGATGTACGAATGTTTCCGAAGCTAAACGAATCTGTATTCTTTTATAAATGCATGCACTGATAAAAGGTTGTATTTATATTTATTTTATGTTTTAACTTCTGTCGGACAGTCCCGTTCGGACTGCCTATGTTTTTTTGTTTATTATTATTACTACAAGGTGTAGAGTGCCTGCCACGTAACTATCTGCAGTTCCAAGTAAAGATTAGACAAAAGTGAAATTTCAAATCATCTATACTTATATTATAAAGAGGTCAAATTTGTTTGTTTGTTTATATGTAGAGGGTAATCTCTGGAACTACTGAACCGATTGAAAACATTGTTTTATTAATATAAAGCTACACTATCCCTGAGTAACATAGGCTATAATTAATTTTGATAAAAACATTTTTTATTTCAATATTTGTAAATTTAGATGAACAAAAATCTTAGGTTAGGCCTAGACTGATGAATCATTAAATTAATTTACATTTATTACCATAGAAACCAATTAAATAAAGTAACAGATAATATAGCTGTTTGCTTCAATATTTCCATTAACAGCTGATTTCAAAATTTGAAGCAATTATTTTTGTATTTCTAGCTTTTAGGTTAGGGTTTTAAAGTGTAGACCTGAGCCTTGCTGGTTCTTTTAACCATTATTATAACTGCTGTTATAAAATATAAGAAATCATTTGGTTTGGACATTTAACATTATTTACCATCTTAGTTTTAAGGTTATTATTAATACTACACCTTTATTATAAATAAAACATAACATATGTTTTTACAAGGTTCCATTGGGGGTTGGTGTGTTAAAACAACTCCTAAAACAATTCATATTAATTATTATACTTTCTTTAAAGCTAGAAAGCTGAAATTTTTTACATTTATTTCTTACAACATACATAAAAAATGTATCATAGATTGACAGTTTTTCGCGTGCTGCTAAGGGGTGAAAATGTAGTAAAAATGTTGATTGTTATACTTTCCTTAAAGCTAGAGAATAACCCGTAATAAATTATGGAATTTTAAAATAAGAAACCACTATGTTACATCTTAATTAAAATAAATAAGACATATTAGAATTTAATAGTAGGGCCTATTTATATAAAATAACAAAATATCAATGAAAGGTATTGTAATGTACCTATAATTAAAAATCTGTGTTTTCAATGTTGTGTCATTCTTCTTCATTTATCAAGCCCTTTAAAAAAGAGGAATCACTTGATGGGGGTTTGTATTTAAGATTTTTTAATTACCCATCAACCCTCCATTTTGGGGTAAGGGGTGAAATGGTAGGTTACACCAAAATTCATTTCCCTTTGTCATATAAAGATATCCCGAAGCTAATTTATTTCTACTTGTTCCAAAGTTAAGAGGGGGGGGGGACTTTTTGGACACTCAGTATATATCATAGGTAGGGAGATATTATAATAGACTATTATTAGTACTTATGAAATAATGTTTCGTATCCTGTTGATTGGCCGAGACATTATCACATTTCTAAACTCAGAGCTTCCTTACTATCTAAAATCCCTTACATATATATCCATTATTCAATATTTCCGTAAAAATACTTTTATTTATTTTATCCTCCTCTATATTCTTTGGATTGGACTAACTCGAAGGAAACTTCCACTTCAGTAACTTCAGCTTCCTTATTTCGATCCCGTTTTTCTGCAAAGAAAATCTCTACTCTCGGACTTACGATGCAGTATAAGCCGTCATCTCAAGGACAGATATGTTTTCACAAAAGATTTCCCAACACAACCAACTCTTTTTCGTAGTGTATAGTAACAAATATATTGTTAAGTCTTTGTTGTGCACGGGTCAACATAGAGTTAAGCTTAAATACATTTACCCTCAGGTTGTATTAACGGTTGCGGGAAAGGTGTGTAGGCGACATTAAGTTGCACATTGTGATCACGAAATGAAACAGAAAATAAAGATAAAGTTTATGAGAAATGTAAAATCACGTGTTTATCTGACACTAATAAACGTCGTCTTCATATTGCATGAGCTCCGTAACTTTTTTCAGTTTTCATAAACATTATTTTCCTTCAAATTTATTAGGCTGAGATGGGCATTTTATGATATAACAAAAATAAATATGTGTTTTACAAGGACTTTTAAGTGTTAAATGAATTTATACTAGTAGTTCTGTGAACATAGACCTCACTCGTTGAAATAACAAATGTGGTTATGAGCTTAGGTTAAAAATAGTGTATCAGTAAGGAAGTAGAAGGATTAGCCAGTGAAACATTATTTTACAATTAATTAGTTTTTTCATTGTTTCTAGGGACACCGTACATAAAATGTCTCTAGGGGAGGTACCTTCAATATCCCCATTTTTTTTAAATATGTTTCTTTGGGTTTTTGTTCACACACACACAACACCACACTGACGTAGCGTAGGCAAGAGCAAGACAGCAACACTTCCTTAATAAAGTTACCAAACAGTTCTACTCTAAATACTGTGTGGTGCAACAAAGAAACAAAATGAATAAGAGAATGTAGTTGGTAAATGACTACAACTCAGTAAATGCGATGCAACGCCAATAGTGTTCCTTATCTCGGACTCTTTATCACGGCTCCCCTCCACAACTCACTCACAGTCACTGAGGCCACACTGACGTAGCGTAGGCAAGAGCAAGACAGCAACACTTCCTTAATAAAGTTACCAAACAGTTCTACTCTAAATACTGTGTGGTGCAACAAAGAAACAAAATGAATAAGAGAATTTAGTTGGTAAATGACTACAACTCAGTAAATGCGATGCAACGCCAATAGTGTTCCTTATCTCGGACTCTTTATCACGGCTCCCCTCCACAACTCACTCACAGTCACAGAGGCCACACTGACGTAGCGCAGGAAAGAGCAAGTCAGCATGTAGCTCTCTCTCTCTCTCTCTCTCACTCTCTATAAAATTATAAGGTATGAAGATATCTAAAGAATAAACGTACAAAAACATGGTTAAAATACAAAAAATTTAACGATTTTTAACAAATTTGAAGTTTGCGGCCATTTTGTGAGCTCACTTTTAGAGATATGGAAAAAAATAAAGAAAACAATTTTGTAGAACATAAAATATTCTATCAGCAAAATACTATTCGTTTTTCAATTCGACTTACGGTTAAGCCACAAACTGGCTTTGGAAAAAACCTTACACTGAGAGAAACGGTGCGGCTGCCATTTTTATTTTATTTAAGGGGCTAGAAATGAAAAATGGAAAAACCCGTATATAAACATCGCTCGGCCTAGGAATAAGGAACATTCATGCAAAAAGTCATGACAATTGGTCAAGGCGTTTGGCCGTAATCGTGAGACAGACAGACACACAGACGAAATGCCGAACAGTCGAGCTAAAACGAAGACCTACCTTCGCTCGGTCAAATAAAGTAAAATTGTTAACAATAACTATGTTACTAGTGAAAATCAAGAAAACGATGCAAAAGTAAATCAAATTGAATCTAATATCTCCCGTATTACCACATTTCCTAGATGTGATTCACTCACTCACGTATCACAAAATATCCTTATCCACAATGTGTACATATCAGAACATTAGGTAGGTTAATCAATTTGGGTGCTCGGTAAACTAATTTTGCCATACGGTCTAAAAAAGTATAAAATAATTTCTCGAACCCCTTATAAATTCTAATAAAAATTTGTGATTGTGAATCTTTAACAGTTATGAAAATACTTGTAAGATTACAATGGGCACGTGCAATACATAGTTTATTTAAAACTCATTGTATTTGTATCCTAGTCATTTTTGATTAAAATGATAGTTATGTCCGTCTGTGTGACTTCTTTGTAATTCAAGAAGTTTACTTAATTTACATAGATTGTAGTCTGACACGTTTCACAACTCGTTCCATCTTCAGATTATCGCTCTGTTGAGGTATAGTAGAGAATTTCTAGCATGAGCCATGACCTCGAGATGCGTAGTAGACTCGGAGTTAATTCGAGTTCGAGTGGTGGGGGGTCAGAGAGGCTCAGTCTATCGCCGAGCTCTGAACGTAGCATTTCGGTCTGTAAGTAATACAACACAAGGCTGTCGCGACAACAGTGATAGTATGTAGCGTGGTGTCCCTTCCCCTCCAGCGCATCGTAGAGGTCTTGCTAAGTCTGACGAACTATAGTTAATAAATTACAGTACAACATAACACATAAGAGTAACCTATGCTAAGTCTATCTCTGTACGCCACATTGTAGAAAAAAACCACTCGTCTTATTTTGAAACTAATTTCCAACCAATACATACATATTTGCAGGAAGAGCAAACAATTGGACGAGCTAGAGTAATATATCAAATATATAAAGCGCAGTCAAAACGTTCAGAACTTATGTTGAATGATCTAATGAACGATATATTCTATTTGTAGAATGAGTTTGCTAGGGAGATATGAAATGCAAACATTAAGTGGTACTGCAAGTCAGAGATGCCGCGCGTCCTCTGCAGATCCAAGTATTTGATGTTGGTGATGTATTGCGGTGGTATTATTTGTGTTTTATGCGCGTGTGTATGTGTTATGTTGTATGGTAATTTATTTTAATGTATTAACCCTAGAAGTGGCAGTGTTGAAAAGTTTTGAAATTTTTCCGTTTTTTGCGTTTTGCAAACATTTTTTCAAAAATTCGAAAAAAATACTGGGTAATTCTATCCCAATCCGAAACTGTTCCCTGGCTTTTTTTTAGAAAAAGGTCCAAAGAAATCATATATGCAATTAAAAATTGATTGATGTAAGTAAAATTGTAAAATTTATTAGCTCAAGAAACAAAACATCTTTAGTAACGAAAGGAAAAAGTTCAGCTTTAGGCCTACATAAAAAGTAGTAAACATTTTTTGTAATTTTTCAAAATGTACAAATGTTTTTTAGTTTAGTTCTAAATAGATCTGTATAAAAATATATATAAATTGCAAAATTCTTATTTTGAAAACACCAGTTTTTTATTCCTACTACAAGACTGCTAACAAAACTAGGCCTAGTTTGAATATTAATTTAAGAATATATGCTTTTCCCAAAAATGAAATATCATTACAACAAAGTGTAGAGAATAAATCAAAGAATTGAACTGTATAATTGTAAGTTATTATTTCATAAAAGTATTCACTTAGTTTTACTTGAATCGCTAAATTAGTTCAAACGAATTAAACCTCTCACGGACGCATCCGAAACATATCCTGCCGGCCTATACATTTGGACAACGCATTGCGAGATCGTGGGAACTCTGCGCATTGAATTCAACAAATGTCTGTATTTCCCAGGACTGTACGAATAAAATCGTAACAGTAAATGTGGGTTACTTTAAACTAAATGAAAGATTGAAGTTTTGTCTTCAAATCGATATAAACTTATCTATACAAATATATAGAATTGTAATAGATTTTTCGATTGCAAAATGTGCTTTCTCATTGGTTGAAAACTGTCCAACTGCAAAGGGTTTACAAAAAACTTAAAATTTTTGGAACTATAAGAGTGACGACTGATTGGAAGGCAGTTTTAGAAAGGTAAAATCTTAGAAAAGTGACAAAGTTGAGTAATTTCTTTGTGTTTTTTCGCGCGGCATTAGCTTTTTATAAAACCACAATTTTAAAACGATGATTACATATGTAAATATACGTTTTAGAAAGAAATTGTAACCACAAACATTAAAGTTTGAAACACTACCTTTCCTATGGTATTTGTTTTATTGAGATTGGATGATTTTTAGTGGGTGAAATAAATATTCAATAAAAGTTGTGTTGTCTAAAACGGGACAATTGTGCAAGTGGACAGGTTACGTCATCTGAGGTGTGGAGTTTGGGTGCGCAGTGGGTCTAGGCGTCAGTAAGGTGGCGGGGGAAGCGGCCGTCTTAGTTTGTGTCGGGTGTTGTTAGGCTCCTGTTTCCCCTACAATGCCTCTGTCAGTCCCCACGCGGCCTCAAACTACACACTTTTACAACCCCTCCCGCACTGCTCACGGCTCAGATGAAACCTGTCCATTTGTACAGTTGTGGGAATCTGAGACGACACACAGTTGTCGCTTCTAGGGTTAACTACCAGAACAGAGCGATAATCTAAAGATGGAACGAGTTCCGAAACGCGTTAATCCACAACTTATGTAAGTAAGTAAAGTAGTTAAATTACAAAAATGCTGGTTGAGGATGATGTGCAAACAAATTCTACTAATGTACAGTATTTCGTAAACGTAGGCAGCTATTCATCGCTTTCGTCAGTAGATAAATTTCCCAAGAATTAGGTTGAAACCTTAAAACATATACACTAATTTCGGAAATTCGCTCAATTCTCGTCAGCGGTTCAGTTGCGAGATCGAGTTATTAGTGAATTTCCACAGGAAAAATGAGCTATTGCAGTGTCCCTTATGATAAGACCTAAAGTCGTGGGTAGCAAATGAGCACCGGTCATGGTCCCAAGAACACGTTTTGAGGTGTCATTAAAATTAAAATCATATATATATATACGTATATATATATGTATTTATATATGTGTTTGCACTCTAGCGGCCGCATTTTAAGTCCGATTTGGTCTAAATTTGGTACACATGTTGGTTGTTTACGTCCCTCGGACGAGTTCGTTAGCTAAAAAAATCCAACAACTAGAAGCATTTTTTTAATCGGACGTATCTATTTTTTAGATTTTTCGTACGAAAATGAATTTTGTTATTCTGCACAGTTTGTTTTTTTTACGCGACCTCATAGCTCGCTTGGTTCATCCAAAATCGACCAAAACGTAAAATACCATAAAAGTACCCGGTTCAAAGCCACCGGACCAAGTGGTGGACTTCATCTTGGGGTCATCTACTCATCCGAGGCCGACGGACGAGTTTTTCCACTGCGAGTGTAACGAAGGAGCGCGTGAGTCCAAGCTGGAGGCTTAGGCGCAAACAAATTTCTTACACAGAGGCAGCTATGCAGCACCGCCCTGAGTAGACCTATTTCAAAAATTGTTGGTGGAAACCCTAAAACATAGACCCATAAACGTAATTTTGGAAATTTGCTCAACTCACGTCAGCGGTTCAGCTGCGTGGTCGAGTTATGTAAATAACCACGTGATGGCGTGCGAAGCACGGAATGTTTGTGTATTGAAAATACTAACAATATACGGAATGGCGTGCGAAGCACGCAATGCTTTGTCTATTGTAGATATTCCCAATATACGGAATGCCGTGCGAAGCATTTTGCTGCTATTCAGCACCGTCGTGAGTAGACCTACTGTATTTCCTAAATTGTTGGTTGAACATAGGCCTATAAACTTAATTTTGGAAATTTTCTCAACTCACGTCAGCGGTTCAGCTGCGTGATTGAGTTATTTAAGCATCCACTGTATACATAACAAGGTAAATAGTAGCAAAGGTAAATAGGTAAGACATAAAAGAGCTTATTCCAGAGGTTTGCTTTGTGCAGACCTTTTTAAGGGATTCAATCCGCATTGTGTACTAACAAGTTGTAGTAGCAGCTCATTGGGCTTCTACGTAGTACTTAGCTTTCTCTTCTTTTATATAAAATAAGGATCCGGAATGTACCCATCTTGTTAGTGGAAAAATAATTCCACAATATGGCTGCAGGAAATATCCACCGACTCGAATTGGTATGAAATAAATTTCATCTTACGTTATTGTACTGAACTAACTGACTACAGTAAATGTAAGTTTTCAAGTAAACTCTTTTTCGAATCTTGTATTTATAAATTACCATTCTGGTACCTTTGTCGTCCGGTACATTAAAGTCGTATTGAAACAATGTAGACCAGGCAGAGTCCTGAAAAATAAATACATTTTTGAATATAGCTACGATTTGGTTGCAGTTTTCTGCATCGTGTTCAGAAAAATAGCAGGAAAAATGTCTACATACGACCAGTTTCGGGAGAAATCGCAAATGCATCGCAGGTGCATAAAGTGCATCTAAAAGTGTATCATTTTTTTTAAATCTCTAAAAATGGATGAAAAACCGCGAAAATCGATACTCCAGAGGGTTTTGGGGGCGCTGATTTAATTTCTGACCATGCGAAATGCCTCCGGTGCACCGGGGGTTTCTGATGATGGGTGATAGGAGGACATTTGTGAAGTTGCAATAGAGACTTAGAAATGTCCTCTCGGGG
>JAGFPH010000567.1:160423-172049 GCA_018207615.1 Philaenus spumarius
AGAGGTATCACCAAGTAAACTATTTTAACACAACTTACAAAATTAGGGAGTTCAATGTCCATTTTAGAGGTATCACTGCTGATAGTTAGAGGTTTCCTTGCCTTGCTGTGAGAGGGTGCTGGTAGAGACCCTCCAGGACTAGATACGCCAGCACCCGAAACTTTTGCTTAAACTTTTTTGTGCACTTATAAGGTCGTGTAAAAATACAAAATGTTCAGTATAATATCATATATATATTTTTATATAAAACCCAAACAGGTATAATTATAGTACGAAAAGTCTCCAAAAAATTTACTTGAGGTAATAAAAGTGCTCACGGTTGTTACATTTTTCGATAAGGAACTAGTTCGAGCGACTTAGGAAACCGACGTGTGTACCAAATTTGGACTAAATCAGGCTTAAAATGCGGCCGTTAGAGTGCGAACTTATACATGTATAAAAGTTTTTAATGACCCCACAAACGTGTCCTGGGGACCATGATCGGTGCTCATTGATTACAGAATCACTGCAATAACTCATATTTCTTTTGGGAATTCGCCAATAAATTCTCATGATAATTTTTGTGAAATATTTTGTTTTGTAATCGAGCAATCGGAACGCGTGAAGAAGACTAATTATGTGACGTCATTATTAATACTTAACGTTAAGCCAAGCTTGTTGTATAGTTCAGTATCAACTTAACTTTCAATTACCCCCGATAATTAACGGCAGTCTACTTTCCCGCTTAGCGAACTAAATATAAATGAACTTACGAAAGTGTTTTACAAACTTGTAGTAAACTGAGTCGTTTAACATTTGAACTTTTTTTCTGGTGGATAAAGTTTTTAGCGAGCACTTTTAGAAGTTTTTGTTAAGAATTGATGCTTTTCATTAAGAGGTTTAACGATATCGGATCGCCACTTTGGAGAAGGAAAACTATTGCAAAACCTATCAGGACTGTATTCAGTAGAAGTTTGTTGGAAATAAAAGTCAATCTATACTTTTAGACGGATAAATATCGGCCGTTAAAGTGAATGTCAGTGGATTTGTTCAACGTGCTAGTAACTTTATGATTTGAAAATGTTAAAATTGCAAAATATAACATATACAGGGTGTTAAGAAAAAGGCTTTCAAGAATTCAGGGCGTGATTCCCCACATCAAAATAAGATGAAAAGTTCAAATAAACATAAGCTCAAAATGCTACGTTTTCTGTCTAACCGCCATTTTGTTTTTTTATAAAATAAATCATATCTAGAGAAATGTTTGACTGATTGAGTTAAAACTTGGCATGAAGTTTAACCTAACAATGATCTATCTCAAGAAAAATAACAGAATATATCCAATGATGCGTTTTAAAATGGCGGCTGTTAGACAATTTTAAACCTAGATTACTCAAAACCGTACATTTTAACGAAAAATTTCATGATGCATTTTTTGTAGCCCTTTTGATTCCTTATTGGCTGGTTTTACTGTGAAAACAATCGGATGAAGGATAATAGCTAAGTTAAAGATAATAACATCATATACAATATTGTTGTGTTTAATGTGTTGGTATAGGATGTCTGGTTGAGCAAACCAATTATTACACATAACTTAACTATTATCCTTCATCCGATTGTTTTGACAGCTACACCATCCTATATTGACTCAAAAGGGCTACAGAAAAGGTGTCTATACATTGTTTGTTAAAATGTACGGTTTTTGAGTCGTTTAGATTTGAAATTTTTCAAACAGCCGCCATTTTGAAACGCAAGATTGGATGTAATCGTTTATTTGTCTTAAGGTAGATCGTTATTAGGTTGAACTTCATGCAGAGTTTAAATTCAATCGGTCGAACGTTTCTCTAGATATAAATTATTTTGCACATAATACAAAATGGCGGATATCTGGGAAACGAAGCGTTTTCAGGGCCAAGTTTATATGAACTTTTTTTCTTATTTTGGGCCACGGAACAATATGCTGAAGTTTGAGTGCAGAGTTTTGTTACACCCTTTATATAGCTGTGGGCTTCACTACGGCAACTACCTTTAAAAACTTAACTAAGGTTTTATACAGGCTGTTTCAGGAAGAAACGAAGGTACTTTGAGGACGTTCTACTAGTAAAAATAAAGAAACAATCCATATAAACATAGGTTCTGAAATTTTTCGTTTTCAAACTATAGACCATTTCGATTGTTTTACAAAATACTAAATATCTTTGGATGTAATGAATATTATGAGCGCAAATTCTTTATACATATTTGGTATGACATCTTTTACCCGTGTTAAAAAACCAAAACGTTTTTCATAGACTTTCAAAATTTTGGCGTTTAAAATTTATAATGCAAAATATCTCGAAACCCGCTGACTTAACAAACAAATTTCAAGAAACAAAAAATGTCCTTTTTTAATGACAAACATAACTTTTTTTAAATTTCTGTACCTTAAAATATAACCGAGTTATAGGCTAAAAACTAAAAATGTTGTATATTAGGACAACTACCAACGTAACATATTTTAGTTTTTAGCCAATAATTCGGTTAATTTTTAAGTTACAAAAATAATTCAAAACCGTTATACTTGTCGTAAAAAAAGAAAATTTGTATTTCTTGAAATGTTTTTGAAAAGTTAGCGGTTTCCGAAATAGTTAAATTACAAATTTTTAACGGCCATTTTGAAAATAGGCTTGTAAGAAAAATGGCAGATAACTGGAAAATGAAGCATTGCCGAAAATATGTTTATATGGACTTTTTGGAACGAAGTTCCTTTACGCGTCTTACGGAAAATGTAACGCGTAACGAAATACCGTTATCGAAGTAGTTGCTATGGTAATGAATGTAAATACATTCAAGAAGAATGTGTTTTGGTTCATCAATTTAAGTTGGGTTCTGTCCGGTGTAGTTCGGATATTATCGTCAAGCGTTGGTATTTTTTAAAATTTATTTTGCGCGAGGTGTAAAAAATGTGCAGGCATATGCCCTGTTGGTACCGCACAACAGGGTTATGTGGGGATGGCCCTGTGCCGACCCACTAAAAATCTTACCTCTTTCTCTGCCCTTTATGACTGGTGACGGAATCACCATTAAGCATACTTCATCACCAATCAAGGGTCCGTCTTCAGCTTACCTCAGCTATTCTTCTTTCCTTCTAATGATTAAATTAATAAATTTTTCAATAATCTTCCATTTTTCTTCTTCTTCTTCTATCATCATAACCAGCAGGCTTTCCGGTGAGATCGTTGACCCAAGCTGTGTTTCCAGAACTTCTCTCTCTGTCTTCCATCGTACACATTGAAAGATGGTGTGTTCTGCGCTGTATTCTTCCGCCTCACAATACAGACAGCGGGCCTCTTCTGATCTCCGAAAGCGATGTAGGTACGCCCGAAAACATCCGTGTCCTGTCAGTGCCTGCGTCAGATAATAGCTCGACTCTCCATGTCGTCTATTTATCCATTCCTCGATGTTAGGAATCATTCTATATTTCCAACGACCAGATACATCCTCATCCCATCTTTCTTGCCACTTCCTGAGAAGTCTCCGTCTTGCAGTCAATTTTATATCAGCCATCGTCGCTGTTCCATCTTTCCTCTCGTCAAATACCTCGCTCCTTTCCCAGGCCAAAAGATCTACTGGGGGTATTCCAGCCACTACTATTACAGCTCCTTGGGAGACTGTCCTAAACGCCGCAGTGACTCTTAATGCTACTCGCCTCTGTACTGATAGCAACTTTCTCCTATGCACCTACTTGTTCATTGCTTCGCTCCAGGCCGGTGCTGCATATAATATTATGGAGTTTACCACACTAGCGAATAACCTTCTTTTCACCTCCCTAGGCCCTCCAACATTGGGCATCAAGCGTGAAAGGTTTCCAGCTACCGTGGCAGCCTTGTTTGCCACCAATCACGTGAGGTCCAAAAGAAAGCCACGGTCTACTTCAATCGTTGGTATTAACAATTTTATTAAAAGTGAGTTAAATTATCTGACAATTTTAATTTTGTATTGTAGATTCAAGAAATGGAAACTATGTGTATACAAACTTATAAAAGTATTAAGTTCTTTATAATACCGTGAAGGTTTATAAAGTTAATTAGCTTTTTACGAATTGCTGATATATATACAATATATAGTTTACCTTTATCAAGAATTGCTCCGACTACTGTATAAGGTAAACTATATATTGTATTTATAAAAGTAAGTTAATATAATTTTATATTTTGATACAAGTATTACTGTTTCTATACGTTTAATATTATTATAATAAAGGTGTAGGATTAATTATAACCTTAAAGTTAAGCTGGTAAACACAGTTAAATGTCCGTTAATTGTAAATACATTCAATAAAAATAAAAGTTTGGTTCATCAGCCTAACCTAAATTTAAATTACATTAGGGTTTGAAGAAAAGGTGTGATGAACTTTGTTCTTGACGGGAGTTCCACGACCGCACAAATGTTTTTCTTTATTTCCACCAGTAGAACACGTCCTGAAAGTTTCTCTGTTTCTTCCTGACGCACCCTGTATAAGCCTATCTGTATCTTGTAGTTATTTATATGAGCATACTAGCTGGTCCGATCCGGCATTGCACGGATGGACAAAATTTAAATGCATATTAACAAAAAAATATATCAATAAATATATTACACTATATATTTCTTATGTTTAGTAACTTTGACCCCCCAAACCCCCCTAAAATTTAGATTTTTTTTTAAAAAACCTTCTTAGGGAACACATAGGGCCCTAGAGGAAGCTACTATACCAAATTTCATTCCAATCCGTTCGGTGGTTTTTTAGTAAATTGTACCCCCCAAACCCCCTCTAAAATTTCGAATTTTTTAAAAACCTTTCTTAACGAGCACCTAGGGCCCTAGAGGAAGCTGCATACCAAATTTCATTCCAATCCGTTAGGTAGTTTTTGAGATTTCGTGATGAGTCACTGAGTGAGTGGTATTTGGATTTTATGTATATTTATAGATTTTCACAAACATGTAAATGTATATAGTCTAGACGCGTTTTCATTGTTTAACCGCTTTAGGTAATTACATTTTAAAATTTGATACTTTTGTTAGTAAATATTTCACCACTGAATAAAATCACGACGTTTAAAAATGAACACACTTATACAGGCTTAGTAATTACTTCATAATGGTTACATTTCTCGGTTACTGTTGTGCAAGAAAATAGGCCAAACCTTTTTTAGCCAGCTGTGTAATTATTAATAATAAATCAGCTGTTAGCTAATTTACAACTTTAAATACAAAATAAACACATTTAAAGTAATAAAATTACACATTCAACATTTTCGCGAATGAGAAGGATTAAGCTTGAAATTGCAAATATGTTATGTGTAATAATTGGTTTGTTCAACTCGGCATCCTATACCAACACAGTAAACACAACAATATTGTGTGTGCATTTGCTGTTATTAACAACATTTAATTTAACAACATCCTTCATCCGATTGTTTTGATAGTTACACCATCCAATAGAGAGCTACAAAAAGGTACTTTTTTTTGTTAAAATGTACGGTTTTAAGGTAATTTAGGTTTGACATTTTCAAACAGTCGCCATTTTGAAACGCATGATTGGATAAAATCGTTTATTTTACTTAAAATACATCACTGTTACGTATAACTTCATTTCAAGTTTGAACTCAGTAAAACCGTTCTCTAGATATGAATTATTTTGTAGAAAAAACAAAATGGCTGATATCTGGAAAACGACGCGTTTTGGGCCTGTGTTTATATGAACTTTGTTTGTTCTTAATTTGACCCATAGAACCATTCCCTGAAGTTTGGCACTTTACTTATAGGACACTCTGTATTGAAAACTAATCTTCCTTCATAGTCTTCTTGTAATTAGTTTGTACTTTATATAGTTTGTAATTTATATCTCACGTTTACAAACTACTAGCTGACCCGTACGGCGTTGCCCGTGTTGGTTGGTATTTTCAGTCTTTTTAACGTAATTGTATTCTTTTTAAGTGTTCAGTCAGTGAGTGGTATTTGGCTTATATATATATAGATCTGAAATAATAAAAGCACTATTGTCATAATAATAAAAGATCTGAAATTATGATTTTAGTAACGTCGATTCCCCCAAACCCCTCCTAAAATTTCGAAATTTTTCATACGCTTTCTTAGTGAGCACCTATGGCCCTAGAGGAAGCTACATACCAAATTGCATTCCAATCCGTTCGATAGCTTTGAAGAAATCGTGATTTAATAACTTTCATCCCCCCAAACCCCCTTAAAATTTCGATTTTTTAAAAACCCTTTCTTATCGAGCGCCTATGTCCCTAGAAGAAGCTACATACCAAATTTCATTCCAATCTGTTCGGTAATTTTGGAGAAATCGTGATTTAGTAATTTTTACCCCCCAAACCCTACTAAAATTTCCATTTTTTTTTTAAAACCCTTTTTTAGTGAACACTTATGGCCCTAGAGGAAGCTACATACCAAATTTCATTCCAATCCGTTCAGTAGTTTTGAAGAAATCGTGATTTAATAACTTTGATCCCCCCAAAGCCCCCTAAAATTTCGAATTTTTTCAAACCCTTTCTTAGTAAGCACCTATAGCCCTAGAGGAAGCTACATAGCAAATTTCATTCCAATCCGTTCGGTAGTTTTGAAGAAATCGTGATTTAATAATTTGGACCCCCAAAAACCCCCCCTAAAATTTAGAATTTTTTCATACTCTTTCTTAGTGAGCACCTATGGCCCTAGTCGAAGCTACATACCAAATTTCATTCCAATCCATTCGGTAGTTTTGAAGAAATCGAGATTTAATAACTTTGATCCCCCCAAACTCCCCTAAAATTTCGAATTTTTTCAAACCCTTTCTTAATAAGCACCTATAGCCCTAGAGGAAGCTACATAGCAAATTTCATTTCAATCCGTTAGGTAGTTTTTGAGAAATCGTGATGAGTGGGTCAGTGAGTGAGTGGTATTTCGCTTTTATAAATGTCCTTTTTTAAATCAGTTCTCGAAACTGATAAGTCAATAGTTCGTATTAAAAACGATACACTCTTATTTAAGTAGAGTTGTTGGTTAATACATAATATCAATGAATCTAGTTGCTAGTCTGACTGTATGGAACTATAATTATTCAGTTAATCGTGCCACTTCTCCTTTGCTGACGTGTCGACAAATTTGCATCCATAGTACGTTTACAACACACGTACACGGAGTGCTGATTAAATGCTGGACGTATCTGGAGAAATGTTGCCGTGGTGATTACCATATGACTGAATTAGTTGCACAAATCTGACAGTATTCACTGAATAGTTAGTAGTTACAAATTTACCAAGAGTACGTAGTGGTTGAAAAAGATTTTGTTTCTGGAAACTGAGATGCATCCAGTTTTTGTGCACACAATTAAATTGCATTCGGTGTACAATATAAAGAGATATTTGAAGCTACCTTCAATTCGATCCCCAAATTTCCTAATAAGGCAGGTACTCGACAAGCTGGTTTTCCCTTTCTCTAATTTAGTTAACTGTTTGCCCAACAGGAGCACTGATGTTTCTTTCAAAAGTGTTTGTGCGTTTGAAATCAGCTGCTCTTAAATGGTTAACAATAGAATTGCCAACACAAACAGCAAAGTTTTACTGTTGTACTTACTTAAGAAAATCTTCTTAACGAAGGAATCAATGTCGAAGTCATCAAAATTGCACCATAAACATCAATCTCAACTTTGGAATTGTATATTTTTTAACTTTGTTGAGATAATTTTGGTTGTAATAGAAGTTAAAATTATTAATTAATAGTTCATTTTATGAAAAATGTACTATTTAGCAAATTTCGAT
The DNA here is from genome assembly GCA_018207615.1 of Philaenus spumarius. Classification (NCBI taxonomy): domain Eukaryota; kingdom Metazoa; phylum Arthropoda; class Insecta; order Hemiptera; family Aphrophoridae; genus Philaenus; species Philaenus spumarius. Next base: position 168,184 of record JAGFPH010000567.1, read on the forward strand.
AGAAAAGATAAGCTATTGCATTGATTGGTTGTAATATATCTAATAATATAAAAGCCAAATACCACTCACTCACTCACTGACTGATCACAAAATCTCGACAACCAAAAGAACTAAGAAGATCCAAGGCCAGATTTACCATAGAATTGGCAGTCTTTTACCTTCTTCGCAGGAAACCCCATCATTTTTACAGATTTATTTTGTTGGTGATGATGAAAAAGAGTCAAAAATTAGATCCCAAGTTATTCCTAATTTAAATGCTAGCATAATTTTACAACTTCAAAAACTTTTACACAATCATAATCCTTATATAAGAGATTTTAAAACCGCAATGGAGAATGCTCCAAAAGGCGAGGAGTTTAAAGTTGTGATCAATGCAAAAAGAAAACCTCCATCTGAACATAAAGGCCGATATAATGCACCAACATCAAGTGAAGTGGCTTTGTTGATTGTTGGTCAGGAATTTGAAAAACGAGACATCGTTCTTCACAGTAGAAACTCTAAGTTGAAGCGAATCAGCGAGACACATCGTTTGTATGACACTTTACAATATCCACTGATTTTCTGTCGTGGAGAAGATGGCTACTCCATTAACATTCCCCAATTCGATCCAAATACAAAAACTCCTTTAAAGAAAACGGTTTCTGCTTCAGACTTTTATTCTTATCAGATTATGGAAAGAGAGGGCCAAGAAAATCATATTTTACTCTATCGCAGTCTTCTTAATCAATATTTGGTTGATGTATATGCTAAGATAGAGACAGAAAGACTTAATTTTATTAGATACAACCAAAGTAAACTGCGTACGGAAGAGTACATACACCTTCGGGACGCTGTACGCAAAGGAGATGGACAAATTAATGATGTGGGTAAATTGGTGGTGCTACCTTCAACTTTTACAGGAGGGCCCCGTTATATGCACGAAAGAACACAGGACGCCATGACATATGTACGTCATTATGGTCGTCCTGATCTTTTTATAACGTTCACATGCAACCCAAAGTGGGCAGATATACAAGAAGCATTAATTGGTACACAACGGGCTCAAGATAGACACGATATCATTGCAAGAGTTTTCCACATAAAACTAAAAAAAATGATACATCTCTTGACTAAAGGCTGTATTTTTGGGGAAAGTAGGTGTTTCATGTACACAGTGGAGTGGCAAAAACGGGGATTACCTCACGCCCACATTTTACTATGGCTTAAAGACAAAATCATGCCTTCACAAATCGACAGCATTATAAGTGCTGAGATTCCTGATCGAAACCATGATCAAGCTCTTTATGAAGTAATTAAGTCAACAATGATTCATGGACCATGTGGAAATATGAACAGAAAATCACCATGTATGAATAGCGGAAATTGTAATAAGATGTACCCACGTCCATTATGCAAGGAGACTTTAACTGCTGATGATGGCTATCCCCTGTACCGTAGACGATCTCAGTCTGATGGTGGCCATACAGTTAATATTAACGGAATAGACCTTGATAATCGGTGGGTAATTCCGTACAACCCCATTCTGTCCCGAACATTTATTGCTCACATTAATGTTGAGTTATGCAATTCTGTTAAGTCTATTAAATATATCTGCAAATATGTTAACAAGGGAAGTGATCAAGCAACATTTGGTGTAGAAAATGAATGGGATGAAGTAACCAATTACGAAACAGGGCGCTATATTAGCAGTTCAGAAGCTGCATGGAGAATATTATGCTTCGCAATTCATGAAAGGTATCCACCAGTTATGCACCTAGCTGTCCATCTCGAGAACGGTCAAAGGGTTTATTTTACCCCTGATACTGTTGTAGATAAAGTACAAAATCCACCAAAAACTACTCTCTTAGCATTTTTTGAACTTTGTAAAAAAGATGATTTTGCAAGAAATCTTTTATATAGTGAGGTGCCGGCACACTATGTTTGGAAAAATAAAACGTTTACTCGAAGGAAACAAGGTAAACCAGTTCCTGGTCATGAAGGAATCAAACGTGATGATATGATTGGTCGAGTGTACACCGTTCATCCAAACAATGCAGAGTGTTATTACTTACGCCTCCTGCTACACGAAGTTCGAGGACCTACTTGCTTCAATGACCTTAAAACCGTGTCAGGTGTTGTGCATCCCACTTATCAGTCTGCTTGCCGAGCACTAGGTCTGTTGGAGGATGACAGTCACTGGCAACATACTTTGGAAGAAGCCGCCATTTGTGACTCACCTTACAAACTAAGACAATTATTTGCAGTTATGCTGGTATTTTGTCAATTGTCTGATCCATTAAGACTTTGGAAAAACCACAAGGACAGCTTTTCTGAAGATATAAAAAGGCAGATGGAGACAGAGTTTCAAGAAGTTGAAATTAATTACTCTAAAAGTATTATTTACAACAAATGTTTAGCACTTTTAGAAGATATAGTATTTTCAATGTCAAACCAAACACTCCAAAAGTATGGCCTTCCATCACCATCTAATGACCTAAACGTCATAAGTGTCAATCGTGAATACCTCAAGGAAATTTCCTACAACACAGAGAAACTTTCTAATTTTGTTAATGAAAACCTAACTAAACTGAATACTGAACAAAAATATGTATATGAAGAGATCAAAAATAGCATAACTTCAAATAATGGAAGACTTTTCTTTCTCGATGCCCCAGGTGGGACAGGAAAAACCTTTTTAATAAATCTGTTACTTGCAACGGTTAGGAGAGACAAAAACATAGCCATTTCCGTAGCATCATCAGGTATAGCTGCAACTTTATTACACGGTGGAAAAACCGCACATTCCGCTTTTAAATTGCCTTTAAACTTAAACTCCTATGATAGTCCACTCTGTAATATTTCAAAACATTGTGATACAGCTCAAGTCCTTAAAGACTGCAAATTGATTATATGGGATGAATGCACTATGTCACACAAGAGAGGAGTAGAAGCCTTGGATAGAACGCTGCAAGACATTCGGAATAGTAAATGTATGATGGGTGGTATGACAGTACTACTCGCCGGGGACTTCCGGCAAACTCTACCAATTGTTCCACGTGGCACGCGTGCTGACGAAGTAAATGCCTGCCTCAAAACCTCATACCTGTGGCCAAAAATTACAGTTTTATCTTTAAAAATTAATATGAGAGTTCATCTCAAAGGCAACAATAAAGCTGAAGAATTCTCCAAATTACTTCTTGAAATTGGCAATGGAATGTTAGCTGAAGAAGATGGCAAAGTAAATATTCCACAAAACTTATGTAAATTTGTCAGTGATTTGAAAATGTTGTGTGAAAATATTTATCCTGGTTTGAGCGAGTCTAAATTAAAAGATACAAATTGGTTAATGGAAAGATCAATTCTCACCCCTAAGAATGACACAGCCACAATCATAAATGATGTTTTATTAGATAAACTCCCTACCAAGAAATTTAAATACAAGTCTATTGACTCTATGGTGGAGTAATATAGGCTAGTTGATTGAATAAACTTAGAACAGAAAATCTCAAAACTAATACTTTATTAACTCAAACGCGTGTTAACCCAAAGACGCCATCTTCAGCTAGAATAGTCAAACTATAACTAATCTTACAGTGCTTCATTCCCCGTATTTATACACAATTCAAAGGGGCGTAGCTTAAGCCTACTTTACATTAGTGGGGGGTTACCAATTGCCTTGCCTTATTATAACTAGCCTAACAATAACTATATAACTAAAAACCAGTTACTAACGTAATAATAATCTCATACAATACAATAATTTATTTATTAATATAGGCTAGAATTAATGTTCATTTAAGGGTTGAAACAACCCCTAAAACAATAAATAATAATTGTTAAACTTTCCTTAAAGCTAGAGAATAAACCCTTCATAAAAAAAATAATAA
>JAGFPH010000567.1:189533-201630 GCA_018207615.1 Philaenus spumarius
ACTTTTTTCATTATTTTCACCAGTAGAACACGTCCTGCAATTCTTTCCGTTTCTTCCTGATACACCCTGTATACAGTATATGTGTGTGTGTGTTCGCTAATGGCTGCATTTTAATTCCGATTCGGTCCAAATTTGGTACACACGGTGGTCGTCTAAGTCGCTAGGACAAGTTCGTTAGAAAAAAAATAATAAAAAAAAAATTTAACAACGGAAGCACGGTTTTTGAATGGAAGTGACTATTAGTTTAGATTTTTCGTACCCGAATGAAAAGTTTTTATTGGTTTTTCTCAACAAATAAATGTATAATATTATTCTGCACATTTTGTTGTTTTTACACGACCTTACAGCTCGCTCGGTTCCCCCGAAATCGATCAAAACATAAAATACCATGCAAGTACCCGGTTCAATTCCACGTGAGGGTATCTTCAGATCCGAGGCCTTCGGTCGAGTTTGTACGCTGCGAGCGGAGCGAAGCGGAAGGCGTGGGTGCAAACAAACTCAACTAATGTACTTTGTACACCTAGTAGCTATTCACCGCCTGAACAATTTCCCAAATTGTTGGTTGAAACCATAAAACATTGGCTATAAATTTAATTTTGGAAATTCGCTAAACTTACGTCAGAGGTTCAGCTGCGTGATTAAATTATTACATTCTGAAAATAGATTTTCCTGAATAAAAGTTCGGTTTCAAGTAATTTATAAATGAAACCCTTTATGTGTACGACATCAGCCTACACAATTAAATAACTTTCATTTCTTTGTAAATTCTCAGTGCTAAACTTGTGTATGTTTTTCCATCGATGGTTCTTGTGTGTTCTAGTTTTCATCAGAACTCATCTATATTTCATATTAAGAAATATCGTTGTACAACTCACTTCTTGCTGCACCCATTTACAGTCTGAACGTGTACACGCTTTGCTGACTGCTTCAAAAAGATACCAACAATATTGCAACAACACTTTGCCGCTGAAACGAAATTCAGATCACGTTCCGTCTGTCAGCAGATATACATGTTGTACTTCCCCGACTGTAAATAAAATATTATATCGATGTTAAGATTCAAATGTATAGCTAACTTGAAAATACCAATATGAAAGTAGAAAAAGTGAGACAGCAACTTATTATATAAATTCTTTATTTTAGGAATCGTTGATAAATGTGAAATTTTCCTTCTGGAACTGTCAAATAAGTCCAGCATAGTGCATAATATCTACAAAAACATTTACAATAGATATACAAACACTAAACGTTAACAAATATTTATAAATAGATTGGCACACACTATAATGTAAAGAGGAAGTGTTAATTAAAATTTATGTTTTGGCGTTTGCAAGCATTTTTTCAAAAATTCGCCAAATATAGTATAGTTATACCCCAATCCAAGAGTGTTCATTAGTTTTTTTGTAGAAGAAGGTTCAAAGAATTCATATATGACAGTAAAAGATGTATTGGTGTAAAATTTAAAAAAGTTATTAGCTCAAGAAACAAAAAAATGTTCAGTAACGAAAGGAAAAGGTCCAACTTTAGGAATACATAAAAAGTAGTAAAAATTTTTTGTAATTTTTTTTCAAAATTAACAAATGTTTTGTAATTTAGTTCTAAATAGAACTGTGTAAAAACATTAATTAATTTCAAATTTCTTATTTTGAAAACACCAGTTTTCATATTCTTACTACAAGACTACTAACAAAACTAGGCTTAGTTTGAATAGTAATTTAGGAATATATGCTTTGCAAAAAAATGAAATATTATTATGACAAAGTGTAGAGAATAAATCAAAGAATTGAACTGTATACTTGTAAATTATTATTTCATAAAAGTATTTTTTACTTGAATCACAAAATTGTATCAAACAAAATAGGATTAAACCTCTCACGGACGCATCCTAAACATATCCTGCCGGCCTATACAGTTGGACAACACAGATCGTGGGAACTTTGCGTATTGAATTCAAGAAATGTCTGTATATCCCACGACTGTTCGAATAAAATCGTAACAGTAAATGTGGTTTACTTTACACGAAACGAAAGATTGAAGTTTTGTCTTCAAATCGATACAAACATATCTATACGAATATATCGAATTGTAATAGATATTTCGATTGCAAAATGGCTTTCTCATTTTTTGAAAACTGTCCAATTGCAAAGGTTTACAGAAAACTTTATACTTTCGAAACTACTAGAGTGACGACTGATTGGAAGGCAGTTTTAGAAATTGAAAATCTTGACGAAACCAAAGGTATCTTTATATTATTTTCAACACAATTTTGTCGAGCGATATTGAGCCTTAGAGAAGTGACAAAGTTGAGTAATTTCTTTGTGTTTGTTTTAGATAACTGCAATTTTAAAACGATAATTACATTATATGTAAGTACGTTTTACAAAACATGTGTAAATAAAAAGGTAAAGATTGAAACATTTCCTTTCTAATGGTTTTTGTTTTGTTGAGATTGGATGATTTTTAGTTTCTGAAATGTTCGATACAATCAGCCGATACAAAAGTTCTGTCTCAGCATTGAGTGATTACACAGGTGTGTAGGGGCTGGCTTTGAGGGTAAAAAAAAAACAACAACAAAAAACACAAAACATACAAATAATTATTTACAAAATACAGAAATAATTAGATTAGACTAAATTTGTAACTTCTTATCGAGTTTCCACAGGAGACGCTGCAGTGACGCTTATTGTGAGACCTAAGGTCGGAACTAGTAAATGAGCATTGATCATGGTCCCCAGAACACGTTTTGGGGTGTCATTAAACATTTTATATATATATGTGTGTTCGCACTCTCCGACAGGCACATTTCAATTCCGATTTCGTTCAACGATTTGCTAACGATTTCGTTAGCAATCAAATCGAACAACCGGAAGCACGATTTTTGACCGGAAGTAACTATTTTTTAGATTTTTCGTAGCTGAATGAAACTTTTTGGGGTTTTTATTTAAACAAATAAATGTGAAATATTATTCTGCACATTTTTTTTACATGATCTTAAAACTCGCTTGGTTCCCCCAAAATCGATAAAAACGTAAAATACTATAAAAGTACCCGGTTGAAAGCCACGTGAGGATTTTACCTAGGGGGCGTCTTCTAAAGCCGAGTTTACGCTGCGAGCGAAGCAGTCAATAATCCGAGGCAACCAGGTAGAGGTGCAAACTGTTTTGTTGAGAGTAGAACGATGGAACGCGTGAGTTTATTCTACTAATATATTTCATACACACAGGGCATTCAGCGCCTTTGTGAGTAGATCAATTTTCCAAATAGTTGGTTGAATCCCTAAAACATAAAAAATTCATTTTGGAAATTCGTTTAACTCACGTCAGAGGTTCAGGCTGCGTGGTCGAATTATTTTAACACTACAGGATGTAATCTTTTCTAAAACATTATGTAAACAGTTAAATATCTTTAATGCACATTCTCTTCGATTCCCCGTTACTACCTTTAGGGTGCGCAATATCACTCGAGTAAAAGCATCGAATCCAGTGAGTGGAGCCAACATCGAGAATACTGGCCTACGATATTACATTGGTAAAGCGCTCGAGCACGACTAGATTGTCGCTTGTATAATTGTATTTGGATAACCTAATTATTCATTAGGTATTCATTTATTATTCATGATCTATGCTTGCATATGTTACCGGCAAAGTACGAAATCAGGCATTATATAGAATGACTAGGCATTATATACAATGCCTAAACCGGGGCAGGTAAAGTATGAAATATCGCGCATTATATACTTTGCCTAGTCATTCTATATAATGCCCGCAGGCGCATCAGGCAAAGTATGAAAACACTGTTTCACATCTCAACATGTTTACTTCCCCACCCCTCCCGGCCCTCTCCCCGCCCCTCGCCCCTCCCGGCCCTCTCCCCGCCCCTCCCGGCCCTAACCCCACGCCTAACCTCCGGACTCTTCCCATGCCTAACCTCAGTTCCAACGCTACTGCTAACCTAACCTAACCTAACCTAACCTAACCTATTTTCAACTCATAATTTGAATATTTCTTTGATTTTGTATAATAAACAACTTTGATATTGTATAATAAACAATGTTCTGAACAATATTTCCCTATTTCATACTTTGCCCACTGACCCTTTCGGCATTCTATAAAATGCCTAGTCACTATATACAATGCCTAGGCAAAGTGCTGAAATTAATGTAATTTTTATTCCACTTCACACTTTGCCCAAAACCGCTAGTCATTGTATAGAATGTGTAGGCATTCTATACAATGCCTGGATTTCGTACTTTGCCGGTAACATATGTATTATTGTTTTTTACTATTGCCGGTCTTATTTTTGGCACCCGCCACGTGCGAACGACATTTAAATTTTCGGAAAGCTCCAATGTATTGTTAGTAGGTAAAAGAATTCGCCCAGATGTATTACAGCTACCAAGGGACTTGATTGAATATCATTCATGTTTTTCGTCCAGTTTATAAGCAAATATCTATATTTAAAAAAATTTAAATGCGCGTTTGTTCAAAATCGATAATCTCCAAAAGTTCATGCTTTGAAATTTTTACACAAACTTTCCTTTGAATACAAGCGTGTTATTATATAAGTTTTGAAAACCTGCAGCATCTATTGAAGATAAAAACAACAAAAATAGCCTATAGTCAATATTTAACAAAAATGTAAGCGCCATTACATTATGTTTATTGACTATAATAATAACAGTAGTCAGCTGTTTTCTATAATATTTTCATTATCAGCTGATTTCAAACTTAAAACAATCATTTGTATATCTAACATTTAAGAAAGGTTTTTGTGAACAAAGCCAACTGTTGAAGTAAAAACAACACACACTATCTGTACTAAAATTATAAAGAGGTAATATTTTTTGTATGTAGGGAGTAATCTCTGGAATTACTGAACCAATTGAAATGTTTTTAAATAAAAATCCACTCTATCCATGCGTAACATACGCTAGAATTAATATTGATAAAAACATTATTTACTTCAATATTTGTAAATTTAGTCGGAACAAATTCACAGGTTCAAGTTGGGCGTTAAACCCATAGCGTCTAACAGCTGTAATACCAATAAATAAGCAACACTATGAAAAACTAAAACACGAAAAAAATGAAACTTATATCATTCGAAACGTACAGTGAAAAGATGCGCACAAAAACAGAAATGATGTGTGTATGTTGCTGTTAAGGCAGGTAAAATAAATTAAACATAATTTTAGGTTAGGCCTAGACTGAGATGATGAACCAACACATAATCTTGAATGTATTTACATTCATTACCATAGCAACCAATTGAATTTAGATAAAACAGTTGATTCGGATGTCCAGCTTATAGATGGATTTATTAGACGGCGACCTGCGCGGAAAATCTTGCTCATGTAGGAGAGGTAGGTGAAGGTTCCCCACCATCGCGCACCTTGTGCGCCGACGCAACCCCATCCCCCAGTCATATCCTCTTTTCAGATCTCAGCAGCAAATACGAGGTGCGCGGTGGTGGGGAACCTTCACCTACCTTTCCTACATGAGCAAGATCTTCCGCGCAGGTCGCCGTCTAATAAATCCATCTATAGTACAAAATAATATTTTAAGTTAGACCTAGACTGAACCAACACATGTTTCAGCACTGAGAGACCAATAAAAACTTGAGTTAAGGAATTTAAAAGTAAGAAACAACTATGTTACATCCTTATTAAAAATAAATAAGACGTTATAATTTATTGATAATATACGGTAATTGATAGTGAGTAACCAATATTAACAGCTGATTTCAAAATATGAAACAATTATTACATAATTATAACTGCTGTTGTAAAATATACGAAATAATTTATTTTGAACATTTAACATTATTTACCATCTGAGTTTTGAGGTTATTATTAATTCTACACCTTTATTAGCGAATTTACATACGAAAAATGAGCTATTGCAGTGGCCTTTATGGTAAGACCCTAGGTCGGGAGTAGCAAATGAGCACCGATCATGGTCCAAAAATCATGATGCTACATATATATATGTATATATGTGTTCACACTCTAGCGGCCGCATTTTAAGTCCGATTTGGTCCAAATTTGGTACACGTGTTGGTTGTCTATGTCGCTCGCACGAGTTCGTTAGCCAAAAAAAAAAAAACCAACAACCCAACAATCGGAAGTATTTATTTTTTGAGATTTTACTACGAGAATGAAACTTATTAGACTTTTTTCTAAAAATATAAATACAGGATGTTATTCTGCACATTTTTTTTACGCGACCTTATAGCTCGCTTGGTTCCACCAAAATCGAACAAAACGTAAAATAAAATAAAAGTACCCGGTTCGAAGCCAAGTGGTACAAACTCGCAAAGCCACTAGGAGGAAACAAATTCTACTAATATATTGCTTTCACAGAGACAGCTGTTCAACGCCTTCGTGAGTAGACCTATTTCCCAAATTGTTGGTTAAAACCCTAAAACATAGGCATATGAACTTAACATTGGAAATTTCCTCAACTCACGTCAGTGGTCCAGCAGCGTGGTCGAATTATTATAAAGTAAACATAACACAAAATGTATTAGAAAGTTCCATTTTGGGTTGGCGTGCAGAGCACGCAGACTTCTCTCCTAATCTTTGATAAAAACGTATAATTAAAAATGTTTGTCACACATGAATTATAATTTAGATGTTCACACACGATTTCCTGCAAATTACAAAAGATTATCTTCAAAATTCGATGAAAGATAAGTTATATTGAAGACGGCTGTATGGTCCTGGTATTGCACTCATTTGGTACCGGTTTTCATTTGCTTCGACGAGAGTCATCGCGGGGGTTGGCGAGCGAAGTGAGCAGGGGGCGGAACCCTCTAGTAATTAATAATTTGTGTATTGAGATTTTTGGAATATTTTAAACGTTTTTACCATTTTTGCAAAACACATAAATACTGATGTGAAGGCTACATTAGCAATATTTTACTATACATTAAATTACCTCATTTTATTCAATCTAATAAAATAATGATAATTTAAATTATAGGTTAGCAAATAATGAATTAGACAATATTTAAAAACGAAGTTATTAATTTTATTAAAACTGTAACCTATTTATTTTTAAATTGGGAGGCAGCATAGTATCTCCGTAAAGCTGTATCAAGAAAAAAAAGAAAACACTGATTTTGAGTTTGACTTTTTACTTTATATATTACGTATGTCTGTATTTACTATTCCAGATTTTTTTATTAGTACAGAATATATAGAATTTTTGAAAATTTATGAATTTATTCTACTTTTTTCCTTAGAAAATTTTGTAAAGTCTTCTTCTTTTCATAAAAGATGATGCATATGCCCCCTCCCCCCACAGCCACTCGAGATGAGATCAGCGCCCCCAAAAACCCTCTCGTACAGATTTTCATCCATTTTTAAGGTTTCAAAAAAGTATGCACTTTTAATGCAGTTTATGCACTCGTGACGCATTTCCGCTTTCTCCCGAAACTGGTCGTATGTAGACTTTTTCCTAGTATTTTTCTGAACTCAATGCATGAAACTGCATCCGAATCGAAGCTGCAGGCAAAAACTTATTTATTTTTCAGTTCTCGGCCTGGTCAATCTAAGTTCTTATATAGTTATTATTGCATTTATTGCCCAGCAAATCTGAGCTTTCAAAAATTAAATAGTTTTTGGAACTAAATCATAACAATTTAAATAAACCTAACTACAAAAGGTGTGTAAGTTAAAAGCTGTATAGTTTGTATCGGTGAGAGTTTAGACATTTGTTGTGTCCGATCAAACGATCCAAATGAACAGTTCCTACTCCGAATCTTTTGGACGAGTTGGTCAAAATTCATCTTTTCTGCCTACCACATTGTATTCATACTAAAAGAAAGCTGTGACAAGTCGGATGCAGTATTCTCATCCCTACACTCAAGGTTGCTTCATATTGTTGTTATTGCATTTATTGCCCAGCGAAGCTGAGGTTTCAAAAATTCAAGTAATTTCAAAAAAGTTTCATTACAGCGTAACCAACTGCAGAGGGTACATTAGTAGCTGTATAGCTTTTATCAGCGAGAGTTTAAACATTCCTTGTGTCCGATTCAAATAATCGAAATGAACAGTTCCCACACCGATTCTTTTAACGAGCTGATCAAATGATTCAATTCATCTAGCAGAATCGGTTATATTGCACTTTTCGTTCGTGATTATACTAAAAGTATTTGAGGCAATGTATTTTGGTATTATTTCGTCAGCGATAGTTCTTCAATTCTCTCCCCGCTATACCGTGACGTGATTTGAGTTGTACATCTGCATTTTAGTTATTTTTTTTATTATTTCGAACGAAAAAATAAGAAAACAATAGTGATGTGTGAACTTTTCAGGAATCTTTTTATCGCTGAATTTGTGTCGATAAATCGGTTTAATAAATTTTAAAGAAGAAAATACGTTTTTTGCAATTTCGTTTCAACCTTAAATAATAACTAATAATAAAATAACAGTTTTAATTAATAACTTCGTTTTTAAATTCATTATTTGCTAACCTATAATTTAAATCTATACATAATTAATTTGCTAGGGGTTATTTTGTGAGTAGAACTCCTCCTAGAGTTTTTAACCGATTTTGATGTTTTTGGTGTCATTTTACAGAGCTCACTCTGAAGTTGTGCTTCCCTTAAAATGAGCTCAATGTATGTTAAGGGCTTCGCCCCAGTGGCCCTCAAAGTTGCCATGTTAATCTTATGGAAGGTCAATCTTAAGGAAGAAGAAGAAAGATTTCTTTTGATTTTATCAGGGGCACAAAAAACAGCTGTTCGTATGAAAAGCTTAAAACAGCTGATTTTGATCAACAACTGATTTGGATCAAAAACTGAATATAATTTTAGGTTAGGTAAATCAAGCAATAGCGAAGCATTGCCATGTCCACTAGTTATAATTATTTTATTAGATTGAATGAAATGAGGTAATTTAATGTAGCTCACTAGTAAAATATTGCTAATGTAGCCTTCACATCAGTATTTATGCGTTTTGCAAAAATGGTAAAAACGTTTAAAATATTCCAAAAATCTCAATATACAAATTATTAATTAATAGAGGGCTCCGCCCCTTGCTCGCTTCGCTTGCCAACCCCCGCGATGACTCGAGTCGAAGCAAATGAAAACCGGTTATTTTATATAAATAGGCCCTACTATTAAAATCTAATATGTCTTATTTATTTTAATTACGTTGTAACATAGTTTTTCATTATTTTTAAATTACTTAATTTATTAAGGGTTTATTCTCTAGCTTTAAGGAAAGTGTAACATTCAACATTTTTAATACATTTTCACTCCTCGGCAGCACGCTACAAAATGTCAATCTATGATATTTTTTTTATGTACGTTGTAAGAAATAAATGTACAAATTTTCAGCTCACAAACTTTAAGGAAAATGTAACAATTAATTTTTACTGTTTTAGGGGCTGTTATAAAATTTTGACCCCTTAGCAACATGCGACAAAATGCAAATCTAGTTTACTTTTAGTAAGAAATAAATGTAAAAAATTTCAGCTCTCTAGCTTTAAGGAAAGTATAAAAATTAATATTATTCCTAATTGCTTTAGGGGTTGTTTTAGCACTTAAATCAAAATTAATTCTAGACTATGTTACTCAAGGATAGCGTTGTTTTTATTAGTAAAACTATATTTTCAATCGGTTCAGTAGTTCCAGAGATAAACATACAAATAAACAAACAAAATTTTACCTTTTATAATATTATTAATAATAACCAAAAGGCTAAGATTGTAAATAATGTTAAATGTTCAAATCAAATTATTTCGTATATTTTATAACTACAGTTATAATAAAGGTTAAAATAACCAGCAAGGCTCAGGTATACACTTTAATAATAAAAACCTAACCTAAATTTAGAAATTTGAATAATTGCTTCAAAGTTTGAAATCAGCTGTTAATGGAAATATCGGAGCAAACAGCTGTTTTATATGTTATTTTATTCAATTGGTTGCTATGGTAATAATGTAAATTAATACATGTGACGATTCATCAGTCTAGGCCTAACCTAAGATTTTTTCCGACTAAATTATGAAATATTGAAATATTGAAAGGCTTTTATCAAATTCAATTCTAGCCCATGTTACTCAGGGATAGCGTGGCTTTTTATTATTAAAACTATTTTTTCAATTCGAATTTTACCTCTTTATAATATTAGTATAGATAATTTCATTTCACCGTTCCTCGTAATAAAGTGAGACACATATAACTGCTTTGTTACAAATGTTCAAAAGGTAAATAAACATTTAAAAGTATTGAAACAGTTCAAAATAGTCGCTCTTCTGTAAGAACAAGAACGTCTAGGACGAAGAAGGCCTGGGAATAATAAACAAAAGTTACAAAATAATCGTCAGTAACAGATAACTCCTACAACCGTTTCTCTCATCTCTCTAGATAGAACGAAAACTTCTTTACAAACTAACCACAGAGTACATAAAGTTAAAAGCTCTATAGCACGATGAACAGTTCGCAAACTTAGTTGGTCAATTCGTCTTTTCTGCCTATCGCATTGTATTCATACTAAAAGAAGCTGTGACAAGTGCGGATATTCTCAACCCTACAATCAAAGTTGCTTATACTGTTATTATTGCCTAGCAAAGCTGAGCTTTCAGAAATTAAATCATGTGGACCAATATTAAAATTATTTTAAATAAACCACAGAGAGTACATAGGTTAAAAGCTATATAGTTTGTATCCGTGAGGATTTAGACATTTGTTGTGTCCGATTTAAACAATAGAAATGAACAGTTCCCCCACCGATTCTTTTGAACGGTTGATCAGTTCATATTTTCTGCCTGTCACATTTTATTCATACGATAAGCCCCCATACACTTCAAGCATGTTGCGCAAACATTCAAAACAACTTTCAGTTTATTTAGTGAAATTGTCGGGAGAGGATGTCAGACACGGAAGCTGCTTGTGCCGCAATTGTTTTTACAAAAACTATTACAGTAATTTTTCCAAAAATGATTACAAAAATGTATTATAAAAAATATAACAAAAATCATTACACAATTTTAGAAACAAATAAGTAAATATAGATTTATGTGAAATATGGATTGTTTTAATTACGCTACCAAACATTATACAGTAGGCTAATAACTATAAATAGAAATTAACTAAACTAAAACAAATAAATGGTACCAGGAACTGGCACATACTTTCTCACAAACATATTTAAATTATTAATTAAACAGATTCACTGTGACTTCATAATTGTAGGAGGGGTAGGAGAGGTGATATTAAAGTAGGAGATAAACTAATAAATATTATTATTATTATCTAGAGAGAAAACTATTCGATCGATTTCGAACAAATTTGCACCAAACGCGTCAAATAGACCTGTATAGATGCACGAAAAAAGGTTTTGAACATTTTTGAAAACCAACCCCTTTTCGGCCAAAGAAAACCCAAAAATCAGTTATTATTATTAGCTAAACGAGAGTTTTTAGAAAGATGCCGTTTTCGCATATTGTAGGGTACATTAAGAGCTACAAATAAGCCAAATTTTATCAAAATCGTTAGAGCCGTTGTTTTATAAAAAAATAATAACTGATTTTTTGAGGTTTTTTTGGCCAAAAAGGGGGTTGTTTTTAAAAAAAAAATTCAAAACCTTTTTTCGTGCATCTACACAAGCCTAATTGACATGTTTGGTGCAAATTTGTTCGAAATCGATAGAATAGTTTTCTCTCTAGCTTTGTATACATACAGACAGACATTTTGTAAAAAATACCTTTTTTAACTCAGGGGGTCCCAAAACGGATATTTCCACAAAAATCTCAACATCGATTTTTTTGCCATCACTATACTTTCTCTATACTATAGTATAGTGAGAAAGTAAAATACAGTAATTACACAATTTTTGAACAAATAAGTAAATATAGATTTATGTGAAATATGCATTGTTTTAATTACCGTACAATATAATATAGTGTAATAACTATAAATAGCAATTAACTGAACTAAAAAAAAATATTATTATGAAAGTTGAAAAGGGGTGTAGTCAAAAGCACAATTTTCTTAATCTTCTAGTATTTTAAACAGATAATCATATGTTCATTTGGACTTTCTTTACTTATTTGACAGATCCTTTCCTTCAATTTAAAGAGCGGAA
>JAGFPH010000567.1:209815-223324 GCA_018207615.1 Philaenus spumarius
GCTCCAGTTTAGAAAATTTTCAAAACTGGAGCTGTTTAAAATGAATTGGTGGGTCCGGTATTCCTAAAATCGAGAAACCCATTAATAAGCCAAGTGGCTCTAGATCGGGTAATTTTCAAAATAACAAGCTGAAACTCAGCATAAATGTTTAAAATATATATTTTAACTCCTATGTCAAGTTTCAATTCGATATATTAAAATTCGGCCAATTTAGAATGAGCCAACGCTTCATATATGAATAAGATGTCCCCTTTTAGTGATCTCCCATGCTGCAAAATACATACCTGCATTATCGAAATTTTTCCAGACAAACCATTGCTCGGACGAAATAAATACATATGACCTTTTTTGTTGAAAAATACCTCCCTTACACGGTGGTATTTTTATTTTCCTCTATCTTCATTCCAGCTCGAAATATTAAGGATAATCGAAAAAAAAAAATGAGAATCGTTTTTTTTCGACTTTGGGAAATCGATAGACTGATAAACGTTTTTTATGTTAATCTACATACTTTAATGTACTTATAAAAAAAAAAATCAGCCGTATTGCAAATTACTGGAACTTTTGGTCTAAATTGACCTCTATCGACTGGCCTATTGACTCATAATAGTTTCTCCAAAACCACGAGGCCTACAAACATGAAATTTTGCACTAATACTCTTTATAGGCTCTAGACGCGCACTAAGAAAGGGTTTCCGAAAATTCGAAATTTCAGGGGGGTTTTGGAGGGTCAAAGTTACTAAATCACGATTTATCAAAACCTACCGGACGGATTGGAATGAAATTTGGTATGTAGCCACCTCTAGGGCCATAGATGCTCTCTAAGAAAGGGTTTAAAAAATTTCGAAATTGTAAGGGGGTTTGGGGGGGTCAAAGTTACAAAATCACGATTTCTCTAAAACCATCGAACGGATTGGAATGAAATTTGATATGTAGCTTCCCCTAGGGCCATATAGGTGCTCGCTAAGAAAGTTTTTAAAAAAATTCGAAATTTTAGGGGAGGTTTGGGGGGTCAAAGTTACTACAAAAAACCATCGAACGGATTGGAATGAAATTTGGTATGTAGCTTCCTCTAGGGCCCTAAGAAAGGGTTTTAAAAAATTTGAAAATTTTAGGGGAGGTTTGGGGAGAAATACATAGTGTAATATATTTATTGATATAATATACTTTTTGTTAATATACATTTAACTTTGATTTGTCTATCCGTGCTAAGCCGGGTCGGGCCAGCTAGTATCATATATATACATAAGAATACATAAACCTCTATAAGTTTTATTTGAAAGCTCTTCCATTTAACCTCTTCACAGTGTAATAATCTAATTACAGTAAACCTACGTCTAAATCTTTTACTTTACGCGGGCAAATTGAGTTCAAATTTCTACCCCCCAAATACGAATTATTTTAGTATATATATAGCCTATATATAACCCTCCCAATATACAGCTGCAGTAGTCGTTCGACCGTGACTCTAAGTAGACGTCTACCGGGATTACATGTCATAATTGTGTGTGTTGTGTTGTGAGTTGAGTGTTTTTGTGTTGTATGTAATGCAACTTTTATTATCTGATGATGAAACATATGTTTCGAAACGCTTCATAAACGTACGCTCAACGAAGTCACAAGACGGATAAAAGGTAAAATTTGTTATATTCTATTTGTGACTTGGATAATCAACCCTTAGAAATATGATATGATTTCAGGTTTGGTTAAAAAGCCTTTGTATTTATTGTGTTTCGCGATACAAAATAAATGTTTGTTAAAGGTTTTTGTAAACGTGCAGTTCCTCTGCAAGTTGTAAAGTTAGATAGATGAGTAAATTATTAAGACTTAAAAGATGAAATTTAGGCAGAAATAAAAAATTCCTTCAAAAGAAGGGTGAATTAATATATTTTTGTTTTAATTAAGTCAGTAGTTTGACTTAAATTAAAGCAATAAATTATTGAACAATTATTTTCTTATTTGAATAACACGACATTATAAAATAGCTACCATTTCAACTTATATTTATTACGTTACTAGCGGAAACCCTGCGTGCTCCGCACTTCAATCCAGTTGGAACCTTCTATGCACATAATCCTGTTAGGTTTTCTTTATAAATAAAGGTGTAGGATTACCCCAAAGCTAAGATGGGTAAATAGTGTTAAATGTTTAAAACAAATTGTTTTGTATTTTTTATAACAGCAGTTATAATAAAGGTTAAAAGAACCAGTAAGGCTCAGGCCTACACTTTAATAATAAACGGGATCAGTTAACTGACACAAACTTTCTCCCAACTTACTGTAGTATACAACTTAAGTATACAAAGCTAGAGAGAAAACTATTTGATCGATTTTAACAAAATTTGCACCAGACATGTCCAGTAGGCTTGTATAGATGCACGAAAAAGGGTTTTGAAAAATTTTGAAAAACAACCCCCTTTTTGGCCAAAAAAACCCCAAAACATCAATTATTATTTTTTTATAAAAAAACGGCTCTAACGATTTTGATAAAATTTGGCTTATTTGTAGCCTTTAATGTGCCCTACCATATGAAAAAACCCGCATCTTTCTAAAAATTCTCGTTTAGCTAATAATAATAATAATAACTGATTTTTGGGGTTTTTTTGGCCATAAAGGGGGTTGTTTTTCAAAATTTTTCAAAACCTTTTTACGTGCATCTATAAAGTCCTAATTGACGTGTTTGGTGCAAATTTGTTCGAAATCGATCGAATAGTTTTCTCTCTAGATAATAATAATAATATTTATTAGTTAATCTCCAACTTTAATAAATAAACGGTATCAGTTAACTGACACAAACTTTCTCCCAACTTACTGTAGTCAAAATAATATTGTTTTCAATCATTTTATTAATTACTTTTTAGAACAAAACAAAAAAATAATATTCTACCTACGTCAATCGTATAAAAAAATTATTGTCCCAGGCGGGATTCGATCGCGCGACCTTTGAATTACTGGCCGTGATCGTTACCATGGTGCTACCCCGTGCGGCCGCCACCGCGATGCTAGATTGTCAACACAAACTTGTTTATTTTAAAACATTTCCCCATAATTATAAAACGCCGAAGTTTTGATAAAAGCGGGTGGTGTCATTTTGTTTGGCATCTTAAGCACTATAAATACTGAAAATTTAATCAAAATCGTTAGAGCCGTTTTTGAGAAATTTTCATTTTTGTTGTTTTTTATGGGTTTTTAGGGGTAAATTACCCTTAAAAATTAAAAATTAAAAAAAATTAAAAAAACGCTAGGAGATATTAGTGTTTAGTACCTACACACCAAATTTCATGAAAATCGGACCAATAGTGTCATCTCTGGTCGTGTATACATACTGACAGACTGACAGACAGACACCACTCTAAAAACACATTTTTTGGGTTCAGGGAGAACCAAAACAAAAAATTCCACTAAAAATATTTTTGGGTTCAGGGAGCACCAACACAGATAATTGCACTAAACCATTTTTTTGGGGTTCTGGGAGCACCAAAACAGATAATTCAACTGAAAATTCAAATTCGAACATTTTTACGAAAACAATACTTTCTCCATATACTACGTATAGGGTGGAGAAAGTAAAAATCTAACCTAAAATTTAGAAATACCAACAATTGCGTTACGAACAAATAAGAAATTTAAATAATTACTTCAAAGTTTGAAATCACCTGTTGATGTAAATATTAAAGCAAACTGCTGTTTTATCTATTTATTTTATTCAATTTGTTGTTACGGTGATGCATGTAAATACATTCAAGAAATGTGTTGGTTCATCAGTCTAGAAATAACCTAAGAATTTTTTCCCACTAAATTTACAAATCTATATAAATACAAATTTTAACGTTCGTTTGTTCAAAATCTTAAATCTCCCATAGTTCTTTACAGATTGCTTTGAAATTTTGACAAACTTTCATTTGAATACATGGATGTTTTTATATACTTTTTGAAAAACAACGCCATTGTTATATGTAAAAACCACAAAAACTATACCAACTAGCTAGTACTAAATATTTTACTAGCGCTATACTAAAAAATAAATATGTTTATTGTTGATACAGTAATGAGATGTTTGCTCTAATACTTTCATTAATAGCTGATTTCAAACTTCGAAGCAATTATTTGTATTTCTAACTTTTAGGTTAGGTTTTTATTAAAGTGTAGGCCTGAGCCTTACTGGTTCTTTTAACCTATATTATAACTGTTGTTATAAAAAATACGTAATAATTTGATTTGAACATTTAACATTATTTACCATCATAGCTTTGGGGTAATCCTACATCTTTATTATAAAGAAAACCTAACTTTTACGTTAGGTTTTTATTAAAATATAGACCTGACCCTTGTTGGTTCTTTTATACTTGTTATAAAATACAAGAAATATTTTTATTTTGTCAGTTAAAATTATTTGACCATCTTAGCTTTGGGGTTATTATTAATCCTACACCTGTATTATAAAAAAAAAAACCATAATCTAATTACCTGTATAGAAGGTTCCAACGGGGTTCCTTGGGAATATGGAGGGGATATTTGTGATATAGTCTTCAAATGTTTCCAGAATCACAAGGAATATAACGAAGTATTCAGAAGCAATCAGCTGAGAATCGATAAATCTTTTCACGATACATTCTGGAACGCTTCAACCAACCTGTAATGCAATATTTAACACAATACTTCCTTTATTAGAGGGTCGGAACGTCGGAGAAACATAAAAAACGGTGAACCAAATGTTTGAAATGAAAAGTTATTGTACCCGAATTGTTAGTTGATTTATTTTATAAGTGAATTTTGGTTAGTATTTTAATTTTTGTTGCTGTATTTGTTTATTGAAGCGTAAACTTGCTAAGGGCACGCTTTTTAGCCGAATACTCGGACCAACTGGAAAACGGTTGGTCGGAGGAGGGTAGGACTTGGAGACGTATCCAAAATTCATTACTTAGCGAATTTCCATAGGAAAAATGAGCTATTGCAGTTGCCCTTATTGTAAGACCCAAGGTCTAGAATAGCAAATGAGCACCGATCATGGTCCCCAGAACACGTTTTGGGATGTGATTAAAAATCATATATATATGTGTGTATACGTATGTATGTATTTATGTGTATGTATATATGTGCTCTAGCGGCCGCATTTTAAGTCCGATTTAGTCCAAATTTCGTACACATGTTGGTTGTCTATGTCGCTCAGAGGAGTTCGTTAGCCAAAAAAATATAACAACCGGAAGCACGTGTTTGACCGGAAGTAACTATTTTTTGAGATTTTTCCT
Organism: Philaenus spumarius; assembly: GCA_018207615.1. NCBI lineage: Eukaryota > Metazoa > Arthropoda > Insecta > Hemiptera > Aphrophoridae > Philaenus > Philaenus spumarius. Next base: position 215,064 of record JAGFPH010000567.1, read on the forward strand.
ACGAGAATAAATGTTTTTTTGGAGTTTTTCTACAAATATAAGTGTAGGATGTTATTTTGTTTTGTTACGCACATTTTGTTTTTTTACGCGACCTTATAGCTCGCTCGGTTCCCCCAAAATCGATCAAAACGTGAAATACCTCAAAAGTACCCGGTTCAAAGCCATGTTTTGGATTTTACCGTGGGTTTGGCGGATTATGAATTGTGTATTAAAGACACTCCCACCACGGAGTTGGCGTGCGAAGCACGCAATGCTTTGTGTGTTGAAGATACTCTTAAAATGGGGGTTGGCGTGCGAAGCACGCAATGCTTTGTGCATTGAAGATACTCCCAATATGCGGAATGGCGTGCGAAGCTCGCAATGCATTGCGTATTGATAATATTCCCAATATGCGGAATGGCGTGTGAAGCACGCAATGCTTTGTGTATTGAAAATACTCCCAATATGCGGAATGGCTTGCGAAGCATTTTGCGGCTATTTAGGACCGTCGTGAATAGACCTAACTTATTTCCCAAATTGTTGGTTGAAACTCTAAAACATAGTCCTATAAACTTAATTTTGGAAATTTGCTCAACTCACGTCAGCGGTTCAGCTGCGTTTTATAATTATTTATATATATATTTCACTCCCGGATTGATAAGAGGTAGTAAATATGCATCACAATTGCAGATTTTATGGTGAAAGGGTCCTAGTAGGATTATTTAGATACTCTTTTTTGTTTTCCGATCCGATTCAAAATGACAGAGTTAGATCGTTACTTTAATCGTTTTTGGATAGGGATTTGAGTAGTATATAGGAATACATTTTTCTTTGATAAGTAGTAGTAAATATGCTTCAAAATTGTTTATTTTTTATGCAATTTTCCTCGTAGGATTTCCCAGATTTGGATTTTTTACTTTTCGATTCATCGCAAAATGGCGGCTGATTTGATTCAACCCAAAATGATAAAGTTAGAGCGAGGATATTGTGTGATTTGTCCCACTTACAGCCCGATTACAATTTGTGAGTTGGCCTATCATCATTCGAAAGTAAATTAAATTTATTATAAACCTGTGCAAAGGTATTTTAGTTACAATTCCCAGAACATGGAACAAAATTCATAGGAATCTGCCGATAAATGATTTTTTCACTATCCATTAATTAGTTATTACCTAATAAGAAAATTCGGCTACATTAATGAGGCAGTGCTGCTTAAGCTTTTCTGTCCCGTAACGCGTAACGCATTTATGTCCCGTCTCACTCCACTATTTACATTAGTATTAGTAATTTATACACATACTCTTGAGGTGAGAAATGAATTGAAGCATCACGCTTGATTGGCCCTTCACGCTTCACTAAGGGGAAACCTCTTTAGGCTCAACCAGGTACAGACGACCAGGTAGTATTATTAGTTTATGGTGGTAGTCCATAATAAAACTATATGATACAAAAAATAATAATAATAATAATACGATTTATGGTCCGAATTTAATTTAAAATGTTTCTGATATGAATCAAATTAACGAAATAATATTGATAGCAAATGATTGATAACATTTGCAAATTAAGATTTGTTTCGAGTTTTTATTTTTAAATAATATAACTAACAGCTGATTTCACCCATCATATGTAATACATAAACAAAACCTAGTGTAGGTTACTCTATGGGGTTTTGTTTACAACTTCAATCAATAATGTCTTGTGAAGTAGATTTTCGTAATATGAGTTATAGAACTAATGTACGCTATAATACGTTACAAAATTTGCTTTGAGGTTATAAAGTGAATATAAATTTTAATACATCCTTTTATCAATATATTCATTTATACTAGTTGAAAGAAGAGATACCCATTCGTTTAACTTCGGAAACATTCGTACATCTTCGTATAACATGTAAACATATTCTATTATTAATTTCATTTATTCATTATACTATTAATTAAATAATTTCTAAATAATTTGATATGTCAATATGAAATAAAAAGCAATTAAAAGATAGTACTTTTATATTTATTTTGATGTATTATAATGAATGTAAATAAAAAATTGTACATAAATATTCATACAGTTTTATATCTCAATTTTACAACATTTGACTACGGTATATTGTAATATTTAAAAACAACTTTTAAACAATTTTATATGTCAATATGAATTGAAGATCAATTAAAAAATGAAAATCTTTATTGATATATATAACAATTATATTATGTAATGACTCATTTTAACAAATAGGCCTACAGTTAGTAGGCTAATCCTTATATTGTACACATTTACCGAGTTAAAAATCCCCGTCAGCATAGTTAGGCAGGCCTAGATAAAGTGTGTTGTTTTTAAATAGTATTTTGTACAAATGATGTATTTCTGATGTGCACCTATCTAATTAAGTCGCCTGTGATTTTATTAGTAAGTAAATAAAACACGACATTTTTGTAACAATGTACAACTGCTTATCAGCTGGCGGATCTGTAGGCTTAAAATCAGCTGTTGATCCGCATCTACCTTACCAGTCAGTTGTGTACTTCAGTGAAGCGTTTGTCAAAGTAATCTTCTCTCGTGAAAACCAAACAACTTCAGTTTCTTTACGGTTTGTGTAAATGCCGTTCTTAAAATGTACTTAGTTTTGAATACAATAAGTGTCTAGTGTGTCGTGTCTAGTGAATTACTCTTTGCGTAAAAGTTCGTCGGACGATTTGTTTAAATTTTGAGGTTAGGTGTACACTTGCTTCGAAAAGGTAAGTTTCACTAATATACCCTTGGTGGTAGTTGGTTCTATTACAGTAAAAGTCGTAAATTTACTATTCAACCCTCGGCTGATATTTTGGCAGACGGCGACGTTGTTTTACGTTCTAATGTTAAATGTTGAAAACAGGTAAACATAACGTGACTAAGGACTATAAGTTAGAACTTTAGGCTATTTTTTAATTTTATTATTCTTGCACTTCTGTTACCGTAGGTATTAAAACTTACTGTTTTTAATGTATACTTTAAATGTTACTGCGCATGCGTTTATTTTAGGCTACATAGTTTTGAATCAGTGCACAGACAACAGATTCTACGAGTTCTTTTTAGGCTTAACTTAAGCTTCAAACAAGGAAAAGATTTCATTAAATATACAGCTTGAAATTATACTGTCTGTCAATCACGTTGTTATAGGCAACTTCATTTATTATACTTACTTATTGTACCAAGTAAACTTCTGTCCTTAGTACTACAACTAAAAACCGAACACTTTAGTTTATTTTCGGTTTGTGTGTTTGATGTGTCGTGTGTAAAAATACTGTTTTGCGTAAAAATTGTTTGGAGATTTGGGTAAATTTTGAGGTTATGTTTACACTTACGGTGAAAAGGTATGAGACGCCAATTAACATTCTGTGGTCACTTATTTTTGGTTTTATTCCAATAATCAATGTATACTTTAACGTTACTGTATATTTTATCTTACATAATTTGCTTCTTTTGCTCACAGCACAGAAGACAGACTCTTTAAGTTCATTTTAGGCCTTCAAGCTGAAAATAAGGGACATAATTTATTAAAACAGTTTGAAATCAAACTGGCTAGCAATTTTTTAATTTTGTGGAGCACTTAGGCCTACGTACATTCTATTTCGAGAAAACGTTTTAATAACACCTTTTCCTTCAGTTCGCAAATTCTTTTTGTAATTTTTAATACCGCAAACCATGTTTGTTCAAAGCATTAACATTTATTAGGTCTACCATGACAAACAACTAAGAAAATTTAGAACCAAATTATTAATCTTAAATAAATTATTAATCTTAATTAAATTATTAACAGTTTGTTTAGGTTAGATTAACAAATGAGCGAAATAAGCGAATTATTTGTATATATATAATGTACATAAATAAAAAATTTTAACAATTAGGTTTACAGTTTTATACAATCTTATCTAAATAATACTTATAGTTCTCTACGCATTTCCCGAGTTAAAAATCCCCTCAGCATAGTTGGGTAGGCTACATAAAATTTGTTGTGTACCAGTGTACCGGTAACAAGTCACAACCTCACACCATTCAGTTTAAATAGGCTTGTATATTTATCACGTTAAAAAGCAATTAAAACAAATGGAATTTATTCATGTGTTTCAAAGTTAATTCAATACTAACTAAACTAATCAAAATTACATTCATTTCAAATTGTTGTTCATTTCATTTATCAGTAGTGAAGAAATAAATGTTAAAGGAATAAAGAACATGGTAAATATGTAATAAAAACTAGGACAGATGTTTTAAACAGAAGAAAGGATTGATTATAAAAAAAAAAACAATAATTTTTCTAATACAAGATAAAAACCGAATTTATTATATTCTTGAATACAATTTAACATATCATTGTAAAAAAATTGAAGACGAGCAGGAAGATTAAAAAAAAAGAAGAATTATTACACAATACATCTCATACAGAAAGAAGATTCATCATAAATAATTAATAAACTGAAAACAACAATCTGGTGATTGGCCTATAGTCTAAATCGGACTAAGTTTTAATTAATATTATAAAAACATTTTATTCAATCATTATTACCTTAAAACTATTCATTCGCATATTTCAAAATTCCCACGTACATTTATAATTAAATATTTATGTTATAATTTACTGTACCTCAATTGGGTTAAGACCAGCACTGACCTAAACACCCTGAGATCAACTAAATATTATATTAGTTAGTAGCTGGACCAATCCGGCTTTGCACGGCTAGACAAATCAAAGTTAAATGTATATTAACAACAACAATAGGCCTATATCAACAAATGTATTATACCCTACTGTTTACTTCTTATGGGGATTTTTAGTAACTTTGACCCCCCCCCCCCCGCCTAAAATGTCGAATTTTTTTAAAACCTTTCTTAGCGAGCACCTACGGCCCTAGAGGAAGCTACATACCAAATTTCATTCCAATCCGTTCATTGGTTTTTGAGTTTTGAGATTTCGTGATGAGTGAGTCAGTGAGTGGTATTTGGATTTTATAATGTATAGATAAAAAAGGAAAAAAAAAACTGTTAATTAAATATTGATAAATTGAACATTTATGTTAGTGACTAGGGAAAACCCCTGCGTGCTTCGCACGCCAACCCCTTTGGACCCTATTACCGACGTGTTATATCATGTTATGTTTTCTGTACAATAAAGGTGTAGGATTAATAATAAACACAAGCTAAGATGGTGAATAATGTTAAATGTTCAATTCAAATTGTTTCGTATATTTTATAACAGCGGTTTTATAATAAAATATAGGTTAAAAGATCCAGCGCAAGGCTCGGGTCTACACTTTAATAAGAACCTAACATAAAAGTTAGAAAATCAAATAATTGCTTCAAAGTTTGAAATCAGCTGTTAATGGAAATATTAGAGCAAACAGCTGTTTTATCTATTACTTTCCTTACCCTATACTAGGTAAGGTAAGTATTGCGATCGACCCAAAAATTCGATGTCGAGTTTTCATAATATCTTTACGTTTCAAGGCCCCCTGAGTCCAAAAAATGCATTTTTGGCAATTGGTCTGTCTGTGTGTCTGTGTGTGTGTGTGTCCGGAGTGCACAGGGCAAACGGCTGGACGGATCGAACTGAAATTTACAGGATATCTTCAAACACGTAAACAATTAAACCCATGTAAATTTGAAGCAAATCGGAGGTGGTGTCTTACCGTGGGACCAGTTTTTAGCACATTTTTGGTATTTACTCCAAAACCCCTCTAACGATTTTGATTAAACTTTGCTAACATACTCTACTCAGACCCCCTTAACACGCTATGTACGCTATATACCCTTAAAAATTCGTTGAAAAAAGTTATTACAAAAACGCAAGTTATTTTGTTTGTATCTCCGAAATGGCTGGTCCTATCGACTTGAAAATGGTCTCATTCGATTCAGCGTCCAAAAGAATGTCAAAAAAGATACCCCACTCAACTTTTTCCATTTTTTCAAAAATTGACCCCAAAAACGCCCTTTTTGGGGGCAAAAATAACTTTTTTTAAACTAGCCGTGTTTGGTATCGACCTTGACATTTTTGAGGGTGAGAAATCGATTGAGACCAAAATCAGGTCCGTTTTGAAGTTAGTACCGCTTTCTTCGAAACGGATACTCCTATTAACTCGAAAATGGTATCATCAATCTCTCGCTCGAAAAATTTGGTAATTGATACAGCATCTATTTTGGTAAGGAAAGTTGTGTGATGTGCACACCAGATGTTTTTTTATTCCATTGGTTGGTACGGTAATGAATGACCTGGACCTAGGCCTAACCTAAGAATTTTGTCCGACTAAATTTACAAATATTGATATAAAAAATGGTTTTATCAAAATTATTTATAGCCTACGTTACTCGGGGATAGTGTATCTTTTTATTAGTAAAACTATTTTTTCAATCAGTTCAGTAGTTTTAGATTACAAAACAAACAAATAAAAAAACAAACAAAAACTTTACCTCTTTATAATACCCTATAATAACTATAATGTCATTAATTGAATGCTATTAAATTAATAATTATATTCAATATTTGTTGTTGTAACTTCCAAAGCTATTTCTATCGAGTTGAATTGAATAATTTGGAAGCGTATTACAGTTGTTTTTAAGTGGTATTTTTTTAAAATAAAGTATTTCTGATGTGTATCTAATTAATCTGCCTGTGATTTTTCACGGAGGCTTTCTATTACTAATATAACAGGAATACCATTTTTTATAGGCCTATATGAGTAGGCCTAAAGTTTACATTATAGTTGTACCCAAAATATAATAAGGATTAAATATTGTACATAGAGTAATCAAATACACGAATGTTTAAGGGTTTCCCATTGAACTTTCAGTCGACTTAACTATCAGGGAAACTACCGAAGACCGAGAACAGTAAACCTATCACTGGTAAATTAAATCTATTCAGCCAGTTTTCCCACAAACGGAACCAACTTCCAACAACCTCGAGAGTTGTCAAAGGAAACCTTGTAAAGTAGTTGTTTGATTGTTGGCTTCGGTTTAGTGTTTGTTTGACAAATGGTTTTGAACGTGATTGGCTTTACTCGAGCACAACAAGAATCGGTCATTAGATAGCAAAGATTATAAAATAATTCGACCGCGCAGCTCAGTTGACGTGAGTCGAGCGAATTTCCAAAATTGAGTTTATAGGCCTATGTTTTAGGATTTCAACCAACAATTTGGGAAATAGATCTATTCACGACGGTGCTGAATAGCTGCAAAATGGTTCGCACGCCATTCCGCATATTGGGAGTATCTTCATACACAAAGCATTGCGTGCTTCGCACGCCAACCGCACGGTAGAATCCACCACATGTCTTTGAACCGGGTACTTCTATGGTATTTTACGTTTTGATCGATTTTGGGGGAACCAAGCGAGCTATAAGGTCGCGTAAAAAAACAAAATGTGCAGAATGACATTCTACATTTATATTTGTAGAAAAATTCTAAACAATATTTATTCTCGTAGGAAAAATCTCAAAAAATATTTACTTGTGGTCAAAAAACGTGCTTCCGGTTGTTGGATTTTTTTGGTTAACGAACTCGTCCGAGCGACCTAGACAACCAACATGTGTAACAAATTTGAACCAAATCGAACTTAAAATGCGGGTATATACATACTGTATATATACATTATTTTTAATGAAACCCCAAAACGTGTTCTGGGGACCAAGATCGGTGCTCATTTGCTACTCCCGACCTTGGGTCTTACCATAAGGGCCACTGAAATAGCTCATTTTTCCTAAGGAAATTCGATAATAATTAGACCACGCAGCTGACCCGTTGCGTTGGAGTTGGAGTCGAGTTCCAAAATTGAGTTGATGCGTTTTAGGGTTTCAACCGACTATTTGGGAAATCTACTCACGAAGGCGCTGAATAGCTGTCAGCAAGTACGAAATACAGGGTGTTGATTAAGTCTGGAACCGGTTTAATATTTCGTATATAAGGAAAATTTTAAGGTAGATGTGAATGAGGAACCTACTCTGTGTAAAAATACTATTTTATTAAGATATCAAAAAATCTATCCGCCATCTTATATCCGCCATTTTGAATGTAACTTTGTTTTTTTAAATAGGAAGGCGGTCATGTGATACATCATTTCAATGTAGAATTTCAAGAAAAAACCAACGGTGAAATTTGCACATCCATATTTTTAACCGATTAAAAATGGCGACCAAAAAACAACTAAATCGCGTTTTCCGATTTTGCCCCATTTTGCTGTACTATTTTTGTTTTAATATTAATTATTATTCTTTTTGTATTCAGAATTAAATAAGCTTTCAAACGATATGCCA